>CM074509.1:11217230-11523261 GCA_037389245.1 Oryzias sinensis
AAGAGCAACAGTCCTGCCTCAGTGTTTGTACAACACAAGTCATCACACATCATCACACCTCCACTCACTGCAAATTACCTACCACTTTGTCTTTTTAATTCTTTCTTTTTTTTTTGAGCAAATCACCTGATTAGTTTTATAATAGGATGGAAATCAGAGGCACGTTCCTGCAGCAGAAACGCTCCGAGCCGGTGCGCACATGCGTCAGTGCGCGCCATGCCTGGCTGGCAGACAGCGCACGCGGGGGGCTTTTTTTTTTTTTTTTTTTGCTGTTTTGGATGTGTTGATGAGAGGATGGATTGGGAGAAACAAAAAAGGACGACGAGCATAAAGATGAGGAGGAAGGAGACGAAGGTTTTAACCACGGTCCTTCCCGGTGGGAACCCCCCCGCCCACCAGCGTGGGGGACATTCTTGCCCTCCCTTAATGAAATGGTCACGTACATGCGCCACGCAACCGACTCCAAAGATCAAAATGGAATGGACGCATTCATACCGCCCGCACCCCCTCCCCCTCCACCCCCCAATTTATGTCCTCTTCCCTCATTGCCATGGCGCAGTTTCCTGATATACGATATTCAGACACCGAATCTCTCAATCTAAAATCTTTTTTAATCAAGTAGAATTATTCTTTTTGGAGATTTTATTTTGAGTGGGTTAGTTGGCGCACACAGTTCGTGTGCAGCAGCTGGAACAAAATACCCCAAAAACATCTTAAGGCAAGAAATCTAACAGAAATCATCAAAGTATCTTATGTTCTTTCTACATTTCGTTTTTTAAACACACCAACAAATCTAGCTTCTTCCTAAATTGTGTGCTCCCGCATGTGTGAGCGAGCACCCTCACTGGCGCTGTCAGTGGTGCTGAAACACCGAAAACGCCCACTGTGAATATACGCATTGTAGCGCAGCGCCACCGTCCTCTCAGATTTATCACTCAGGAGGTCACGTTGCCGTCCTCAGCCTCTCCTCAGGCTCCCAACGAGGCAACAGCTGCGGAAACCATCAGCAGGACCCTCGAGCTGCCCCAAACCAGTCCTTCTCCGCCATGCCAGGACCGTTCCAAACGCCCTTTTTTAAGCATCTCAAACATCCACCGCCTCAACAAAAACGCATATTTTTTCATCCAAACATTGGTGTGAAACTGTGAAGATGGGGGTTCGAAAATGCGTGGAATCTTACCCGCGCCTTTTGTTGGAGCCCCGCAGTCAGGAAGGGAGGAAAAAGGCTGCCTATAGGAACCGTGTAAGGAGCCTCTCTCTGCTGTGTGACTGAGATGCTGCAAAGGCACTGCGCGTCGGCTGCTTGTTCCTCCTCACTTCTTCTTCAATGGGGAGGAGGAGGAGAGGGAAGGGGGGGGGGGGCAGTGCAGCTCACTGTCACAAAAATGGCGGACACTTTTGACGTCAGCAGCAGCTTCTACTGGATTCCTTTTACCGGAGGAGAGGCGCAAACAGACTGAAACAGGTCATTTTTATGGGATTGGGGCTCAGTGACAAAACAGCTTTAAGGACAAACTGAGGAGAGCCGCTACTCCTGCACAATTCTGCCAGATGGTCCCCAGCTATCATAAGCAGAATTAGACTATCTTTGACCTTTTTCAGTTCAATGCTGCTTTTATTTTTTTTTTAATTTTGGCTTCGGATCTCTCATTTTTCATTACAATTTGTAAAAGAACAGCTTTTGACCACATTATTTGTTATAAAACTTAAGCAAGGTGCACTTAGCATTACTGCGCCTCAGTCAACTTTGAACTGTCATTCGGGTTGTACTGGAATGACTTTTCGTATGTCAGTGCAAAAGCTGTGCATATGACACTAAACTCTGATTTGATTTTAACTTGGTTTTGATTTGATCACCATCTAAGATCTTAAATACCATAAATACAGAAGATCAACATTTTGTTGTTTTGTTGTTCACCCAATTGATATCAGAGCAGTAATTCACAAAAACAAGATTTCTATTTCTGTAACATATACTTTCACACTGGGCTGTTTGGTTCACACCAGGGTTACTTTCTTCTTCCACCTTGCTCGATCACTTCTTGCTCTCTGGAATTCTTGTGTGGGCTAAACAAGATAAATGTTTACAGCTACAAAGTTTACTGATGGTTAGTCAGAAGCCCCAGAGATAAGATGGTGAGTCCCCCCCATGACTCGTTTAGTGGTTGTATTAGTGAGAGGTGTTTACACGCTGGATAAAGGGTGTGAGAGCGGGTAAACAGTGAGCTCTCAGCAACACGGAGGGGAAGGGGGGTGGGGTTACTCCATGCCAACGCTTCCACCCACACCTCAGAGGTGAATTTCTAATGAACTACTGCTGCTCTGCAGAAACTATGTCCTAGAAAATGACAGATTTTTTAATTTGGGCTACAAACAACAATCATATTTAAAAGACCACTGGGGGTGCTGATCAAAAGATGATCAGAGTGGGACTTTAACGGGTTGGAGGACACATTTCAGTGGTGGAGGGGTAGTGATTGTTAGTATTTGAATTTAGTTTTCATAATCAGAGCAGCACGTTTTTGTAATTGCCCGGTCTGACGTATATGTCCTGCATGAAGCTGACTGTGACTTGACAAACATGGCTGCTCATAAATGATTATATTGCAAAATTCAAGTCCAGATGTAATAATAATAAAAGATGTAGTCTTCTTTGTTCCATGTGAGAAGAGCAGCATAATCAGAGCTGGTTTTAGGACGTGTGTTTAGAATATTTGTGTGCACGTAAGAGTTAGAGTGAAGGTAGCTGGACTAATGAGACTCGGTGAAGCAAAAGAGAAAGTGTTGTCTCAAGTAGGCTAAAAAAAGAGGCTCACAGTATGAATCCAAAAAAGCTGGAATTGTGAAAACAATGGAAAATGTTTTGTCTGAAAGTGTGGTGAAGAACAAATGCAGATTTTTTCCTTTTCTGGCTTTATTTATTATTTTAGAACTCATTCTGGGCAACATCGCCCAGAAACAAGCAGTTGAGTAGCAGTAATATTTACAGGCAGTTTGTGGGGCTTAGAATAAAGCAACCAAATACAATGAAACCAAACCACTCAAACCAAGTCCAGCAGAGCCTTTAAGGAATTTTTAGCAAATTTGGGGGGAAATTAACAATCTGTATGCTGTCAAGTTGCAGCTAGAAATGACCTGTCTCCACATAGACGTGATTTTTTGTTTTTTTGGAAAAGAAACTGATTTGGACAAATTCATGATTCAGAGACCCATGCAGAACATTAATGGAAGTTTCCTCATCCTGAATTATCCGTGGACAAGGCAGCATGGGAATGTCCTCTATTCCTCCTTTGGAGCTGCAGACTCCGTCTGGCACCAAAACAAATGTGTCTTTAATTATTCTGAAGGGAATCTGACTCCCAAATAAATGATAATAGTCAGTCTGCATGAAAAATCTATTTTGCGAGGAGAGACGGAGAAGAAGACGTGCTACTGTACATTCTTCTGGACTGTAGAGAAGCATTTTCTTTGTTTTAAAATGCCAGAAAAAAAAGTTACAGACTCACTCATTCACCCTTCAGTGAAAGGACACCACAAGGATCTAGATAAATCAAAAACCAAAAAGTGATGACTAAGATTATTGGGTTAAGTCAAATCATCATAGACAAGAACTTATCAGGATTTTAGAAAAAAATCTGAGGACCTGCAGAGAGCTTTTAGTGGATTCAGTAAATCAGATTAAAGATCAGATTTTTTGGATAACCAACTGTGATCAACCAGCTTCAACAATCTTTAGGGTCCAGGATGCTTTTGCAGCGTTTTGAAATAAATAAGTGGATTCAGTTAAGAAAATAAGAGTCTTCAAATGTAAACATTTTCACTATATTCAATTTGTTGCCACAATAAATCAATCTTTTAAAAAGATTTTGATTCATTGTGGCAATAGTTGTTTGATTTAAAGTAAAAACAACTATTTTTGTGACTTTTATGCATCGTGACAAAAGTATAACAAACTATATGCACCACTCCTGAATTAACCTTTTTGTACTTTTTCTTTCAAGTATGATGCTAAAAAAATGTAGAGGAAAAAGTTTTAATGGGCAAACCTGGTGGATTCATTTTTGCGTCATAAATAGTCAGGGGTTCGTGTTGACAGTGAGTGGGTTTAATCACCGCTTAAGGAAAGCCAATTGATTTCAAATAGAGTGGACAAGCCTGAACTGCAGTCTCAGGATCTGAACATCAGTTCATGCCTCTTGTTCTCTTAGATTACTTTACTGTGAACTTGGTAAATAAACAGAATAACCTTACTTGCATATTGTTTTCTGTTTTTCCTGAAACATCTTTTCTTCCTAATGTTTGGTCCTCCACAGAGCAGAGCTTTAACTCTGCAGGTGTGACTGTGGTTTTCAGGTCTCCTTAAGTGTAAAGAACTTCTGGAGCCTTTCATGGACCAGATCCAACTCACTTTTTCTCACTCTTGTCCTGTCTTTTGTGCAAACTTGCTGTCTTCTTCATTTCTGTAGAGATTAAAGAAGAGTATGGAACTTTTGCAGAACAGGGATTTGAAGTGAGAGCAGCGTTTTCTGGGAGCGTGCACGAGCTCGGCTTCAACAGTGTCGTCTCACCGGCAAAGAGCATTATCCCCCCTGTGTCAGACAAGCTCTGATCCCTCTCCCTCTCTGACTGATTTCATTCCTAATTAGACTTTACAGCAAAGGTGGTAGGTTGAAGAAATCAATAATGGAGGACATCAAACACCAGAAATAATAAAACAATATTTAAAAAATGTGCAACACATTTGCAAAAGTCGGACTAAACAAAACACATATTTGCCCTTTTTGCATAAGTTGCACATTAAAGGCAATGGGTTTTTTTGTTTTTAGGGATACAGTATATGAGGCCCTGATAGTATATTTGTGTGCATGAAGAGAAGGGGAGCAGGATGAGAGATGAAGGCAGTCAGCCGGGCTGAGAGCCTCAGTGTGGGGGAGGGCGCTGCAGCTGCAGCCGCAGCCTTGCTGTGACTCAGCACTAAAATCTACTTCTGCCTCCCCCCTCCTCCAAATATCAGCCCTTAGTCATTGTACCGAGCACATTACTAGATCTCTTCTTCATCAGGTTTGTCACGACAACATCTCACATGTTGTGAAAATGTATCACGAAGGCTGAATGTTTTTGAGTTGACAGATTTTCTGTTATCGTGTATTTTGTTAAAATTCATATCAATGCGCTTGCTTTCAAATGTTTTTCTCGTCTTTAAGTCTCCTCCCATCATGCAGTCCATGGGAAACTGTGTTGGACTGCAATTGTGCACCAGCACTTTGTCCTGGTCGATTTCCCACAATGCTTTTCTTGGGTATTTTGTTTTTGTTTTCATTGTACTAGAACCTGTCATGTGGTCACACCAGATCTATACTGAACTGTGCTCTGATCCACAACAGTCTCCTGGAGTTAGAAGAGTTTGCTGAATCACTGGTGATTTGAAAGCAACGTGATCGGGTATCTGATTAAAAAAATCCCTTTACAATCTGCAAGTCAACGAAAACCTCTGAAGCTACATTCACACTTCCCTTGGCGTTCAAGTGGCCACTTCAGATGAAAAGGCTATGTAATTGAGTGTAAACATGTTTTAGGTTTCTGCGTTCAAAACTCTCACGTTCACGCATAGCTACATTACATTTTTAAGATTGTTTTGGGCTCTACATACAAAATGCGCGGTCAATGAATGCGCTTTAAAATTAAAACCAGCTTAAACTTCGACCACTCTGGGACTTGGATTTGTTAGTGACGTCTGGATGGCATCCCTTTTAATTCACGGATGTGCCATCCATTTGAAAATAGACCATGAAGGTAGAAATGGATGATTACAGTTTGTGAGTTACATGACGCCAGGTCTTTCATAGATCACCAGAGAGCTGTGAAAAAAGCCAGGAGCAAGATTTGTGGGATTTGCACAAGTCTCCTCGGACTGTAGGTACATGTGCTAGTTAGTATCAGCTAGCAACAGTCCAGTGTGAACATCGACCGTATGCTAAAAGCATGTTCAAGAACCGGCATTCAGCGCGTTCTTGAACACGCCAGACATGACTGGTGTGTCTGCGGCTTAATGATTGGTGTTACAGTAATCAACATTATGATTATTTCAGTTAGTCCAAACATAAAGAAAGAGATAAGTAAGTGCGGCAAAAAATTCTAACCTTTGTACTCTGATCTGTTTCTTTGTCTTTAAAAAGACTTTGATCTGTGAGAAAGAGGACATCAACTGCAGTGAGAGTAGCTTTCAGTCTCATTAGGCTCACCATAGAATGACATTCTACCTCATAGTTGATGTATTGATAGATTAAAAGTAAGTGTGGACATTGATGAGTGTGGGACTGAATGTCTTGCCTCTCAGTGAGGATGGTTGTCAGAGGAAGAATCAATCCCCATCGATCCGCAGCCCTCCTCTCTGTTGTATTTTCTGTCTTCTCACCTCAGCTGGCTTTGGCATTCTTTTCCTTTCCTCTGTCATGTTTTTATTTTTATTTTTTTATTGCTGCTTTGGTTCAGTTTGTGCCTCTTCTCTTTATTCTGATTATTCAGGTTCTCCCTACTGGGATTGAGGGATATGTGGAGCTCAGCTCAAGTGTCTGAGTGGTACGATGTGGCAAATGAAACCCTGCAAACAGCAGAGTACAGTAGGGAAGGCAGAAAAGACTGGGCGGCAAAACACTTGGATGAAGCAGAAAAACAGAGAATGATGAAGTGTAAGGGTATGTAAGTTGTCAAATAGAACCAAGATGCAAAAAACACCAAATGTATGACGTAAAATGCATTTTAGAACAGTGTTATACCAGAACATGAAAACAGAGGGGAAGGAGACACGGAGAGCGTGCAGTGGCCCAGACTCTAACATCCCTCCTGGCGTCTCACAGGAAGTGGTACAACACAGCCAACTGAACGCAGAGCGCGCCTCCACTGACTCTCCCATGTGCGTCTCCACAAAACCGTGCATGCGTTTGATGTGTGTTTGCATGTTTTGAACAGCTGACACGGTTGTGCTGCAAAACGGGGGCAGAAACGCTCACTGGACAGAAACGGGAAAAGCTTTGTGTGGGAAAACTAAAAGTCAGATTTCTGTGGATGATTGAGTTAATTTTATATTTTTATGAGGTTCTAAGAAATCGAAAAGGACACACATATGGCACTAAAGATTTTATCACAGTTTAAAAAAATGTTAACAGAAGTAACAAGAGTTTAAAAGAGGACAAACTGATATGACATAAAGAAAAAGAAATGACACAAAAAGAACACCTAAAAAGATTCATTCTTGTTTACTTGTTTGTTTGTACACATATTTTATTTACACTTGATTATCTTGCAAGAAATGAAAGGAATCTGGAACACTTCACCTGCATGTTTTCATCTCTGAGTCACACTGGTCGAATTTTTGGCAAAAAACATCCTGGATTGATTTTAAGTCAGTGAATTGGATCGTTCTAAATGAACCAGTATTGACTATGAATCGTACCATTGACCACAAATTAGGAAATGAATCAAATCGTTGTTAAAATGAATCTATACACCCCTAAGCGCACAATCAGATCTGTGGCTGTGAAATAGGAAAACAGCTAAATGAAAAGAAAAAATTTGAGGCTGACGAAGGACAAAGGAAATAAGAAGAAGACCAACAAGATCGCTGTAAACACTGCAGGAGGCCAAACTACAGAGATTTTGTGAGAATGAACAAGGAGAAAGCAAAAATGAATGTAACACTGAATTAAGACAAACTCTACAGACGAAAGGATAAAAGCCACGCAAACACTTTCAATCTAAACAGGGGTAAAAGAAACATCTGTAACAGAAACACAATACTTAGCACAGAGGGGCAGTCGAACTCTGATCGGAATACCACACGCTCAGTTCCCGCCCTGCCCACCTATGTATCGGAGTGCCCTTGGGCAAGACACCGAATCCCACATTGCTCCAGGTGGTAATGGGTTGGTGCCAGTGTTAGGCAGTGGAGCCGACATCAGTGTGTTCATGTGTGAAAGGGACTGTGACTGTAAAGTGACTTGGGACAGAAAATAAGGTAGAAAAAGCTTTTTTGTACAAAGACAAATATTTTTAGAGACTTACTCTGATCAACTTTTAATATATTGTAAAAGTGGACTGATTATGCTATCAGGAAAAATCAAACTAAGGACATAGTTTTGTGGGCGGGACAGTTGGTGGATCAACCCCACCCCTTAATTTTGGGGTGTGTCTTTAAACCACAAAGTTTGGCAAAAGTATATCTTTACAATTAAATCTATCCATAAGAATGTTTTTTTATTTTCAAACAAACTTAACTTTACCTCCTCCCAACACTTCTATCACCTTTTCTTGCCGTTTTTGCCTCTTTGCCCTTTCTTCTCTCTTCACAATGCAATTGCCAGCCCAGAACTCCTCTTCATCCTAAAACGCAGCCTCAGGGACTTGGCTCCTCAACACTCCTTTCCCCAAACTCCCCTCTCACTTTAATCTCGAACTCCGGCCCCATCTTTCTCTTCTTCTCCCATCCTCATCGACTCCCCCTGTCATCATCCTCCCCCGTATGAGTCAGACTATTCCCAGAAAGTGTTTGAGGTCAGCATGGGGATGAGTCCACCAATCGTCTCTCTGATGCTGACACGGTTCATGCATGTTGGCATTTATCACGTTCCAAAGGTTAATTTGCATTGTTTATGCACGCATGTGTTTTTGTGTGAGGGGGGAAGCCAGACCAAACATGGGCAAAGGTGACATATAGAGGATACCCAGTTTCCATAGCAACAGGCTAGTAAAAGACAATGGGAGGGAGTTTTCAGACAACTGAGGGGAAACCTTTTTTTATGACCACACGATGTAGTTCAGGCACACATACAAAGAAACCTATAGTGCTTCCTTCTTTAAAATGATTGTTTGTATAAACACAATAATCATAATGTGAACAACTAGTGAAAAACCGCACACCACAGCACAGGACCAGCATCAAAGGGGGAAATTATAGCACAGAGGCACAGGGGTGGTAGTTCTCGGACAAATGGAGCCACGCTCTTGTCCATCTTGCATGATTCAGATCCTAATAGTGAGTCACTTGTGACAAACGGTGCTGACAGAGAAAACATGATGAAAACAGTGTCTTTATAGGAATACAAAATAAATTAGCCTGAATAAATTCATTTAAATGGGAAAAAAGGTTTTTCTGAACAAATAAACAAAAAAACAAAAAAACCTAATCAAATATTCAATTTAAGAACACATTTTAAAAATACTACAACAGTCCTACTTCCTTTACTGCTCCTGCAGGCCAGGACATTTCAAAACAATACTAAGGTCATTTGTTTTAGATGATAAATCGATTAAACCAGTTTAATTTCTCAAAGGTTACTGCAGTAAACCATCATAGCACTCCCCAAAGAATTAACTTTAATGATTGTAAAAGGAAAATAACAGTATTATCAATTAAAGTATTATTTCGTACCAACAAACAGCCCATAAGACAGCTCTTGGAGAATCGTTGAAAATCCCTTTTATACTATAAACTGCCTATTATAGACAGGATGTCCTACTGAAATTCAAACTGAGCATTAAATTGGAGAAAATGTGGTTAAATTGCCTTTAAACATTGTATTCTTATTGAATTTAGAAAATGGGAAATAATTTTTAAAAATAAAATCCTGACCTTTTGGGATTGAGTTCACAGAGATGTGGTAGAAATGAGAGGCGAAAATAGCAGAAAATTAGTTTTAAGTGAAATTTTCAAGGTGACAATGCTAAAGAGAGAACAGAACGATTGACTAGAGTTGATGAAAAATTACCAAAAGCCAATTGGTCTAAACTGGATATCTTTGAATGTGACACCCTGAGGTGAGGGGAGACTGCAAAAAGATTAGGCTGGCATTTAGAGGACCAGAGTTAAAGACCACTGGTGTAACAGATGGCATGAAAAACATTCAAGATGTTTGGTTTTAGTACCGAAGGAGCACAGCAGATCAGCAAATACCAGGAGGCCGAGGCAAAACTTTACACACAACATAAAAGTGATGATTTTCACAACATTTAAACTGCAGGGCGACATTTTAAATTTAACATCAGAAAAGCCTCAAAAAAGTGAACCCAGCATTAACAACTAGATTCTGGATTGTCAAATTGAATTTTAGTAACTTGTTCTAATGATGTTTAGACGCCAAAATTGAGCTGCTGCTACATAATTGATAAGCTTCTGGAAAAACAGAAGTAACAAAAGACAGGTGCCGTTCCCTCCCGTAACCACAAAGTGTCTTTATACAAAGCCAAATTTACTTCACTAAAATGATACGAATTAACTAACAGCCTTTCTTTAATAACCTAAAAACTATTAATATCTTGAATTTTAATGTTACTTTTTGTAGTTTATTTCAGCTTCTGATTATATAAATTCAGTATAATGAAAACGACCTTCTAACTATGCAAATGTCCCACCCTGACAACTGATTTACAGTCAAATTTGTAAGCGTTTGGGTGGAGTCCCTGTTTGGCAGATGGTGTTGTAGCTAATAAAGAAAAGTGAAGTTCTTGGCCGGCTGTGTCTGCAGACTGCAAAGCTCTTAGACAACTCCATCCAAGGTTGCCAAATTTGTTCCGGAAAGTAGGGCGCCAGGTTCTGTATCAGAAAGCAGCGTCCTGGCTAGAGGAAAAAAAAGAAGATGAGGACACAAGAAAGCAGAGCTAGGCAATAATGGATAGATGACACCTCAGTTAGAGTGAGAGAAAGAGGTCCATCGTTGTGAAGCGAATGCGGGAAGAATAAAAAAGTCTCCACTGCAGTGAAGCAGGCCCAGACGAGGCTGACTCTCCTCTGCTCATTGATTTAGTGGTGCAACTGCTACAGCAGCATAACAAAACTCTGGCCAAGAAAAAAAATCCCCCTCAGCTTTGGGCTCTGCAGTAACAACTCGACTCAGGGAAAACACCGGCTTTATCCGTCTGCACCCTTTCTCTCCTGCTACTCCCTAAAAGATTATTAAATACTATTTATTTATACCAAAAAATACTGGTTTACCTGAAACTTGCAGAAAAATACCATGACCCAAAATTAGCCTGTGCCAAGGCTGTTTTGGAGTAAACACACTTCCTTGAACTCATCTTCATCATCTGGCTGTTGTAGAAAAAAAAACCTCACTTACTTTTATATGCTCTGCGCCCTGCAGCAACTCTTAACTCTTTAAGATAACATCAAGAACATATGAATATTTAGAGATGCTTCAGCTGAGCTAATTGTTTTTTTGTCGCTATCTAGGTCTTTTCAGGCAACAAAAAAGCTGCAGCTGACTCTGTCTTTGGTGTAAATATAGTGACAATTATAAGTGAAAAACAAATTCATGGTAAATAATGATAATGACAAAGGCTTTAACTTCCTGGTTTGGTTTTTCAAAATAAAAATTGTATTGTAATTTTAATATTTTGAAAGTTACGGGAAATATCTCCCATCTTCTTGTAGATTTTCTACCTTTTAATTCAAGTTATAGAACCCAAGAATAAGCTGCTGATGAAGTCTGAAGTAACATGAGAGTATTTGTTTTTTTTTTGCCTCGTGAGGACTTCCTCTTGTGTTTACCTCAACCTTGTTGGGACCAAAGACAAAATGTACACACACAATGTGTCTCAAATCTCTATTGATACTCAGATGATTAAGACAGTAATA
The DNA here is from genome assembly GCA_037389245.1 of Oryzias sinensis. Classification (NCBI taxonomy): domain Eukaryota; kingdom Metazoa; phylum Chordata; class Actinopteri; order Beloniformes; family Adrianichthyidae; genus Oryzias; species Oryzias sinensis. Next base: position 11,228,860 of record CM074509.1, read on the forward strand.
AAATGAAGGCTGAAGTCTTGTTTTTGTGCATTTTAGGGACTTCCCTTTGTATTTACCTTAACTATTTCAAGATCAAAGACAAACTGTGTACATGCAGTGTGTGACAATTCTCTGTTGACATCCGTAGATTTCTGATGGCAAAAAGAGCCCTGGGGGGTATTCCAGAAAGCAGGTTATGCTAGCTCCCACGGTAAGTTTGAGGCTAAGGAAGTTCATAACCTCAGCTTTCGGTTCCAGAAATGGAGGTATGTTTCAGGGTAGGTCAAGTTGCTATAGCAACTCATGATCTGAACATAACCTGGTCTGGAGCAGGTTTAGTTGAAGGTTAGTTTGTTTTGAGAGAGGTGAAGCAGCATGGCGTTATGAGGTTCCATTTGTGCCAAAAATATCAAAATGTGTTTTTGCGTCTACTGTTATGTCTTTGGTCCATTGTCTATGTCTACTGATCGTGTTTTTGCGTCCACTGTCTATGCTTTGGGCTCATTGTCTATGTCTATTGAACGAGTTCATTTCACATTGGTTCATGTCTATGTACTACTAAGCAATATCTGCTGCATGTCCATGATTCTTTGATTATTACTTTGTGATGTATATGCTTGCTCCATGCTTAAACTTTGCACTTATCTTTGTCATCGTCCTTATCCCATGTCGTCTAGCTACGGCGTCAGGAAAGTCCTTAGCAACAGTTGCTAGTGTCGTCTGCTACGTCGTTTCACGTGTCGTCAGGAAAGTCCTTAGCAACAGTTGCTAGTGTCGTTTGCTACGTCGTCTCACCATGTCGTGTCCTTAGATCTTGTTATTTCAAATTTTGCAAAAGTTTTCAGAGAAGTCCTTTGTACGGTCGGTAAATAGTTTCATCACGGAACGAATCACGTTTAAAAAAAAAAACTTTATTGATAATCCTGCAAACGCGCACTGCCAGAAAGGGGGGGGGGACGCATGCGTGCAACAGTTTTCTCGCTCCCGTTTATTTAGTTTTAAGTTATTTATAATATGGCTTCAATTCAATCTGGTGATGAAACTATTATTTAACAGTGTCTTGAAAAGTAACTGATTTTTATTCAACATGTTACATAACAGATTGAAAAGAAAAGATCAAAATCAATTCAAAGATTTTAGGCCGTCTGCTCCTCGTTTATCCACCCGATTTGTGACAGCATGTTTGATAAAGATCAGCTATTTTAAAAGACTTAAATAGTACTTTCATCTCCAGATTTAATTGAAGCTAGACTCTAAATAACTTTCAAAAATTGGCAAGAGAGTCGCTTCGGGAACGTGAAAGCGTTGTACGCATGCGCGCCCCCTCCCCCTCTTTCTGGCAATGCGCGTTTGAGGGAATATCAATAAAGTTCATCTTAAAAAAGTATTTGTCATGGTTAACCCTAGCGCCGGTTTCTTTTTTCATTCCGTGGTAGCACAGGAAACAACCTATCGGTCGTACAAAGGACTTTTTTGACTACTTTGGCAAAATACGAAAAACGGCAAGATCTATGATCTAACGACAAGACACGGGGAAACGTTGTAGCTAACGACAGTAGCAAACGTCGTAGCTAACGACAGTAGCAACGGCTGCTAAGGAGACGACAGGGCGTATAACAAAGACAATGCAAAGTTTTACACATAACGCATGAACCAATGTTCAATGAACTCGGTCAGTAGACATAGACAATGGATCAAAGACATAGACAGTGGACACAAAAACAGATTTTTGGCACAAACGGAACCTCATATGGCGTGTCCATTTAAAGATAATTTAGTGGATGAAAAAGCTCAGATAACAATTTTTCCACCATGAGAGGGTGATAAGACCACGTATGGATGTTGGAAAGATAAACTTTTTTACATTGTTGATCAAACTTAATTATTTTCTTCAGTTAAGATAAATCATTTTTTTGTTTAGTCAGTTTAAAAATAATACATAGTTTTCAGACAGTTATTTTACTTTCATTCAAATTAATTCAATTAGGTAGGTGTAACTTTGGTGCACCGCAAGGGATTGTGGGATACCATTCCCTTTGCCTGTCTGGACAGATTTGGTTTTAAGTGTGGGGTTTTGACCAAATGTGTTTAGTTGTTTTACTGTCTTTCACCGTGTTTTGTTGAGTTATTTTGTCCTACTAAGCTTAAGTCTCTGCACCATGAGTGAGAGGAAGGGAGAGGATGATGAATTTATATAGCACCCCTACCTCATGTCCATATAATGACATTGATGGGAGTTCCTAAAATAATTCTCTACATGAAGCATTTTGCTTTTTTACTTTTATAAAAATGAGAATATCTCAAACTTAGACATATGAGAGTTCAAGAACTACAATTAATTAAAAAAACATTAATTGAATTAGAGTAATATGACATTTAGTTAGATAAATATGTAAATTTGAGTTGTATAAAGAATTATTGAGTTTTATAGACGTAAGAAATTAGGTTGTATAAATTTAACTCCCTTACTTGTTACCAATAAAAGTAATTCATTTACGGTAAGTAGGCAAAATTAGATAAGTTATATATATATATATATATATATATATATATATATATATGCGTCACAAGGAAAATGGAAATAAGATCAGAAACTCGTGCGTTTACTTTGTTTGTTCTACTACTACAAGCAGAAACTCTTTCTTTTGCGGATGCAGCCATATTACTTTTTTGATGGACATATAATCTTTATACGCCGTCATTAAAAGCTCAGACTCCGTCTCACTGAAGCTCTCTTTTAGAGTTTTTTCTCCACGCGTTTCCATGGTGACTCCGTAAATCGGCGATCTATTGAGAATGTCTTTATGTACATGCCGTGCACGTGTATTAACCCAGGGTTACCAAGTCAAGCGTACACCAACTCATATCCGGTCTTTTGGAACCGACATACCCCGAGTAAAAAAGTTCAGGCGGATTTCAGCCAGAGTTCAGGCTTAAAGTCAGGCTAGTTTAAACATGCTTCCTGGAATACCCCCCTGAAGTTAGATGTGGGTTCTTGTTTTTATTGTCTAATGGGGACTTCCTCTTGTGTTCACCTCAATGTTGTTGGGACCAAAGAAAGTTGGCAACCGGAGAAATACAACAGCAAAAAATTGAGCCAAAATCGGCCCACCATATTGACAGAAGTTAACTCCTCCCAACTATTATAAAGTTTATAGAATAACAGAGCTTTGTTGAATTCTCCCATAGCTTAGCCTGTTAATCAGATTACTAGACTCTTACTAATCCAACAATTTTTATTCTATCCATCTTCACCGAGTTTCACTGACCATCTACCACAACCATTAGAGTTTATGAACAATAAAAAGTTTCATGTCTAATCCTAAAAACAAATCTTAGGTGTCTCACCACAACCAGTTTGTACAAGGATATACAAAATGCTAAAGTAAAGTTAACTAAATGCCCAAGAATGTAAAGGTACTATTAGGAAAACAGACAACAAAGCTGAACTATAATTGTGATGTTTAACATTAAACTGGATTTGAATAATCATAATAAAAGCTTGGGGGAAAAAAAAAACAAAGATTCTAAGAGGTGTAAAAAAAATCTCTTGTACTGTTTTCTCCACACAGTGGTGTAGTCATTAATATTCTGCAGCTGTAATCTATCCTGTGAGGTATACATCATTTTGGCTGTTAGTGTCTTCCCCAAGAATCGCAGGAACTGCTTTATGTGAGATGAGGCCCAAACCTCTTTTTACCACACAGCATTATTGGCCTTGCTGTGAAATCTGAATCGATATTCCTGTAATAAAAGCTCCATGCTTGCAGCAAATTGGAGTTTTAGATCTAAAGAGCAAAAGATCGACGGTGCTTTTGAGGCAGGACTAATAAATAATGAATGGCTGAGAACGAAAAAACACATGAAAACATATAACCTACCTTTAGAGGAAACAAAACAATGATGAACACACACAAAACACTATGCTGTCATGTACTGTACAATCATTAATTATGGATGGTAAGGTAGCATCTGGACTGTGTCTCAACTGTCTTCAATATAGTTTTGCTGAGCACCGCTGTTCACTTTTGCTTACAGTTAGTGTCTCTTTTGCACAGAACCCATCGTATTTCACATTAAAAATGCATTTACAAAAAAGTATAACCTGGAAATGTTTACCGTCTAAATGTGTCTCCATGTCATTTTTTTTTCCAGTGGGATACAGATTCCACGATGCATGTGTACATTTCAGTCCGTGACTGGGCAAGAGGGAAAGAGCCTGAATGCATCAGGACATCATGTCGGGGCACATTTTGGCTCCCTTGTAAACAGCATGGCTGCAACAATGTTAGGGGTGTGTGGATCCCAAAGGGTGGTTTGGGGAAGTGAAAGGTTAGAAGTGTGCTGAGTAAGCAGTGCAGGGAGACTGCAGTGCTGCTGCAACAAAGTGATTGGAGCTCAGACTGGAAGTTGGCAGAGTGAGATGTATATATTTTTTTTATATTTTAGCCCAGTACGCATCTATTTTTACTCAAATTGTTTAATCTATCCAATATGCATTTTTGTTCCAAACAAAATGCCTCGGAAAAACAGACATACTGCATGACCACACTAGCCTGAGCCCACGCCCTGTCAGACACACTGCGTCACAGCCGACAATCAGAGCCTGCAGCCTTGTTTACTCCCTCTAACCTGTGAGCCGCTGATTGTGCTAGAAAAGCCCTCATCTTCTCCTCCCACCCACTCCTCCAACCTCTCCTCGCATCCTCTGAGTCATCCTCTGCTGCTCCCCCTTCGTCCTCCCTTTCGCTTTCACATGTTTGCCATGACTTCTCTCCATCCTTCATCCCTGTGTTCCCGCCATAACTGGCTGTGCGGCGTTCCTCAGCCGTAGAACTCTCCTCACCAGTGCCCCCCCCTCCCTGCATCTTTTTCATCAACGCTGCCGCGACTGTTTGGACCATCTTGTCCGCAACGTTGCACCCCCATCCCCCCTCCCTGCATGTGTGATTATATAACTGTCTCTGTGGACTTTGACGACCATCTAATCTAATTTTAAGTGAAACTTTAATGAGACGTTACATTTAATATTGAGTAGATTTTATTAGGATGATTTTTAAAAATCTTCATAAATGTAATTATCGGTTTCAGACTACGGCATTTACATTAAGACGCTTATGGTTGATCTGTTTAACAGTTCTAAAAAAATGTAAACAGTAAAAAGCACGGCTGCCATTTTGCTGCATTTCTGTGCTGGAAACATTAGAGGTCCTTCTGAGTTTCAAACCTTTCTACTTGATAAACAAAAGCACATGGATCTAAACCTGCCATGCAGCACCCCCTGCTGATTCATGTATGTAATGGCACCAGGCTGCATTCCAGCAGACAAAAACACAGAAGTAAGAATTCTTTTTTTATTGGCTTTATGATTTAACTGTAGACAAAAAGGTGAATTTTATACGCTACATGATGAAATCTAAATATTTTATGATTACAAGAGGAGTAAAACTGATATGACTTTTTAATTCCAGAATCTATTTTTTAAGTCAGCGCAGGAGGACGAGGTCCTTCATTTTTGACAGCTCCACAATCTTCCTGTGGATGCTCTGACCGTAAGGCATCAAAAGGTCTTCCAAGTCTACATCGACAGTTACAGGTGTCCTTCGTCTCTGGATGTTTGACAGGAGCTGGCTTGTGGTGGGGGGCTCTCCCCAAACCTACGAGACACAGGAGAATCAGGGGCCATTTGTAATTAAGCAGTACGTGTTTGAGTTCATGCTAAAACTGTCAGCAGTACCGTTTTTGCTTGAAAAGTGATGTCCACCGGGTTTGCTTCCATGGTTCTGATCCTAGCGTTCTGAAGACTGACGCTCTTTAAATCCAACTGCACAATTTTGCTGCCTGACATTGTTGTCACAGTGTCTGTGTGTGCTGCATGTTCGGCAGCAACGGCCTGTAGCAACAACAATGCAGACCTTTCCACATGCGGTCCAGAAACGTTTAGTGAGAAGCAGAGCAGCTCGTGTCACGGTGGACAGGTTTGGTAGAAATGAAGCAGGCAGGGAAGATCAGGAATTCACAAACTACACAAAATTAGAATCTTAAAGGAAGAATTGACAGTTTGAGAAAGCTGTGACAATATTGGAGTGTAATAATTCTAAAGCTAGTTTGTTCAACACTAAGATCATTAGAAACTACAATATAAAATAGTCGAAGTGATAATAACTAAAACTACAGTTATAAAACTATACTATATTTACTATTAGTAACAACCAATATCTTAGTTGTTTACATACATGACACTAAATGTAGCTGAAAAGGTAACAAATGTTAAAAATATATGAACTATTGGTCAAACTATGTGTACCAAACGCTGAACATCTAAAACTTTAAAACCAGTCTAGTCTAATCTAATTTTATCTAAAGTTGAATCATTTTTTAACTACAGTAGGACTAACGGGGCTGTGGTGAGAAGGCCCTGGCTTAAAACCCAGCTGGGTCCCCCATGTGGAGCCCGCATGCTCCCCCATGCACACATGGGCTCCCCAACCTCCGCAAACAGCCCAAAAACATGCCCTCATAGGCTAATTGGTTACTCTAAAATTGCCCATAGCTGTGAGTGTGAGTGTGAGTGTGTGGCCCTGCAAAAGACCACAGTTCTTGGGATAGCAACCTCATGATCCCAAAAAGGATCAGCTGGTTCTGAGAATGGATGTACTAATTTGTTTTCAACTTTTTATTCAATTTCTAAAAAAAAGGAAATCTGTACTTAAAGCTTCTTCTGGTTACCTTGAGTTGAGAATAATTCAATTTTCCGCCGTTTTTTAGGGCACGCAAACTGCTAACACTGCAGGTGTCATTTGCTTAAATCTGACACCTATATTGGTTTGGGATTTCTGTAGTGCACCAGATCAAATTCAAGTGTCTATATGGGCCTCAGCAGTGATCAAGTGATCCTAATATCACTTACTGGTCCCAGTCTGATGCACCTTAGGTATATTTTGTCAAACTGACAGACCTTAATTTTCATGTCATAAGAAAGAAAGTTATGGAGAGGAAGCCATGAAAGCAGGCAGACATTATGGAAAAGAAACATGTCCAAGCTGTAGAGTGTAAAGCAGATAAACGCAAAGACTGGAGAGTGTTTTGTTTCACACTGGTTTTAATTGGGTACCTTCTTTTTGACAGGTTTGGGTCTTTGGGATTTGACCCCTGGGTCTTCCATGCTACCACTGGATTTGGGCAGAGATCTCATCCTGGCTTTCACGATGTCAATGATGGTGGAGTTTCCAAAATCCTGAGCGACATGAAGACTGTTCTGACCTGCAAGTAAACAGAACAAACAGATAAGTGTAACATGTAAAAGACAGAGGGCAACCCACAAAAAGACTAACTTTTAAAAATGTTCAGAAGTTTTCTGCCAATTATATACACTTAACTGGAAAGTTCTACTTTAATCAGATTAGATTATGGTGGCCCTGAAGTGCCAATCCCATCAACAAATCAATTAATGCAAAAACACTTTAAAAAGTAAATCAAATAATAAAAAACATCATATTTTAAGAAATTAAAACAAAAGTCCGGAAACCAAAACACAGTTTAAAAAAACGAAACTAAATAAAATGAAATTTTTTTGAAAACAAGTGATTTTCATAAATAAATACAGTAAGAAACTGGAAAAGATAAGTATTATGGGACATCACTGATTGGATGTTGAGTTTTTTCAAATGCAGGGTTAAAAGTTAAAAGTTTTGTGATTAGTACAGAGCAAATCCAGTATCTCTTAATGCCAAATATGTTTTAAGTTGAAATGATGGACAAACATCATTCCATCAGTGATGTCCCATAGGACTGACATTTTCCGGTTTCTTATTGTGTTTTGTTTTTCAACATTTCATTTTGATTTCTGCAAAGTACTTTTGTTTTCTGAAATGTTTCATTTTTTTATGTTTTGGATTCTGGAATTTTGTTTTTAATTCTGATGTCTTTTATTATTTGTTTTGCTTTTTAGATTGTGATCTTTAATATGATTTTGCGTTGAGTGATTGGTTGGTGTGATTTGAACTTCAGGGCCACCGTACTAGATCTTGCTAAGAAGGGTTTGCGTGTGAACACTTCAAACCAACATATTTTCCAAATGTCTGGACAGCTTTGGAAGTCGAACCTTTCTTGTTTTCCAGGTAAACGTTGGCTCCTGCCTTGACGAGGAAGTGCACACATAAGGACTGACCGCTCTCAATGGCCCTTATGAGGGGCGTTCCACCATCCAGGGATTGGGCGTTGACATCAGCTCCGGCTTTTACTAGCAGCTCAACGATCTCCACGTGTCCTGCGTGAGCTGCATGGTGGATAGGTGTCCAGAAGAACTGGTCACCCCGGTTGACATTCGCCCTGTCAGGAACAGGTATGGTTGTCACATGACTGACAGAATCTGTGGAATTCTTATTCTGCACACCGTGCAAATAAAGATTTATTAAAAGAATCTGTCATCCTGTTTATTTGTCACTAGCTAGTTTAGTGTGAAGGACAGCAAGAGCTTCTCACCCCTTGCTGAGGAGGTACTGAACCATCTCCAAGCTGCCGCTGTCACAGGCCGTTATCATAGGAGTCCTGAAGAACGTATCTTGCACATCCACAGGAACTCCCTGACTGAAAGCGAGGTCCATCGTTTCCAGATCCCCGTTTTCCACGCAGACATTGATGTCGACGTACTCTCTGTCAGGCTTGTCCATGTACCACATCGAATCGTTCATGATGGGATGCTCTGGTGGGTGTTTGCTGTCAAACCGGCGGCTATCCCAACGGCTGTGGTATTTCTCAATCATAAACAGGGGAGGGCCGCCGTTGGGTCGCCGGGGCATCCTCTCTAATGGGAGGATAAAGATGGGGAAGGGGGGGTTACATTTCCCCTTCTTCTTCCCTCCTTTTCCTCCTTTTTCTTCCTTGCCCTTTTTTGGCACGCGCGATGGTAGAAGGACCTCCTTTTTGACGTAGTTGACACCTTTGATGAAGTCCGCGGTGTTGATGAGTCCTTCTTTTTTTTTGTCGTGTGCCGAGATGACTGCATGGAGGCTGTCAGGACTAACCGGAGCCTTTAGCTTTGTCAGCACAGACATGAAGGTGTGCAGGTTTACCGTTTCGCCCCCAAAAGCTTGCCGTAGTTCTGCCTCGTGCTCGTGAGACCAGTCGTACAGGATCAGGGCCCAGAGTTCAGTCGGGGCCTGTCCTCCTTTCGATGCTTTGCCATTCCCCTGTTTTCTCTCTGCAGTTTTCAGCTCCTGTACCGCAGCTTTGTGACCGCGCTCTTTGGCTATCTGACTAGGCGTCAGACCCTTCAAGTTCTTCAGCTTTGGGTTGCAACCTGAAAACATGACCAGACAGTAGAATAACAGAAATGTTCTCCATACAGCAGAAGCACAGAAATACATTTCCTTCCATCACCTCTCTGTGCCAAAAACCTGCAGCAGTCAGCATTGCCTGAGGCGGCAGCATAGTGCAGGGGCGAGCAGACGTCCAGATCAATCACATTCATGGGTGCAGAGTATGCAGACAGCACCTGAATCACCTAAAACACCTGAAAAAATCTGAAGATTTTCTTTTACTTTATTATTGATTGATTTCATTGCGTAACATCTACTACACCTCAAAAAAGCCCCCCATGGCAGCGTAGTGCACTGCAGTGCAGCGCCTTTTGTCCAAGGCCTCTGGGGTTCCTCCTCTCTTGAGAATGGCTCTAACAAGCTGCAGGGATCCAGCTTTAGCTGCCTCCATAAGAGCTGTGACTCCAGTTTTCTGCAAAGGGAACAAACAAACAAAAATATTCCACCCGTTTCTCAGAAATAATGTAGCCTTTGTTGGAATCTAGTTTTGTTTTCTCTTTTCTACCGTATCTTTGGCGTTTGGATCTGCACCAGCGTCTACCATCATAAGACATATGGGGGTGCAAACAAGGGCCTTTTCACACATGAGCTGGAAGACATGAACTCCCTCTGAGGAAACGTTGTTGACGTCTGCTTGGTTCTCCAGCGCCACCTGCAGGCAGCGGGCATGGGACTTTTTGGGGGAGATGCAGTAGAACAGAACTCCTGAGTGAAAAAGAAAGATAGCAAAAATTAACTCAGGAGAGGGGATAAAAATGTTTCCACTTTCTCGACCCAGAACTAATTTGATTTCATTTCCCACTCTGATCATCTTTTGAGCTTTTTTAAACATGGCGAGGAATATTGGCGCTGTCCACTGTACAGTTTTGATCTAGATGCCAGCTCAATTGAGGAAAAAAAATATGTACATGGATCTACTTATCTACAAGTGGATGCATGAAAATTATGAAGGAAGCTTGTGGCCTGCCCAGCTTATTTTCTACACCATAAATCAGTCATTTTTTAAACTGTATCTTTTGTCTGCTCCTGATTCACAGCAATTTAAATAAAGAAATGCTCAGAAAATAAATAGTTAAGCATAATTTTCACAAAAGAAATGCCACAAGAACAGGTTAAAAACACTAAAACATTTCATCTGAGTGGGCCTTTAAATTCTTTACAACCAAAAGTAAGCCAGTTAAACTCAGGTGGAAGAAAAAAATGAATAAATTGCTAATTTAATGAATTCATCTTTAAATGTTTAAAACAATTAATGTCTGTTTTTTTCTGCAGATGAAAAAAAAATCATTTAAGAATGATTATTGTGCACAGCCGCGTGTGCGTTTACAGGGGTGAGGCTGGACTAATCTCTGAGGAGGACCAAGTCCTCTCAGGTTACCGGGTTAGTTTCAACACGGAGGATCAGCACTCAGACTTGATCTGTAATTAGAATAATCGGAGTGGGCACCAGACTTAAATGTTGTAACGCATAAAAAAAAAAAAGCAACAAAACTGCACATCGAACAGAAGAGCACACACAACAGCATACTGTCATGTGAACCCATAAAAGCGCGCCACCCTCTCCTCTACATAGACCTTTCCCGTATTTACTGAGCTGGAAATGATCCATTGGGGCAATTAAAACGGCACAAAGAGCATTAGGCTCAATGAGCAGAGTTTCCAAGGGTACTGCAGACTCATCAATATCTAAGGAGTAAGAGCATGCATTTTCATGAGATGTAAGATAAGCGAGCCGCCCAGATAACCTGACTTGAGATGAAAAACTCTTCTATTCAGAGCGTGGAATCCCTAAGCTCTGTAACTGCCACAGAAAGCACTTTACTCACAAAATTTTCCAAAACTTTAAATTCCTACAGTTGTGTTTTTGGTCATAAATATTTCAGTAATAACAGTTTTTTGAAATTACTTGTCCATAAATCATTAACATTTATGATCATGTAAAGTAATGATCTACTAAATGTTGCTAAATGTTAATTAAAAGAAAAAAAAAAGATTTTTAGAGAAATGTTATAAAGATGATGCCCTGTAGCCATGGCAACAAAGACAGACCAAGGAGCCCCAATAATTGCATCACAGAAATACAACCCAACAATTCAGTTAATAAAAATGAATAATAAAGTAATCCTTCCAGTCAATGGAAATCCTGATGGTCCAGGTCAGTAAATAGAAAGCTCAAACTGCCTACGCAGAAAATATGTCTTTTAAAATTCCTTCTCACCTCTACTTGAACGACTTGTACATGAACCATAAATTTTCTTCTGAATGTCAACATGTTTTCTACGCATAAACATCTCAGAAGCTGAGGCCTACCTTTGCCAGCAGAATCCACAATCCTCATGTTAGCTTGGCTGTGGCTCAGGCGAGTTACAATGTCAACACTTCCCAGCTCGGCTGCAAGCATGACCGGGGTATGGCCACCCTTATCCTGGACGTCCGGATGTGCTCCTCGAGACAGGAGGAAGTCCACTAGATCTGTGATTTAAAAAATGAAACATCCTAAAACCACCCAGGACATAGAAGAAGAGCTTTTTGTTGTTGGTTTGCCTTTTACTTTGTCTGTAGGTCATCAATATTCTTGCTGGACGTTTTAAATTTTCCTTTTTGGAGGATTTAAAGGCCCACTCTGATTTAGTGTTTTCAACATGTTCTTGATCTATTTTTTGATGATATAAGAGCAAAATTACACTTAAAAACAGGATTTTTTTAGTATTTCTTATCATAAATATCATATTTATGATAAATATCTTATCATAAACAAAAGACCACTGGGAATGCTTTTACAACTGATCAAAACATGATCGAAGTGGAACTTTAAACACATAGCATCTCAATTTCGGATTACTTCATTGATATTAACTGAGATAAAGATCTGAGAGAAGCAAATGTCTACTTGGAGCAGATCTATATCCTCTTACAGCACGTCTTACCCAGATTATCGGCTGAAGCTGCCAGGTGAAGTGCCACCAAGCCATTTTCAGGGTCTCTTAGGTTAATTAGGTTTGCAACCCCAAGTTTCAGCATCTTCTCAATCTCATCCTTATTTCGGTTGCGAACATGCTGCAGCAGCCGGTAGATCTGCAAGGTCTGCAGACGGTCCAGGATAGTTGTGTCGCTCATTCTGTGAGCACCAAGGAGCTGATGAATGCACTACACAACAGAACACAACACAACAACACAAATATAAAACCAAACCAAAAAAAAAACAAACAAAAAAAAAACAAGGGTAGATGGAACAGACCAAACCAAGACAAAAAAACACACAAAAAATAAAACAACAACAAAACAAACAACAAAAGCTGACAAAAGCAAGGGAAGATGGGATCGACTATATATCAACAAGTGATGTAGATAGATAGATAGATAGATAGATAGATAGATAGATAGATAGATAGATAGATAGATAGATGTTTACTTAAAATGCATGATGGACCATGCGAAATAAACAAAAATAAATAAACACAAACAAAAATGAATGGTTGTTTTGACTATAACACAGGATTTGATCTATTAAAGCTCACATGCTGACGTGGGAATGAAATGTAGAAATTAAGCACTGACAAAATAAGTAGCATTTCCAAGAGTTCGAAGAAAAAAAAATCACTTACCTGCAGCTAATAGAAACTACCGACCGAGCTTTCTTCCTCGTTTGGCACGCGCTCGTACTCCCGCGCAGAAGATATGCGTTTCCCGGCACGCACCATCGATTTTGGTTAAACTTTAAAGCTTAACTTGCACTTTTTTTTAACCGTAGCGAAGGAAACAAAGTCGTTGACATGGCAACGAAAGGAGCGGAACCCGGCAGATGACGTACCGTCAGTCTTAGCCTCGTGCTGCATTCAAGTGCTTACAGAAACGGTGGTAAATGGCAAGCACTGTTGAAGGTGTAGAAAGAATGTTCTACGGTGCTTTAAAGGTTTCTCGGAGGATATCCAACTATTAACTATATATAAAAGCAGGATTTCAGGGGCATACACTCTCTGCTCACAACTTGGATTCATTTTTTCATGGGTGTTGCCACTTTGACCCTAGTTTTGCGATCGGCAATGTGGCAGCAGCTTATGCAGGACATTTTTTTTAACATTATCTTCAGTGGCTAATGCCTTAATCTTGTCTTATTTTATGCTGTGATTTCACAAAACTGCTTTATTTAGACCCATACTCTTAAAGTACATAGATCAATTTTTTTTTTGGCTTTTTAGATCTAATTTGGTGTGTTTCAGCCTGTTGATTTGAGGCTGATTCTCCTATACCTTTCTAGATGTCTAATCACGAAAATATCACTTAGCATTTAAAATGCACTTGTTTTCTGAAAACAAGCAGAAGCTTCACCTCTGATGATGTAGAGCTGGTTCTTAACACTAGATGTCACTAGAGTGCAGTAAAAGGAAGGAGTTTTTTAACCATCTCCTTGATATCCTACCTAAATTTAGTCTGCTGGATTTAGATGAGAGGAGTTTAAACAGAAACCAGAAATAATAGTCTGTCCGGCTGTGTGTATTTGTAGAGGCTGAAAGTGTGCCAGACTAAATAAAGGGATTCCAAAGTATGCAAAGGAGTGTGTAAAAACAGGTATCTGCTTCCCCATTTAGCAAAGAAACTGAAAACTGTGCAGGATTTGTGTAAAACTGGATATCTGTATTTGATACAAAAACCAGAAAAAAACATTAAAAACATATACAGTACCAGGCAAGGTGATGTGTTCATTTATATATAAAAATCTTATAAGAGCAAAAAACATTCATAAATATTTACAATCTGACATTGTTATAAAAAAAACCCACATCTGTCTTGCAAGGAAAAATTTACACTTGACCTGAACACCAATAACCCCTCTGTAGTGATTTAAACACTCTGTGATGCTGCACGTAAATAAAATAAAAAATTATGTGAAGCTTTCTTAAGAAATCCATTGACGACCATCTATCAAAAAAATAATACTCATATATCGAGAGCGTTTAGCTTCAGTATGACTGTTCGCTTTCTTGAAAGACACACTTGAATGAAAATTGTGTTTTAGGTGTCTTTAAAATGTTCTTGCAGCATTCTTCTGACGATGGACGACATATATTAAGAAAATTAAAATTAAATTACAGAAGAAAAAAGGGAGTTTGAAAAAGGGCTTATTTGTGAAGTAGAAAATACACTGGGCGGGCCTCAAACTGCTGTTGCTCTTAGCAACGATCCCGCCCACAACTCAGAGGTGAATTTCTAATGAACTACTGCAGCTCTGCTGAAACTATGTCCAAGAAAACGTTAGCCACATTAGCATATTCACAATATCACCCAAACATGATTAGAACTTGTAACAAAAGTTCCTCTGTGTTGCTTTCTAAATAACTTTGAAGTCAGTAAGCATAACCACATTAAATTCTTCTATAAGGCGCTCCAGATAATATAAGGCGCTCTGTCATATTTTGAAGGCTTTTAAATGCGCCTTAGAGTGGAGAAAATACGGTAGCTCAAAAGATGATGGAAGTGGGTCTTCAAAGATTTCTTTTGCATGACAGCTTGATAGCAACAGCTGCACCGTCTTATTCCTCTGCTGTCTTTAGGTGTCCCTTATAAGGACACAGGAAAATTCCTCATTCTTCCCTCTTGTTTGTGGTCATAGCTAATGTCCTAAAATGGTTTTATTGTTCAGGTTTTTCAGCCCAACTGTCAGTGACTTCATCAGTGTTCTTCTTTCCAAAAAACTAGTGGTTTGGACTCTGTCCCTTCCGCATTTTTCTCAAAGACAGTTGGCACTTTGTTTTATTTTGGAATCTGTTTGTATTTGGGATGAAGCTGTGAGTTAAAATGAATAGGAACAAATGTGTTGTGCCCATAAAATAAAGTCTTTTCTTAGTTCTTTTTTTACTCTTACACAGGTGAGGCTGGAAGTTAAAGGTGTAACTGATGAGAGGTTTAGGTTTATAGCATAAAATGGGCCCAACAACAAAAAAGTAAAAAAAAAAAATAGGAAAAACAAGCGTTTAGGGGAAAAGCTGAGATGCCACATCCAGTCAATTGGTCTCATACAGCAGCATCCCGCTAAAGATGGTCAAAGGTTCAGATGAGTACGCCAAGTTGCCAGTTACAAGGTCAATGCACACCGTGTCTCCAGCCTCCATCGGCAGAATGATATTAAAGACGGCCAGAGCTCCGGGGATGTGTTTGGTCTCCGCCATGGGCTTCTCCAGGCCTTCAGGCTGATATCCTGCAGAGTCCACTCGAGCAACTCCGACGTTGGACTTGGACAGGACAGCCTCAATTTTCATGTTTTTATGGCCCGTCAGGATGCCGCTGAAGAAGTACCTCCCGGGCACAGGAGCCGTGAACAAACCTGGAGGATGGAATCATCATCAGGGCGTGAGCGGTTACCTATCACTTTCCACTTGTATGAACTCACAAGTCACATTAACAGACAGGAACATGCAGACGTTTCTTACATTTTTTATTTTTAAACACTCAATTAACTGAACAAATTTGAAAAATGACTAAATTAGCTAAAAAATCTTAAGGACCCACCCTAATCATCTTTTGATCAATTGTAAAAGCTTTTTCAGTGGACATTTAATCATGATTATGGCGCCTTTAGCCAAAATCAAAATAACTGGACATAGTTTCTGCAGAGCAGCAGTAGTTAATTAGAAATTCGATCTGAGTTGTGGGAAGGGCCATTTGCACAAAGTACCTCCCCCTCACCCAGCGTATTTTTTAAGTCACAAATAAGCTTTTTTCCAAACTGCATTTTTTTCATCTGCTCCTGATTCACAATGATTTAAATAAAGAAAAACTCAGAAATGCAATTTTAAACATTTTCTTAATTTATGTCCTCCATCATCAGAAAAATGCCATAAAAAGATGCTTAAAGTCCCACTATGACTTTTTTATTTTATAAAAAGGTTCCCAGTGGTGTTTTAATTATGAGTTTGAAGTTTTTAACCAAAATCCCACAACCTCCATATCTTAAAAAGCCATATTTTATGTTGTTCTGAAGCCTGTTTCCAAAATCTCTTCTACATGGGCGTGGCCATTGGTAATAAGTAGCCCCGCCCTTAACCCCCCTTTCTGCAAACTGCGTCTTGCATAAGTGAAGAGCTGCATAAAGTGCATTGTGAGTAGAACTATATGAATAATCATATCCAAACTTAAAAGCTCAATGCTAACAAAGCTGAACAAACTGTAGGGAAACCAAAATCAGGTTAATTGAAATCAAAATAATACTAATCAAAAAACTAGCGCCAAATCAGCTAAATAATTTGAAGAATCTCAGAAGTTAACAAAACAATGTTTCAAAAATGCTAACAAAGATGCCAAATTAGCAAAGCAGCTTACGGTTTTGAAACTTTTCACCTTGTACTGTTATGATGGCAAGCTTGTACAGTAATGTGGTTCAAGCAACCCAAATGATTTTACTAAGGTTTGAAAGCATGTGGCCTAAAAAAAAGCTCTTAGGAGCACAAAGGTGCCCCGTCCCTTTTGCAATATCAAAATGTCTAGGGCCTTTTTTCAGAGCTCCTGGACCAAAGTTTATTCAAACTAAATCGTTATAATTTTCAATGTCTCTTTATTGATTCTTTCTAAATATATAGAGCAAGAGGTTTTGACCAACACCACAATTCCACTGGGTCTTAAAACTCACCTGTTTGGGGATTGTAGGACTGTTTCTCGTTTACAAAGACATCATTGAACTTGATGGTCCCTGAAGCTCTCATGGGGCGAGTCAATGCGGCAGAGAAAGAAAGGCGTGGCACATGGGCGTCAGACCCTGCAGGACCTAATCAAAGAACAAAAAACACAAAGAGGAAGATTCAGTGTGAATTACAGATCAAAGATGCTCGGGTGCTTTGATTTGTTAGCAGGAACAACCTACCCTGTTCTCCTCTGAGGCCTAAAAAATGGGACCAAAGAAAACAGAAAACACTGATGAGACTGTCAACCAAAAATTAAAATCTTCTTTATTTACATTTAAAAAGTTACAAATCTGATCTCATCTTAACCATCTGTTTGTTTTTACCTGGGGGTCCTTGTGGGCCTCTTGAACCTGGAAGTCCTACTACTCCTGGGGGTCCAATACGCCCTTGAGGGCCACGGTCACCTTTCTCTCCGCGTAGCCCAGGTGGACCACGTGGACCTGGAAGAAACCAACATTAACAGTTATAAAGCAAGGCTTAAAAACATATCACTTCAGTTAAACAATCCTAGTTTTAATTTGGAAAAAACAAAAATGCAATGTTTCCAGCTAATACTTGAACTAAGCTTTCTGTCCTAATGTTTACTAGAATGTAACCTTAAGACAGATTAAGATTCTTTCCGTTGGCCTGTTTTCGCTTTCAGCCAAGTGTGTTATTATCTTTTGAGCAAGTTCATTTCCTTCACACGCGATAATTCCCATGATCCTGCTGTCTATAACTCACCCGTAAAATCCTGTGCTGTGAAAACGCGGAACTGTCTTCCCAAATCCAACACAGAGGAGTTCAGACTGTGTATCTGGGAGTGGACATTCTCCAGTTGGACGTTCTGTATATTGTCAATCATAACTCCGTGAGACGTCACTGTGACATTGAGTCCATCAACGCAGCTCCATAGGCCAGTCACGTGTCTGTTCAGGCCATCCTTGATCCTTTCCAGACTGTCGGAGAAGGAGTCTAAGCGTCCACAGACTCCCTCCAACTCAGAGAGTCTTCGGTCCAGACCCTCGCTGGACTGCCGACACCCCTCCACCTCTGTGATGTAGTTGCTCCTTATCAATTGGATCTCCTTGCCGAGGCCGCCAAAATGAATCTTTGACTCATTAATGTGCTCTGTCAGCTTCTCTTGCAGGTTTGTCACCTTAAAGATGATGAAAATGTTATCGAAAGAATGAGCAAATGTCACTAATAGTTTTTAGGTACTCGAAACATGCAAATATAGAGCACAGAAACTAAACAATATCTGTTGCAATCAATATAACGCATATCTTTATGAAGGTTTAACTGTTGCACAGATTTAGAATTTGTTAGAGGAGTTACAAGCCGTTTCCAGTCATTTTGTAAGATTTATAATTTTTATTTTATTAGTTTTGAGAAGTATAATTTTCTTTCAAATACATAAGCTCAACTCAGCAGAGATCATTTACACTTAGGAGTAAAACAATTTGCTTGGCTTAGATGACACTACCAAGACTTATCGCACAAATTCAGGGCTGGACAACAAAACATGGAAGAGTTCCTTCCATCCATTTTCAGAACCTGCTGAATCCCCTTCGGGGTCACGCAGTTGCTGGAGCCAACCAAGCCCCTTTGAACAGGTCGCAAGTCTGTGACAGGGGTACAACAAGACACACACATGCACATCTAAGGGATACACCATTTAACCTAAGAAGCATGTTTTTGGACTGTGAGAGGAAGCAGAAAGTCCTCAGTAAAAACCCATGCATGCATGGGCAGAACATGCAAACTCCAAACAGAAAAGACCGAGCCGGGGTTTGAACCAAGACCTTCTTGCAGTTGGGTGAGAGTGCTAACCACTACACCATCATGCAGTTGCTCATGCAGCCCCTCACAGCAAAGTTACACCAGAATTTTTAGGGAGATGCTGTAGCTTCATAATTGAATATGGATTTAAACATTTTCGTGATTATTATTCAAAAATTAAAACTTGCCCACACCTGCAATCTTCAAGCATATTTATTTTACATAACCTTCTACTAACCATCTTACCTCAGAGCTAATGCGGTCTTTTGAATTGGTCAGATCCGTCAGTGTCTTCCCATGAGTCTTCACTGTCCTTCCTAAGCCCTTCAGTGTACTATTGATGGAGTTGAATGTAGAAAAAACATTAGCTAGATCTCCTTGAATGGATTTGAGTTCTCCTCCCAGTCTTCCATTGAGGAAGGTGTGACCATTCAGACGGTTCTTCAGATCATCCATGTTAGTCTTGCACTGTCCCGTACATTTCTCTACTTCCTCTTTTAGTCGCCCGACCTCCTCCTGAAGGTTGGAGCAAACCTGAGAGCAGGTGTCTTCTCTGGAGTTAACCTTTCTCTGCAAGTCTGTGATGTCACGCAGGCAGTTGTTCAAGGCCCTGGTGGTGGTGTTTTTGAAGAAGAGCAGGTCCTGCCTTACACTGGTGCAAATGGAGCACTCCTGGAGATCTCGGCTCAATGTTTCAACCTCGGTGACGATCCGGTTAAAGCGTTCACCATTGTCTCCCGTTATGGCCGTTACTCTTTTGATATCGTTCTCTAAGTCGAACACTCTTTCCGTAAGTGAGTCTCCTGTCTCAAATAAATTGTCCAGCTTGGTGTTAAACTTTCGGATTTCCTCTTGGTTGGACACAACCTTCCATTGCAAAGTTTTCATGGTATTATCAGCAGCTGAAACTTTTCCATTGTGCCCACACGTCTCATTACATATGCTTGTGGTTGACGTTAGCCTTCTGTCAAGGAACGTTGTAATATTCTCTAGCTGACCTATCCGGCGGCTGTGGTCTCTGACTGTGTCTTCAAGAACAGACACTTCCTGTTCTGTTTTTACAATCTTGTCACCGTGATCATCTAGTCGTCCGTTGATCGTGTTGTGCAACTGGATGAGATCTCTCTGGATGATGTCCTTCACACTGGTTCCAGTGTTTGTACACCTCTGTTCTGCCTTCCTCATCGTGTTATTAACCCTTTTTTCAAGATCTCTCAACCGGCTGTTGAAACGCTCTTCTGTCACCGTCCCCTTCCCACCACCTGTGTCGGCGAGCTCCTTATCCAGCCGTCCTTTGACTGTGTCGCACTTGTCTGCGATAGATGTGACTCTGACCTCCACATCCGTCAGCTTCTTTTCCACTTCTGTGACTGTGCTGCAGCAGATCTGGTAAGAGCTCTCCCTGCTGGAAACTTGTCTTAACTGCTGGTCTATGGAGTTGATCAGCTTCTCCAGTGCCTCGATTCGTTCCCTGTCCTTCCTCTGCTGTTGTCTCACATCCTCCACACCCACCTGAAAGAAAATACACCATAAAGCAGGCTGACAACAGGTTTTGAATTATGATTTTGAGAAACCAAACCAAATGTGTTCCGTGTTCTTTGAATCATACAATCAAAGACCTGCAGTTGTGCAGTTTCTCTAATACCTACACAATCGGACTGTATTATCTGGTCCATCAAAGACTCAAACAGTCTTCAATTCTTTGATTGTAAGAGGAATTCAGACAACAAACAATTGTGTATCCTTCACTTTACTGCTCCAATGTCCAGAGGGTGTACATTAAAGTCAAGGTAGGTTGTCTGTGTATGAATAGAAAGAAATGTGACAGGGAGATAGTCACAATGGTAGCAAAGAATTGCACATCTGATTGCGGTGCCAAGAAACAATTAAACTAATCCAGTGGTCTCATTAAAGCTTAATGCCAAACCATTAGCTATTTTCATCCCGCTTGCTTTTTACACAACTGTATTTTAGAACAAAAAGATGATCATATTTGCTGATGACATAAATCTCATGTGGGACAAAATGGAACAATTAGTGAGCTTTTTATAGCATGACTGTCAAAAATAAACAAGAAAATGACTGAGGATATCAAATCAAAGATCATGTCAGACAGTCTTTTGTAGAAGGGGCTGGTAGCTCAGGTGTTCCAAATGTAATCAATTCTTCGCTCTGGCGGTAGATATGAGAAAACAGCAAGACTGTGCAGCCTAATTGTTTTATTAGTAAATTTGGTACTAGATTATCAGAAAGAGATTCTCACCTGGCAGGCGGAACAGGACAGAGACACCCTTCTCTCCAGCTCTGTCAGTATTTCCTCCTTTAGTGTAGTTAGGTGGTGGTTTAATATTGCTCCGTCTTTTCCAGATGTTGAATCCAGTTCATTGCTCTGTCCGTTGACCAAGTGGTTGTTGATGTGAAGAAGAGTCTGATCGTGAACCTAAAAAGCAAAAAAACATTTTAGCTTGAATTATATATTAGGACTGTGTGTGACTCAAGTCATGCAGCATGGATTACCTGTGTTCTGTTGTAGAGGTGGTCCAGCTTTGTATGGATATTGTGAATGGTTTCCTTCATGTGACCCTGAGCTGAGTCAGCAGGGATAACGACTCCAGTCAAGTCAGACCTGCAAAGTAGAATAGTGAGTTTCCCCAGGTTTCAGAAGCAAACAAATAGTTTGAATTTCCATTTAACAGCAAAAATGAAGTTAAGCAGGGAACTAGAGCAACAGAAGCTTTCACATACAGTCTTTGATTAATGCCATTAATGGTGGTCTGCATACTGTGGAGGTCTTTGGTTAGACCTCGGATGGCTTCTTCCAGATTGCGAAACTTCTCCGAGTTATCTAAACAAATATAAGAACGTGTCATTGGTGTCCTTAACCCTTTAACAAATAAACTGTCGCCGGCGACAGCAAGATAACACATGCTCTTTAAATTACCATAACTCTTTGACCGTTAACGCAAGAACATAATTGCAAGGTATTTTAACGTAAAGTGCACAAAACCCCTTTTCTCAATGTCATAATCAGCTGATTTACGTTCATCGTGTTAACACCGTTTCTCAGTTTCAAAATCTGCCGGAATTGTCTTATTTGCATAACGTTTGAAGAGTTCAAAGACCTTCAACATTGGAGCTAAAGCGTCAGTGTTAAATGGTTAAACAGAATAACTTTTCTACAACGATGCTTTATTTATTTATTATTTATCTCCAGACACAAAGGTGTTTGGAAATAAATGATTTCATGTGCTCATACATTTAATAAATTGAAGCTTCACCTAAATCTCACCTTCTCCACCCATCTTTCCACCTCCTGTGTTATGGCTGGTCTGCGTGACTTGAGGCTGCCCACCATTGCCTTGGCTGTCAGGTGTCACTTGTGGTCCAATATGACAGTCTTCCCCAGAGTAACCATGGCAACACTTCCACTCCATTTCTGTCACCATCTTGTAAGCCACCTTGTACCTTGGCCTCCTATATGTGCGGTACCTGAGAAAGAATTTCATTCGTTTTTGGTGTTTTTATTTGGAGCTATCACTGAATTACATGTAATATAATGTGCTATAAATACAAATTAAAAGTTGCAAACAAGTGGGATTTTCTTCATTAGGTCGAATGAAAGCTCACTTGAACTTTGATGCAAGGAGTAACAATTGTACGCCTGAAAGAAAGCTGGGAAGTGTTCGGCTCATCTTGCTTTCAATTTTAAACCAACGTCAAATAGTAAAAGATGTTTAACACAGATACAGTATAGTGGTAAAAAAAAAGAAGAAGAGTTGTAATTGCAGCAGTGTAAAGTTTTAAATTTCAATCTAATAGTAACTTGTTTTAAAACATGTTTAAATTCAGCACAGGCATGGGTGGTCAATACAGACCGGTTTGGATTTGGACGGCAGTCACTTTAATATAAAATGTTAGCATATTATAAAAAATAAAGGGGCTCAGAGAGCTGGAGTTTGAATGTCACTTTAGTTATGACACAATTAAACCATTAAGCTCAATTGCATTTTGATTATAATAATTCTTATTTTAAATCAATAATGTAGTTAGTTTACTGTCAGTAGGAAATAGCGATTAGCTCCAAAACATCTAAAAGTAAACGTTTCTTTTCAGTTTCCTGTTTTTGCTGAATTATTTCACTTCAGCCTGATAACAACTCCACCCTGCACTACAGAGGCTGTTATCTGAAAGATGTGATCAGAACATCAACAGGTTTTTATTTTTATGGTAAGCAAGTTAGAATGTTGAATGTTTATGCCAAAAACAGCAGGGAAAAGTTCTTTGTTTTGGTTGTAAAATAAAATTGTGTTTCAAATCAGCCAATACATAGAGTTTTTTGGAAGTCTGAATGCAATAAATTGGTAATTTTTCTGGTAATGGAGAACATATTTAAAGAGAATTAAGCTTAAAATTACATTTCTTTATTTAAATCGTTGTGAATTACGAGGAGATAAAAAAAAAAACAGTTGGAAGAAGTTTGTAGCTGTGAGGTGGGTGCTACCGTCAACGAGCCACAAGCTCCCTGTTCCAATTCATTCCAATGCATTCGTTTGTAGACAAACAGATCCATGTACGTCGTCGTTTTCCTCTTGAGCTGGCATCTGGATCAAAACTGTACAGCTGGATAGTTCCAATATTTTTGTTGCACTGGTAATGCAACACTTTTTCTAACCAAATAAAAAGGGGGAAAAAAGCCTTATTGTGGCTTTTCTAACCCCCCTAGAAAAGCCAAATTCAATGAGATAAAAATAGACTGGGGAAATAAATGATAAAGTTAGGAAAAAAAGAGACTCAAAAGATGAGAAACGCAGCCAAAAACCAGATGTTTTTGCAGAGTTGAGAGGCCAGGCTGTGGTGCCTGGCTTCATTCTTAGCATAGTCCAGGTTTACACCGAGGCCCCTGGCAAGCATGAGAATCAAGAGGCGAGGGACGAGGTCAAACAACAAAGCAGACTTCAAACGACCAAAACATTGCTGGTGTTTGATTGGAGCTCCTCAGTAAACCCAGGATTCATTTTGGGAAGATTTCATTCACTTAATTTGCAGCTGGATTAGCTGTAATGGAAATTCCTATGTTTTTTTTTTTTCACAGAGCTGAGCTACAGTGAGTGCCTCCTTAAGAGCATCTGAAGTTAGCTAAATATTGATATTAATCATGAGTCTATTTATGCACAAAAGTGCAGCTCTGTAATGGATGAATTCAGTATAAAAAAACCCTGAGGGAAAACTACTTAGAAGAAACACTGAAATTCTGTTTAAAAAAGTCAATTAGTTGTAAAAACAGAAAGAGAGGTACTCACATTACTCGAGGACACTGGCCCCAGGTACAGCGATGGTAGTCCGGCTTGATGTAGGTTTCCACACCATCCTCCATCACACAGCTAACGGTTCGTGTCACTACATAAGCACACCAGTTCCTGCATAATCAAACCCAAGCAGGACAGAGAAAACGTCACAAATACAACTGGTTAGCAGCAGCCAGTTTGCCATACATCAAGTTAGACAAGCTGTTTAACACACTTTTTCAAAACTCAGCATAAAATCTGGTTTTGTTCTTTGCTTTTGGTCAAGAAAGAGGAAAAAGTCAAAAACAATTAATAGTCTGCAGATTTTTTTTTTAAGTTCGGGCTCCAGTCTGATGAGTTTTGAGATTGAAATCTCCAATCCTAAATTGGGGCAAACATTCTGGAGAAACTGGTGCAAATGTCAGATGGGGTCAGGATAACCCCAAAAGCTTCAACAAAGGCAGCCATTGTGTTGCCCTTTCAACTCTATGTTATCCGGCCCCCCCAAACACACTCACCCACCCACGCAAACACGCTGCCACAGTGAATGGAGGATAATATTTTCACAGCAAGTCTGTCCAAATAAAAGAGCAATTCAGTGGCTCGCATGTAAAAATAAACACTTTTTAAATAAAATTTCAACAAAAGTTCAGGAGAAAACTATTGCTACGAAAGTTTAAGTTGGTCCCTTTAAAATAAAAATAAAAACCACTTTGTTAACAACTCTGTTCAGCTTTCATGGCTCAGCACTGACAATAGCTGCTCTAAAGCAGCATTAATTGTGGTAACAAAGAGGCAGATTGGAGGCAACAACAATCCAATCAGCCCCTTCAGTCTTCCTACGCCTGCATTGTTGCATCCATCAGCCTTGAGACATGAGATAACCGATTTGTGTCAGCATCTATTACGATCGCACAAAGTGATGAGTGAAAAGGGATCACCGCGTTGATGTTTGTTGGCAAACTTTCCAGGACTGATGGCAAATCTAGAAGCCTCATCTGGGCTGATGCATTAATGTCAGACAGTCTTTGTTGTCTTCGTGTGTATAGACACCCCCAACGTTGTTCTTAGACTTTTTTTGGGCTACTTTGCTCATCTGGTCCTTTGTAATTAAGACGCTTTTAAGGACACCAACAGTTCTATAAATTTGGACTTTGACATTTCTTTTATGAATGTTTGTCCATCAGTAAGTTCATAAATTAGAAGCCATAACCCATATTATCTTAGATCTGGTAGTTTTTTATTTTTTTATTTATTTACTTTTGCCTTAACCAGTGTATAGGTTATCATTTCTGGGCTCTATTAACAAATGCATTAGTCAGACACACCCATACGGGTGCTGCAGGTTTTTGGATTGTTCGGGCCCATGGGGGGTTGTACTGTAGACAGGAACGGCAGCATCTTAAGGGGAGGGCAGGTGTGTCCTGCAGTTAACCTTAAGGGACATCACAGAAAATGGAACATACCGTTAATGTGTGTGAAGTAAGTTTATTGTGAAGCGTTTGTAAGGCTAATGTACGTTGCCCAAACTTATAACATACAAGGTATGAAAACTGGCCTCTTACTGAACCCTCACGAACAGGGTGTGCACATGAAGTGCCTGTAGGAAGCCCGCACAAACTATACTCTGATTGTTAAATTTTCACAACAGTCAGGCTTAACACAAGGACAACACACTTGTCACGTGAACAGCACTAATGGGTTCCTTGCGTTCCTTTACACAACTTGGGGTGTTACAATAAATGAAAAATCTGTATGACATGCCTCCATCTCCCCTAATTCCTTCCGTGTTGCATAAGTGTTCACTACGACCTGTCGCTGGCAGCATGCCTGTAGAAAATCAGCTTGAACATTTTTACTCTACGGCATTGCTGAGCGCTCTACAGCCTTGGTATTACGTTTGGGTCATCTGCTTGCCCTGTACTGGTTTGCCCCTTTGTTTTCCTGCACACAGCTTGTATCCACCGATAAGGGCAGTTGTGACTAAGGCTTGTGCTTCAAATTCACCTTTATCCAGCTGGTTGCATCAGGTTAGTGGAATGACTCTGTCTGTCCCTGCACTTAACTCACAACGGTCTTTCTAAAAAATCAAGTGATGGCGTAATTATTCAGACAAGCTTTTAGAGGATTCATTCTTCAAAACAACCATGATGACAGCTGGATTGTCATTCACTCACATGGCCACAAAGTCTAACATTTTTCCACATTTTGTGACCTTTAAATAAATTTTACTCTTCATTCAACAATCATTGTAATAAAGTTTACACTTCACTAAAGTTAGGTCAAAAACCATTAAAATCCTCACTTTGAACGTCTAAGTTCTTCATAAAGAAATAGTCAAAGCTTTCTGAAACGCTTGTGGACCAAAGTCAAGTATTATTGATGTGTGTCTCCAGTGTCTCCAGAGGGAAGCTTTAATAGAAACTGTCCTGTAAACATGCGTAAAAGCTCCAGCACCCATACTCCCACATTCCCACTCAGCGTGTCTTCTGCTCATTCCTTCTGCTGAACTTTGGATCTCTTTCTTGATTACAACCTCAAGCACTTTTAAGCTTTTTTTTTATAGATTTCTCAGAAAACATAGTTTCGATGGTTATTATAGCCCATTAGTGTCTTCTATTTATCTAAATAGAGCTATTAGGGCTGTATGGATAAAACAAAGAGTTCTTTCATGCTGACAAAGCTTCCAGGTTTGGTATGTCTTCATGTCTGTCAGTCTGTCACTGCTCCTCTTTTTCGTTATTTCATCAAACATGTCTTTTTCTCATAGTTTACTTTTTTTTTTCTTGCACCTGCTCCTCTTACTGTCCATCTCTGTTCATCATCTGCTTCTCATTTCTTCTTCTTTTCTCCTTCCCACCCTTTCCTTTGCCTTTTTTTTCTCCTGGACCACCCTTCTCTGCTTCATACCAGAGAGTGTTTTGCTGACACGAAGAGGTTATCGTGTTTTGATCCTCCTGAACCTCTTGTGGCCTCCTTCTCCTCATGACTAGTTGCTACCCAACATGGAAAAAGAACAGAGCTAAGTCATCTGTCAGCCTTTACTGGGACTGGCTTTCACTCAGCAGATGGGTTGGGCTTAACGTTCATGCAAATTAAGTTTAAAACAAAACTTCTGAAAAAAGAAATCTCTGCACAAAACATGTCAAAATAAAACCAGCTACTACCCATATTTAGCACTTTAAAGGAGCTAAAGCTTCTTGATGAGCTATTGTATGTAGCACATATTTACTGAGTGGAAAGTAAAGATCATAAATGAGTCCTAAAAGGACATTCGCTCAAGAGGAAAGCTAAGTATTTCGTCAAAAAGGAAACTCTTACTGAAGAAGATTTTCTTACACAGGCCTCTTCTGTGTTCATGTTCAAATCTAGACTTAAAACATTTCTGTTTAGCCGTGTATATGACTGAAAGGTCCTATCTGCACTTTTCTTTCCTTCCTTTCTTTTTAAATCTTTTTTTTCCTTTTCTTTTAAAGTAAATTTTACATTGATTTTTTCTATGATGTATTGTGATTTTAATGCATTTTTCTGTTTTGTGAAGCACCTTGAATTACTTTGTGTACGAATTGTGCTATACAAATAAACTTGCCTTGCCTTGCCTAAGTGCATAAAAACCTTTAGGTCTTTTTGTAGACCTGCAGACCTATTTTTAAGGTTGTAAAGGTGCTCCATCCTCTTAAGCTTTAGTTACAAGCACCCTTACGGGGGCTGACGTGTATGGGTGCTGTGGGTTTTGGGTTGTCTGGGCCCATGGAGGGTCTTACAGAGGAGCGTATCAAAGTACACACTGGACATGTGTGCCACGTTCAAGAACCTGCTGAATGTGGGAATTTAGCACATGGTGTTCCCACATGTCTGTGGGTACCCAATAGTACTCACAGTTGGAAGAGGCTTGGTACACAAAGTCAAAGTGGTGCAAATCTCGTGAATCTTGCTCCTGACTTTTCTTTTACAGCTCTATTGTAATATAATTCCAGCTGGGGAACAATTTCTTCTCCATGATCATCGTGATTTGAAAAGGACACAATCCATACGTTACTATCAAATCTGTCCCTGATTATTCAAAATTTAACTGGTTAAACTTTTGCTGCTTGCTTAATTGCCATGCATTTTGTACACAAGCATCAAAAAACGACTTGAAAACTTGCGATGCAACGCATGAACACGAGAGTTTTGAACGCGGAAGCCTAAAACGCACATATTCATGCGTTTACATAGACTTTTAATTGAAAGTAGTTGCTCAAACGCACGTGTGAATGTAGCATTAAAGGAGTGCGGGTGTGTCTTGCAGATCTCCTAAGGTTTGTGCGCCCACCTTAAGGGACGTTGTGAAAATGGAACATACCATCGTCATAAAAATCAAACTTACCATCATCTTGCGTGAGGTAAGTGTATCGCGGAGTATTGTGTGGCTAATGGAAGGTACTTATGACGTATGAGTGATGCAGCACCATAGTCAATAGTGAAGTGTGTGCTATGGCTCCAACTGAGCATGCACAAATGCTTCACACACAGTATGCATGTGATATGTTAGTGCACCTCAGACGTCCGTACGATGTCCACACAAACTACGCTCTGATTGTCTAATTTCCTCATTTCTAACATTTTTAATGGCGCCTTGCACATTGCGTAGATTTTGAGGGGTTGAAAAAGTGAAAAATCCACACGACACGCCTGAGTCTCACCTACTTCACCTTTACTTACCCCCTTACGTGTTGGGTTTACTTCAACTTGTCGCCCACAGAATGCTGGTAGAAAAACTGTGCATGAACATTTTTGTTGAAGATGTTCATTAAGTGGTCTAAGATCTAAAAAATGTCATGAGGGTCACCTACGTTCCTTGTACAGGTTTCCGCCCACAGACAGCCCATGTGCACCCGTAAGGGGAGGAGTGACTAAAGCATAAGATGTGGAGCATTTTGACATGCAGAATAGTCAGGCCTCCAGAGAAAAATGTTCTCTTGTTTGTGTTGGATAAGTTGTGATTGTTCTTTTTTTTAACCAGGCCAGATTTGTACTGCCTTAAAATTTGTAAAAACTGAATTTAATCCTAGAATTTTTACAGCAATTGGAGGAATTCAGATTCAAATCTTTGCATCAATATGAAACAATGTACAATTTTTTTCTTTTAAGCTGAAAACGATTAAAAGTTTTAGTTCAAAAGCTTTTTTTGAAGTTTGTAAAAGGTTTGAAGATAGAACACACAAAATTACTCTAAACTAAAAGCACTAAAGCCCTTGACTATAAATTACACATTTTATGACCTCAATATTTGCCTATTATTCTCTAAGGGAAAGTATATGATGTAGATCCTTTTTACTGATAGTTTTTTATCTTTTGATTATAACTACTAATTAATATGCTGATTAATCAGGCATAATAAACGGCTATGGACACAATTAAAAGGCTAAAATAATAATTAGTCTGCAGCCTTATTTCATGAAAAAGAAAAAAGATGTTTTTTAATAAATCATAGTAGCATAAGTCCAATCTCAAAGGAACTTTGCGCAGATGCTCTTTAACATTGTAAATCCAGACATTTGGAACATTCACAGTAGATCATGTTGCCCTGGGCTGATTGAAAGTGTTTAAAGAAAGAGTCAGAACCGGGTCTAGAGTGATTCATTGTTATTATGGTGAAATCATCGACTGCTCCTTCATTTAAACATCGATCGTTCCCTGGAATTGCGGTTCATCCAAGTGATCCAGAATTGCATTTCGCTTCTCCATTCTGTGGTTTTATAAACTTTCTATCAGAATGTTGCAGCACTGATTAGCTGAAGAAAAAAAAGGAAAAAAAAATGTTGCTGTCATGCATTTAAAATCAGCTGTATTTTTCCAGGGTGCTGTGGTTTTAGGGATATTTTCCGTGTATGATGCTGCGTGTGGGTTTTGTTTGAGTTTCGGCTTACTGTTTGTTTTGGACACAACATGTTAAATGGGACTTTATAATCACCGTCTGCAGATGAGTGAGAGGCTGGAGAACCATGGATGGGATGGGGGTGTTAAAAGTTAGACAGATTCTATAAATCCAGACAGCTCGGTCTCCTTGCAGCTCTGTTTTATTTTTGACACAGTGATTCAGTGAGTTGCTCTGCCAATCTATTATCTGGGCTTACAGGCTCCAAATGCCACAGATAAAAACACGGAGCTGGCAACTCCCACAGCCCATCTTGTGTGACTTAGAACAGGCGCTCTTCTCTCTTACACATAAACCATCTGATTTCTTCGCTGCTGAGCAGACACAGATGTGCAGACACGTGCAGACGCAAAGAACCGGTGCCAAATTTCGTACACAGAATCGTCCCACTGAGTGGAATTCCGTGAGACGGGCCTTTATATTGCTAAAAGAACGGGTATGTGTGAGTGAAAGCTAAATTGGAGCGCCTGGGTGTGGAGCGTTGGGCATCTCCACTTCATGGGTGTGCACCATTTGTGGAGGCTGAAAGCCTTTCCTTCTTCACAGAGAGCTTCTCAGATGAAGCATTGCCCTTTGCTTTGCTATCCACCTTAAATCTGGACTACTAGACTCTGACTTATGTTTTATTTTAGAAACTGTTTCATTTTTACACACATATTAGCTGCTGCACGTCAGATGCACACATTGGCCTTTTCTTCTTCTCTTTAAAACAGCAGGAAGTCAAGCATTCCAAACAGTAATCCAATAAACCTCCAACTAAACCACAAGGCCCGGATGAAAACATCTCCTTCTAAAAAATTCTAAAAGCCATCAAAAATGGGGAAAAACACACAAACAAGTGTGCATGTCTGTAGATAACAAGAGCAGAAATGTTCACTAAAACATAGAGAATGACAAAAATGTTTGACTAAAACACTCAAGTTCTCCTCATGATTTCCCATACAGCCAAACATGTGAACCAGAGGAAAACACTACAAGTATACACTTCAGTTCCTGAAAAAAAAATATTGTATGACTTTAGAAACAAAATTATGCATTTCCAGGCTCTGTCAGTAAACTCTGGATAAGGCCAGAAATGTACAAACCAAGAAACAATGGCTTCTCCACAATCATTGTCCTTCAGCTTTGAGAAACCGTTGACGCCCTCACAACCTCAATAACTGTTTTTTTAAAAAAAAACAAGGTCATCGAGAGTTAGTGCAGTTGTTGTACTTGTGCTGCCAGGCATTGTTAACAAATCTCTGTCTTTGTTCTTAAATATGGGAAACTAGCAACATGCAGGCTAAAGAGATAACTCGTGCTTTCCTGTTAAGGTGGGGCCCACTGAGAAAGTAGATTTGGCAGACATTTGTAAAAATGGCGATGAAAACGTAGCTTCATTCAATGTGTTCCAAAAGTTTGCAAAAAAATTAAAAGTTTTTGTTACTGTATTAAACACACTATAAGGCACACTTGAAAGCCTTATTTCTTTTTCCAAAACCATAAAATGACAGTTACTAGTAAGGTTGGGAGCATAGTGACACTAATGTTTTTTTGCGGTATTAGTCTGTTTTTTTACAAGTTATAAACAAGTTTTACAGTTATCATGAACAGTTGCATTTTACTGACTGACAAGCTTGTTTCAGACTCTTGTCTTGCTTAATGCACCTTATAGTTTGATCGTATTTATATCAAAGAACGTTTGATAGATCGCCATTGACGGTGCGCCTTATGATCCTGTGTGCCTTATAGTCCAAAAGTGTGGCATAAATCTATAAGCAGGTCTTGCAAAGTTCCACCTTCTCCCAACAGTTCCTAGTCTTCACAAGGGGTAATGTACCCATATGTCAGTCTGTGTTTTGGTCAGACAACTGGTTGGAATATTAAACGTCACTGCTAATCACAGGATAATTAGAAATAGCCCCAACAAGTATGGTTTACATAGAAAGCTTGCCAAAAAAACGCCTATAGTAGAGAAGTTGGATTAAAATTAATCGCCCCTTTGTTGGAAGAAAAAAAAAAGCAGCAGCCACAGCTCGTCAGCAAAGAAACCTCAGAACAAAACCCAAAGAGACCAGAAAACTTCACAGAAATAAAAAAAAAAAAGTACAAAGATGTATTTCCAACTGATTTGCATTAAAAGGCAGTAGGCTTTAAAAAAGAACCAGATCATCCGTGTCATCCTTAGTAAAAAAGATGGTCAAACTAGGGGGATGGAGGGAGTCCATCAAAGGCAACAAAAGCAGTCAAAAGGCAATTCAAGAGTCACCCCAAAAGCAAATGAAAGGCACCACTCCAAAGAGGTGACATGGAGGGCAGGCAAACCCGGAAGGTTTAACTGGTTGTGTGGTAAAAGGGTGCAGGCAGAGGAAAGACCTCTCTGGTGGTCAGTCAGACAAGTAAGATTCTAAGACAAGAATCTTTGTGAGACTTCAGCCATATCATCAGAAGAAGACGATACAGAATTGGCTGATCATGCTCAGACATTTAGAGAGACAAACCAGGAGAAAGTGAAACCTCAGTGGGGTAAATTCACAGCAAGGAACAGAAAACATCCTCATAAAAACAAAGATTACACACACACTCCTTAAGCCTTAGTCACAACTGCCTTATGGGTAGATACGGCCTGTCCGCAGGTAAAAAATGGGCACCCGTACGTCGAAGGTGCATGAAACTTACATTTTTCTTACACAGACTGCACGATACAGTTACCATAGACACGACAATCGTACATTTCTGTGTCATGGCGTCGCTTAAGACGAGCCTTAAGGAACTGCAAGACACGCCTGCATTCTTAAGATGCGGCTCCTCCTCTTCATGACCCTCCATGGGCCTAGACAACCCAAAACCCCACAGCACCCATATGAGGCACATCAGGGGGATGTTGAGTCAATGAACTGTACAGTCGCGGTAAGAAGTCATGCAATACGTTGGGGATGGCGTGGGACTATGGCGTGGCAGCAGCACATTTTGAATAGTACAGCAAAGCTTCCTATGTTTAGGCGGCAATACAGACAGTTGATAATTCTGATGCATGGTAAAGTCTCACTATGATCTTCTGTTGATCTATTGTAAAGGCATTCCCAGCTGTGTTTTATTTTTTACTTAGCCTTTTTTAGGCAAAATAAAAAAAAGTCATTTTCTAGCTCATAGTTTCTGCAGAGCGGCAGGAGTTCAACAGACCCCCCCCAAGGCCTTGGGAGCAACAGGTTTGTGTACACACCTTTGGACAAACGTCTAGCAGTGAATTTGATGTGCCTCAAAACAGCGGTGGTCAAAGCAAATCTGACACAAGACATGCGTTACATTCGAATGCAGCATTGAACAAAAGCAGGACTTGGCTAAAACAGAATTTAGCTGCATCTCTTCAGTGTTTGTATATTTTGGACTGACTTTGAGGCGACCTTTTACCCCTCCAGAAACTGGATTCTGTTGTGTTTTGGCCAAGCATGGAAGGCAAACTGAATGACTGTATGACTTTTTAGTCTCCAAATCCAGGAAAACTCCACATAATGTTGAAAAATCCATGGCCTGTAAACACCATTTAGGCTGTGGTTTCTTCAAAATTCTTCATCATTAGTGAGAAAAACAACATCTGGGGCATCAGCAGCTTTTCTTTACCCACACGTGCAAGTCTAATGGCAGAAATGTTTATGTTTTCTGACATTTTCCAAACCATTTCTGCCACTTAATAGAGACAGAGCGATAAATAAAGAAACAAAAAGAGTGGGTCAATTACTTGTGACAGATGTGTTTTCAAGGACAAACCAGTGTTTTTAGCATTTATGCATGACATAAGTCCCATCTTGGCAATATTGAAATATAGAGTGCCGATAAGGAGGTATATGTAACATCTGATATTAATAAAACTAGGTAGCTCGAGTCAACATTTTTTTATTATGTTGAAAAATTTCTTTTTAGTGACTCAGTGATAGAATTTTGTAATCTTTTATACTTTTTTGAGGCAGTTATTCAAGCATATTCCAATTTAATTTTCTTTTAAGTTCTACCAAAGTTTTCAAGGAATCTTCAAGGGATGGTTATTTTACCTCAATATTCATAACAAATTACCCAGTGCTTAAAGTTGCAACAAAATGCAGAACTGCAAACAATGCATACTAAAATGACGTTAAAGAAGTTGAATTCCACTTTAAAGTGGGCCAGTATGAATGTAAAGCCACCAAAATCCAAAACCACTAGTAAATGATCTTCTGTCAGTATGAATAGAGAATCTTCTGCAGTTGAGCTAAAAAAAAAAAAACAGTAAAAAAGTCTGAAGATTTGGGATGTTGCAAGCCTTACCAATGAAGAGTAGTTTGTTATTTATTTATTTATTGATTTTAATAAGAACAGTACATATTAAACAATGTTTCAGCAGCTGCTTCGACATAAACATGTACCACAACAACACAACATTAGCGGTAAAAATGTTTACAATGGTTATTTACAATAAAAAGCAAATCTAAAAAAGTCCAAGAAAAACAACAATAACTAATGTCTGCTGGACTGGTTTGTTTTAGGCCATTGTTTAAGAGCTGTTTGGAAGTTAGGGTAGTTTTCACAGTTTCTAATATGCTGTTGCAGCGTATTCCATAACTGTGTGCCTCTGATTGACACCACAGTTTGGCTGAATTTAGTCCTAAGCCTATCGGTTGTTTATGGCACCAATACCATAAATGCATCTGGTCTTCCTTTACGTATCTGTGAAATCTAAGAAGGGACACAAAATATACTAATACCGCACTGGAGATGACCTTATCACAGTCCAGTGATGCAGTGGTGTTCTTGCGTTTCTGCAGGCTGAAAGTGGAAGCCAAAGAAGATGTTAGATGTTGTTGTGGTTTTGGTTTAAGGCCATCTCAAATAATTTTACTTTTTTCTTTTTTTTGTTTAGTTTAATTTTATTCACTTGTGTTGGCCAACACGGTATTTGATTTTTCAGTTTGTTTATTAAATATACAAGAGTTAGAGTTAGAGTTAATAAAGAATTAGTACTTTTAGATAATAACTGTATAGTTAAAGCTGTAAACTAACACTAGGGTTTATTGGCAGAAATCAATTCATCCATCTTCCAAATCTGCTTAATCCCTTTTGGGGTCACAAGGTTGCTGGAGCCTATACTAGCAAATGTTGGGCAAAGGCAGAGTAAACCCTGGACAGTTTGCAAGTCCATCTCAGGCCATTAAACCACACGCAACGTACTTGGGGACAATTTAGAGTCCTCAATTCACCTACAAAACAGGTTTTTGGACTGTGGGAGGAGTCCGAAGTGCCCACAGAAAACCTATGCATTCATGGGGAGATCATGCAAAATTTGAACCAGGGTCTTCTCACTGTGAGGCAAGAATGCTAACCCCATGCATACATATTAAAATGTATCCCTTAGTTAAACTGTATCACTATATTTCTGTATCTATCTTCAGAGTCATTGCTAAACAGAAGCAGGATTGCCGTACCGATCTAAGCATCAGCCAATTACAAAATTCTCTTTGTTTTATTTTTAAAAAGTAACAAAAACTTTAGAGCAGAGCAGGAAGCTACAGTCCAACATCTCAGCCCACACAGTTTCATTTTCTATCAGCAGTTAGAAGCTACTATGCCTTCCAGATCAACAGTTTTAAAGTCCACTGGACCTGAGAAACCAAATCCTGCATAACCCAACCTGGATAACTTGGATTCTTTACACACAACTTCATCTTACTCCTCCACCTCTCAGCATGATCCCCACAGAAGGAAACTGGGCAAAAAAATGGGGATATTTTGTGACAAAAGCAGCAGTGTGTGTATCGAACCTGAAAAGGGATAGAATGAAAGGATTAAAAGGCTACGCTTTAATACCACAACAAAGAAATCACTTAGAAATTGCCTATAGTTGAAGGATCTCTCGTTTAGCTTCAAGGTAAAACTTGGGGGGTGAGCGTCTGAGTGGCTAGAAAGGGGTGTGTCTCTGTTTTTGAACTGCGACCCACAGGTCAAGCGCTCTACAAAAGCCTTGTAAAGACGTAGCCACGCACAGACCCCGAGGTCCATGTATTGTTACGGAGGGCTGCGTAAACACTTGAGTGGACCCTCTCCTGCTTGAGCGATCGCACTCACAGCGCTCCCTTTGGACCCACTCCAACATGAAGGAACAGCGGGACTGTGTAAACCACTCTCTCACTGTTTAGCCTGACCCTCAAGAAGATATACAAAGCCCATCCATGACACAGACATTTGCATTGGTATTATTGTTCAGATTTGCCAGTGTTTAAAGTTCCCTGGTGCAGTTTCTGACTCATTCAAGCCATTTATGGAGGTACGTGCTGAACCATAAGTCTACATGAAGTCTTAAAACAGCATCACTTAATTCCTCCGTCAAGGTTTACTAGCAGCTCGGACGTAAAACTTTCTTGTAACTCCGACCCATTTGTGCTTAGACTTAAGACGAGGTTTATGGTTCTGTGGTGGCATGTGAGGATTGGGAGGTTAAACAGTTCTTTTAAAGGCTTTCAAGGTTTGTCCAACAATATTCATTTATTCAATTAAATATATGCTGGAGACTGGTGTTTAGAGTACAATGGCTGTTATATATTTATATATAAAGCCCAATTGGTTAAAAAAATTCTTGTTCCTAGCATTTGTTTTTGTTATTTTTGATAAGTTTATTGTTATATATTGTAATCTATATATCTTAAGCCTTGGGCAGCTGAAGGTCTTTCAAGGATGCCCTGGGCGTTTTTCCTCACCTTCCTGTTTTCTGCATGCTCTTTCATATCCATAAATGTTTACATAATTGTTGCTGTTACTAGCTCGTCTCTTTTGTTTAATTTCAATGAACTGTCCAAGGTCTTCCCCACCTTTATCCCATCATACCTGGGATAGGCTCCAACAACTTTGTGACACCGAAAGAGATTAAGTGGGCTTAGAAAACGGATGGATATTCTAAGGCTTTGGTTTTTGTTTGACTCAAACGGGTCACAGCCGATGGTTACCCTCGCTAGTTCTGGTTCTGCTGGAGGGGTTGCTTTGTTTTCATCCAAAGAAAAATGCTCAGCTTCATGCTTGGTATTGGGGATTACACCAAAGATTCTACTATGAATATTTCAGGTTTTATATCCTAGATATTCTTAATCAAAACGATGTACAATTTGAATAATCTTGACCAAATTGGATTAGGAACATTTAGTTTTTTGCCTAGTATTTTTTAGATTGTTCTTGCTTTCCCTTCTGTAATGCCTTGCATCCCATCTTATGCTTATTTACAAAAATTTTGCAGAAGCTTAAACTGTTAACGATGTAGTCATTTGTAACCATGTTTGGTGGTCACAAGTTAAAAGAAAGCAGTAAAAAACCCAGATGCCTGAAAGTCTTTCCATTTTCTCTCCACATCATGTGAACCTGTTTTCCAAATGTTGGAGAAGGCAGGTCTTTAACCTCTCTCACTGCATAAACAGGCGGTAAAAAGGGAGTGTAGGGAAACCCTCGGCGTGTACAGACCAAAACCAGAAGCCACAGGTGGATGTTTGTGGCCTTTCAGCTTTCTGACATCATTGGGTGAGAAAAACCATTGTGACCCCCATCATCAACATGGGCGTGGGAGAACCCTGGAAAACTCTGAGTTGAGGCTGAATGCATAAGAAAAACCAGCTTAGCGAGCAGATGGAGCTTAGTCTACGTCTAAGGTTCAATCCAGTTCAATCCAGAAATTGAATTCTACATAATGTCCCATAATGACAGTCCAAAGAAGGACTTTTATCAAACATTTAACACAGGAGATGTCGCTGGCTACACCTAATTAACACACGTACTTTGAACTACTGTAACTAGTCAACCATTTTTGCAACTAAGGTTTTTCCAACAGATTCTGACATGGAGAAAAGCGGTTTTACGCCTATATGCAACACTACTAAAAATCTGCTTTTCTACACGTCTGAATCAGCTGATTTACATTGATTGCACAAACACTTCACTGCTGTTAAGTGTTGCATACCGGTGCAACAGAATCCACTGGAATTACGTTAACTGCATAAACGGCTGAAGAGCTACGATCAAAGAATGTCTACACTGGAGTTAAAGTTAAAGCTCTGGTATTAAAAGGGTTAATAAAACTAAAAATTTCATTTTGAAGGACAAGAAAAAGAAAAAAAAATTTAAAAGGACTGAAAAAAAAAAGCTGAAAACGAAATGTGCCATTTAATCTAAAGAGCAATAAATGCGTCTTTATAAATGCAAGTCTGATGCGAGGCGGACAATGTTTTCCAATCCTCACGCCCACATTCTGTCATCATGGGTCCATACACCCTCTTCCCAAACGTTACAGCCCCCAAAAATGTCCAGACACAGCAGAAACAAGGGAAATACCATCCCAGAGCTTTCTGTGCTGAGGCATCAATAATAACAGAAGGTTTCCTCTCTTTATTTGCTCAAATATGTCTTTTCTAAAACAGCAATGCAACCATTTCTCCGTGATAAACATCTCTTTATAAAGCATGTGAAGTAAAACAGCCCATTGTGACCATTTTAGAAATTTGACCTGGTGACATTCACCCTAAGGGGACTAAAGATGGTTGCAGAGATTTTCTTTTTCCATCAATCTGTTTGACAGTTGTTGAAACGTTTCCCCTTAAAACCACAAATGTTAGCTCCACGGAGGTCCTGAAGGAGAAAAAATATATAGCTGGCTGAGATATTCCAGCTCTAATTGTTGACATTAGGAATCGTAGTGTTCACTCCTGTCCAGATAAAGATCCTGGATTCTTATGTGCACTGTGGTGAAAATATCAAGCCACTTGAACAAAGGACATCAAGCTCTGTGACAGAAGGCACCCCGGGAGGGGTCACAAGGACCTGACTTGACCTAATGGCAGTTCTATCAGAAGGTTCCTTGTTGCCTGATCGTGCCTGGACTAGTGAACTTTATAGTGTTCTCGTAACAAATTCCTGTCTGCGAGGCACTGCTTCAACTTTTCCCAAAATTCCTCCTGATGCAAGTCTGTGCCAGTGGTCATCCATGTCAAAGAAATCAAAATGTCTATTAAAACACCAAATTGTGAAGGTGTCTGCAATCTGGAACCAAGAACTGTCCACAAATGAAGTGTAAAGACCCACTCCAATGAAAATTGTGTTCTTATGGCATTTTTCTGATGAAAAAAAGAAAGTTCAGCTCAAGATTGCATTTCTGAGATTTTCTTTATTCTAATTATTGTGAATAAATAAAGCTGTTTAAAAAAGAGCATATTTGCAATGTGGAAAATACGCTGGGCGGGTCACAAGCTTGATGCTCTGCTCCATTCTGCTGCATCCATGTAGACAGTATCTATGTACGTCTTTGTTTTCCTCATCTGAAATGGAATCTGGCTCAAAACTGTTTGACTGGATAGCTCCCATGTTGCTTGCCGTTTTTGTTAAACCAGCAATATGTTAGGTTGGGGGTGTGAGGGGCTGTAAGCTAGCAGCAGAGAGAGTTAACAGATGGATGATGGGTAGTGAGGACAGGCTAAGACCTCGCCAACAGTCCCGCCCACAACTCAGAGGTAAACTTCTTATGAACTCCTGCCACTCTGCAGAAATTATATTCAAGAAAATTACACAGTTTTTTTGTATTTTGTCTAAAAACGACATAATCATAAATAATAGCCCACTGAGAAGGTTTTTTACAATAGATTAAAAAATGATTGGAGTGGGTCTTTAAAAAAAAGAGAACTTTTGAGTTTGTGCAAAGTCCTGTGTGATCACTGTGTTATGTGGCCTTTCAAACTGTTTAAAGCTTGTTATTACAGGTGGTTAGTACTCATATAGTAAGAAGGGTCTCAGTTTGGGGATTTCTAAATTACGTACAACCCTTAAATAGGAAAAAAAATACAATAGGCAGCAAGTATGATAAACAAGAGCAAGCCAAAGAGGTCAAACGGCTCGGCGCTCCGCTCCACCTGTCCCACATGCAATGCCCCGGTTTAGAGGATGAAGCACAGCCCCGCAGTTTTGGCAGGAGATGTGTCGGACAGATCCGGGTGCTCCTGATCCCACTTTAAGACCTCTGCTGGATGTCTTCGGCTCCGTCAACAGACTTTTACTACTTTTGGAAAACTTCACACATCTGTCAAAACAGATCGATTGAGTTCAACCAGATGTCAGAAGGGCAAACCGAATAGCCACGGGCCGGTGCATTCTTCACTCTAAGTGTGTGTGTTTATTGCAGGACAGCCACACCGACTCCTTCAGAGCCAGCTGGGGAGGGAGGCATTTAGTACCACAGGCCTCCTCTCCCTTCCATCAGTCTCCCTTTTCTCTTGTCATGTCACTCCTCCTTGCCTTTTGTTGCTCCTTGATGCCCTCTTGTCACGGCTCCTCACATGCTCTCACTTCAAGGGATGCTGTCTGCCATCCATTAAGGCTTTTATTTTGCCATCTCTCCAGGCCTGATTCCACCCTCCACCAATTACCTCCTGGCTGCTTGGTTCCCACTTTCTGTCATTCACTGCAGAACCACTTTATCTCATCGCTCGGGCAGCCGGAGCAGCAGCCACAGAAGCAGCAGAGAGCAAGACGCTGGAGGAAAACGCCTTTCAGGATCCAAAAGCAATCCTCCCTTGGACACACATGCGTGAGCCAAGTGCGAACAGATCCATGCAGGCATGCAAGCAGACGCACACCACATGGAGGAGATGTCATTCATTCTCCTGCTGGCATCCCCATGTGTGCACACATGCACACCAGACCTAAACTTTTATCTATTATTTTACACACACATCCCAGCATGTAAGCAGCTGGATGGTCCTTCTACATAAAGATTAGCATCAAAATAATTTGCCTGCTTCTGGAATGATCTCTAAATTCTGACTGAAAGGTCACCTGTTGCTTAGAAAAAAAGATGAGGTTTGTTTTCCTTTCTTTTTCTCTCTCTCGATTTCAAGTAAAATATTTTAGGTAAACTTGGAAAACAAATTGATCAGTTTGGCAAGTGTTTAGCTCACTCTGTGGAGGGGAGCCTCCTTAAAGGCAACTAAACCCATGAACCCTTTTCATTTAAGGCTCACCAGAGGTAAATATTTGTATTTCCTGGAAGCCTTGTCCAAATCTTTAACCCTCTGAATGATCGCACTGCCACACACTCAAGAATCCAATTTCAATTAGACATTTCCTGTTAAAAGAAAGAAGGAAAATTCGGTCCAGATGCAGCTTTAAAGGTCCTTTCAGTTTCACTGAATGGAAAAAGTAAACCTTTTAAATATAAATCCCCAAAATAAGAAATAAACCATAGTTTAATATCACCTTATTAATTCAGTTTGTTCTGATGCTAAAAAAGAGTATTCATGCTTCACTCAATAGGAAAAAAATTAATATAAAAGGCCAAAGTTTAAAATCATCCTTTTTAGTTTGTTCTGAAACACCAACTAAATGAATGAATAAATAAATCAGTTTAGATGTAGGACTTGTCAGTTTCACTGAATAGAAAAAGTAAACTTTCCAATGGCAAAACATATTTACAAACCATCATAGCCCCTTAAGCCTTATCAGTTTGAGTAATGATATATATTTTTAAAACTCTTTCCAGATTCAACTTTGTGTGTATTTTCAGTTTTACTCAATGAAAAAAAACTCCTCCTTGTTAGTTTAGTTCTGGCAAAAAAAAAAAATAATCCCTTTTATATGAGTCCTTTTTTCATTTCCGGTTTGCTCACCTGTGTCTGCTCGCCGCCCTCTGACCTGTCTGTATGCTGGACCTACATACCCTAGACCCGAATAGAGCCGGGAAAAGGCAAGGCGAGCAGGTAGAAAGTCCTCATAATTAGATCCAAAGGAGTTATAACCAAATGAAGGTCATTAAGGTCCAAAGTTCTTCCAGATCCGAACCGTCCCGAACTCTTTGCCGGACTCCGTCCTCAGCTACCGGCTAAAAAAGCAACATAGCCATGGCTTCACAGCAACAGGATCCATTGGCGATGTTCAGAAGGTAAAGTGCGATGGAGGCTGAGAGCAGAGAGAAGTTTCTGTCAGACCTCCAACAAGCGCTCGTGCCAACTCCCTCTCCCCTCTTTTCGCCTGTGTGTGGGTGCGCGCGCGCGCATGTGTGTACGTGTGTGTCCGTCCCTCCCCCCTTTCTCCATCCTGCCTGTTTTCACGGCTCCACTTCTGCATACAATTCCCTTCATTCATTTAGATTTAACAGAGTTTTTCCAAAAGTCATGAGGACTTCATAGAAAAAAAGACATCAAAGACACTGTCGCCTCCTTTTTTCTCCCCTTCAGTCCCTGCGTGCTAAAATGCCAGGAGGGAAGACATAAAAGCATCTTTGTCCACCAACAGGACACACTTTTGTTCATGTTTGTAATAGCTGCCTGGAGTCACACACTCCACCTTTTCCCTTTTAGGGAGGATACTTTTAGGGAGGATACTTCCTATTTGAATCAGGATCAAAAACCAAATTAGATGCTGGTCAGTTCACCACATGGCCACTAGAGGGCTTGTTGCACCCTTACATCAATGTAATTTTTTAAAGACCCGCTACGATAACAATTGTGTTTTTAACATGTTTTTGTGGCGTTTTTCTGATGATGGGAGAAATATAATAAAGAAACTTGAGATTACGAATTGCATTTCTGAGAATTTCTTTTATTTGTTGAGAATCAGCATCAGGCAATTATTCAAAAATCTACTTAAAGAAAATGTTTGATTTAGGAAATACATTGGTAGGGTCACAAACTCCCTGCTCCACTCCATCAACTTGTCAATGAACAGATCTGTGTGCAACTTTGCTTTTCTGATCCCAGATGGCATTTGGCTCAAAAGTGTACAGCTGCATAGCTGATATTGCTCAACATTTCTGTTGCACCGGTAATGTTAGGTTGTGCAAACAAAAGAATGATGGGAAGTTGGGGCAGGCTTACTCTACGCCAACCGTCCTCCCCTACAACTCAGAGGTGAATTTCTGATTAATTCAGTGCTGTCTGCTTCGAAACGGATCAGCGCTTCACCTTTTCCACATGCACTGCCCTGGTTTGAGGATAAAGCACAGTCCCGCAGTTTTGGCAGATGTGTCGGACAGATCCGGGTGCTCTTGATCTCACTCTAAGACCTCTGCTGGATGTTTTTGGCTCTGCCAACTTTTACTACCTTTTCCTAAAACTTCACACATCTGTGAAAACAGATCGATTGAGTTCAACCAAATGTTAGAAGAAATTAAAATATATATCTTTATTTCTCTGTGATCACAACAACTATTTCATTTTTCTGCAGATCATTTTTAATTAACTTAAAAGTTTATATTATAATTAGTTTTCAATGTTGAGCTCAAATAAATGCATAGTTTTTAATTAAAGGCATCATCATTCTTGGGTATGTTTAATCATTTCTAGTAAAAGCCAGGTGACATCATAACGCACCAAGATAGTGAAATCAGAACAAATAAACTGGATTCATCCGTCCATATACATATCCAACCCCATATCCACGGGGTTGCTGGAGCCTATCCCAGGTACTGTTATGCAATCTCAGAGCTATCCAGCCAAGTTCCAGTACAGTTCCAAGCCTGATGCCAGCTCAGACAAGGAACACAAAGACGTACATGCATCTATTTGTCTATAAGTTCATGCATCAGAATGAAGCGGAGAAAGAGAATTTTTTCATCTGCTCCTGAGTCACAACAATTTAAATAAATAAACATTCAGAAATTGATTTTAAGCTTAAATTTCTTTATATATCTTTAAATGAACAGGTTCAAATCAGAGTGGGTCTTTAAAAACTAGTGTTATAACCTTGTAAATCACCACGCTAACAGGGAATAACTTGAAGGCAGTATAAACGGAGAAAAAAATAGTTTAAAATGATGTAATGAAATGATGCTAAATCAGTTGTTTTAAATATTTCCGATTTATTTTTTAGTTAAAGCAACCATAACACTCCTCCAGAGTATAATGAAACTTGCTGTCCAAACAGTTGCACACAGCAGCGTTCTGGTTTACTTTAAAAATGTTAAGCAGAGGTACAGTAACAGGTTTTCCCAAGTTGCCATAAGTCATTTTTACCAACCGCCTTGTTTGCAATTGGATCAAAAACTCACAAAAGCAGAGTAGGGTGGGGTAAAAGAACATTGCATCTGGGCACTAAGATAGTTTGACAAGGTTCAGTTATATGGTTCACTAGAATAAAGTACATATGTGTAAGAAAAATATGACAAGTTGGGGACGTTTTTTATACTTGCCGAAATAAATAAATAAATCACATTTGCATTTCACAGGGAGGAAACATCTGAAAATGAATTTGTTCTTGCAAAATATTTACTTAAACCTCCTAAAACTCCTGGTTTTGTCAGTGTGAGAATGTGTTTGTTTTGATGGGCAGATCCTTGGACTTCTCCCTCGTGGTCACAGTGAGTCTTAACACGTTCAGCCTGTCTGCCTCATTTCCTTTTTGATCTTTATAGATGTCCAGTTTTAGAAGTGTCTGACACCCCCCCCCCCCTTACACACACACACGCACGCACGCACACACACACACACACACACACACACACACAGCGTGAAGTAGCAACTCCTTATCTGCTGGATAGGAAGGCTGTTTGCATGGTGTGATTGATGCCATTGCACTCACCAAGCGCAAAAAGAATTTTGTGTTTTGATTTATGTTTCTACTAATTCCCCCTTTCTCCTTTTCTTCTCTTTCATGATCTGCGTCCAAAGTTACAAGATGTTAAATGCCAGTGAGGTAAAAATAGACAAGTTTTTCCGACATTTTTTTAATAGTCTTCTAAAGTCGGAGCCCTTCAAATCAAAAAGAAACCGAAAGATGACTTCTCTCTTGGCTCGGTCATTCCTGCTGGGAAAACCTTTCATCCGTTAATTTTACAAATTTAGTGAGAAACTTTGTGGGAGGTTGTTTTCTTCCCCTAAAGCTTCTTTGTTCTGCCAATTTATGGCAAAAGCACCCCCCCCACACACACACACACACACACAGACCCTCACTGAAAGCCATTCGTCTCCTCCACTGAGTGAAAGGCCAGCTCAGCAATCCTCCCATCAGGCCACTAATGAGATCAGCTCTCCAAGCTGCTCTGTGACAGAGTCT
The DNA here is from genome assembly GCA_037389245.1 of Oryzias sinensis. Classification (NCBI taxonomy): domain Eukaryota; kingdom Metazoa; phylum Chordata; class Actinopteri; order Beloniformes; family Adrianichthyidae; genus Oryzias; species Oryzias sinensis. The sequence continues at coordinate 11,273,822 of CM074509.1, forward strand.
GCGACTCCCATTGGAGAGCAGATCCAGGCGCAGAGATGGGAAAGTCACTACCAGCACTTGTGTGATGTTAAACAGATCCTAAACTGTTTGATTCTAGTTCTTGTGTTATCCTAGGAGTCAAAAAGTGGGACTCACAATAAAAACCCTTTCTTCTTCTTTCTCTTTCGGCTTTTTCCCATCAGGGGTCGCCACAGCGAACAAGTCGCATGGTTTACTTGGCAATGTTTTACGCCGGATGCCCTTCCTGACGCAACCTTCTCAAAGCAACCGGGCTTGGGACCGGCAGAGAAGTAGAGAAGGGAACAGGGAGCAGCCCGGATTCGAACCCAGGTTCCACGGACGGAAGGCGCCGCAAACCAGCACGAGCTAAACCGGCTCCTCACAATAAAAACCCTTTAAACTTTCCAAATTAAAAGTTGTAATAAATAAACCCATTCTGCAGAAAAGTCGAGACTAAAATCTCGGAAAAGTCAGCCTAAAGCTAAGTACACACCAGCCTCGGTAAAGCCCATTTAAGGCAACTTTCTATGAAAAGCCTACGTAGACGCATGTTTTGGGGTTTCACATTCAAAACTTATTTGAAATGAATTTACAAAGAAAGTTTTTATGACCGTTTTCGGCTCTACATACGTAGCCATTGAATGCGTTGGGTTGTTGTCAGCTCAACCGGGTCAAACTGCGCAATTAGTCTCAGATATGGAAGTGAGGTGTGGAGCAGGCAGTGTAACTCACCAAACTCAGAGCAGAGCTGGTTCATCTGGTGAACCCAGAGACGACAACGAGCCAGCATTAGTATTTCAAATAAATATAAACCAAAGCCACTCTCCGGACATGATGGTAATCCATTTCTGCCATTGCAAGGACGTCAACAATGAACTGACGCCAACAATGAACTGATGCCACCAAACCTCTTCCAACTGTAGGTGGCAGAAGCCCCTCCCCCCTTGTCCGGTGTGAGTACCATCAGCTGGCGAGTACTTGAATGTACGTCAAATGCCAGGTGTGTACGTAGCATAACTTACAGGCAGCAACATGACTACTGTACCTGTAATTCACGGCCCCCAGGAGACTCCGACCGTCAAAGGCGCCTAACAAGTCACATAACACAGGAAACAAAGCAGACTTAAAAATAATCCAAACTCCTATGGGGTTATTGGAAGGGAGTACAGAAAAAAAATCGACATTTATCTTGTTAGCATGGGAATGACTAACCCCCCCCCCCCCACACACACACACACACACACACCACCCGTTTGTTGAATAGACATCTCATGAAAGCAGTTAATCAAAGGAGTTGCAGATATTCAGAGCAAAAATGTCTGAGACTTCATCCAAGTTCTTTCATGGAGTTACTTCCATCTCTAAATCCAAAATCCTCCCGAGGTTAATATATGACATTCTGAAAGCTGAACTGAGATTACTTTTGAATTAAAGTGAACGCAAAGTTTTATGTTTTGTTTGGAGACACGTGTAGGTGCTCACTAAAGAATCATACTTTTTGAAACATTACATCTCCATGGTTGAAGGCAATTTACAGTCTCCAAGTGTGCTTTTAGACTTGGAAAGCAACTTTAAATGTACATAGAGTTTCATATGCAGATCTACAGTATCAACTTACACTAAAACAAAGTGATTTTGAGTCATAAGAAACAATTTGTGGCTATAATCTCCAGTAGGGTTTTCTTAAAATTCACTATATAATCAACTACCCATGTTTTCAATAGAGGTGATGAAGTGAGGAATGTTCAAAAGAACCACCTCAAAATCCTGCCCAACTCTGAATTTAAATTTAGAACAAGTGACAGATAAGGGACTTCCCAAAGAGAGGCCCAGCAAACCTGTCACATTTGAGTCCGTGTGAGGCTTGTTGCTTCCAGCCAATGACAGGCTGCCTCATTGTGACATGTGACAGAAGCGATATCATTTTTGTCTCAAAATCCCAAATATAGACTTTTAGCAACTTGTTAAATATATCATCCCTTTTCAAACATTGCCCCGCCCACTATGTGATATTTGTTGTGTGACTGGACATTTAGCATTCTTTCCGACATTTTAATGTATAGAATGGGCTTCACAAACAAAACCTTGGTTGATTAAAATGGGTATGGGAATCTCTTACAGTAAACTTTAATTCCTGTATTCCTTATTAGTCTTTTCAAAAACAATCAAAGCTGTCATTGGGGCCATACTGTTGTTATGTGATAAGCCCACCTGTCCATACACATAATGCAGAGGTCCTATGAGATCTTCAAAGGAGTTCAGAGCTGAATTTATAGTGTTAAAGCTCCTCCATAATGACTTAAGGGGAGTGCAGGTGTAGCGTGGAGTTCTCTTGAGACCTGCTCAAAATGGAATGTACGATTGTCATGCATTTGGTAAGTCTATTGTGAAGTTTTCGTAAGACTAATTCAAATTACATCTACTTATGACGTACTTAAGAACTGTATTTTAACATAAGAAGACATCTCCAGGCATAGATGTACAAGCGATGCTGTTGCACGACGCCAATACACCACACTCTAGTCATTAGTAAAGCATCAGCTTGCTAAGCAGTCTACAACCTTGCTATGTTGTCAGGGCCACCTGCATGCTCTGTACAGATTTCCCGTTTTTTTGTCCCGTTTCTAACTGTAAGGGCAGTAAGTCAAAAGGTATTAACAAAGCTATGTGAACCATGGCTGTCTGTGCCAAGTTTCTATCAATATCTTTAGTAATTTTGCGAGGGTAGGATAGACAAATGTAGCTAATAAAAGCATTTACAAGAAAACCGGTCATCAAATCTTCTAGAAGATTGCCGTTGTGTAAACAAAAGAATGATGGGAAGTTGGGGCAGGCTTACTCTACGCCTACACCTCTTGCACAACCTTCTCTGATCCCTATTCAATGACATGAACTCAAGAACACAAACAATGAAATTATCCATGTCCGCACAAAGATCTGTATTATTTGGAAAGTATGGGAGGCTATTTCTTTGGCTTTCTGCTTCCCGGGGCAGAAAGTACGCCTGGATCTCTGCTGCTTTCTTTCCTGCTGGCTTCATTTTACTGGAATCTTCTGGGGCTTTATGTGGTTTGGGTGCACGGTGAGACTGCCTTTGAAAAATATAACTCGAAAGCATTTGTTTCCTCTCCCATGCCTTTATATTAGCTGCATCTTCTTTAACCCCTCAAGATCTTATGAAACATGTTGGTATTTGGTTTTCCATTTAAGTGGGCTCTTTAAGTTTTAATGGGTTGAAAAATAAAACAGCCTGCTCTGTGAATCGTGGACCCTTTTAGTGGTGCCGCAATCCCTGCCTGGGCCACTGGACTCTTGACCAAAGACCTTAGGAAGATTAACATTCCTGCGTGGGGGACCACTGTATCTCTGCCTTTATAAATAGGCAAGATTAGGCCATACACAACAAACAAGTATTTCTGTCTGGAGTACCATGCCTCTGAACAGAAAGTAAGCTATATTTCTCAAAGTAGAATCATATTTTCTGCACTAAAAATCGCTTTTAGAAGTCTCCCTTAATGCGGTTTATAGTTTGGTGTGCCTTTTATGTGACATAAGTTCTAAAATAGACCATCTAACCCTATTGTGGTTAAAATAGAGTACAACAAAACATGAAAAAAGGAGTCAACTGGACTTAGTTTCTCTTTTTTTTTAAAGACGTTTTAGCTCTTCTTGGAAGAAACAGACCACACGGATTACTTGTACTGACAAACCAAAACACACTGTTCTTCTGCTGATGTTTCCGTTAAGCATCCTTGTGTTTTTACTTCTCCCACGGCTTCCTTCAAGCTTTTATCGAGACATTTCAGAGCATGGGGTCTGACCAGAGCGTGCTTCTAATGCCTCGCGGCTGCTAGTTGACACTCTTCCAAAGCTGGGCCTGCCTTTCACATTTGTGCAGGTCAGGGGACTTTGTTTTCCTGAGCTGTTATGGCTAGTGTGCGACCCCCAGTTGTTGTTTCGCACTTGGTGTGGCATTTCAGTGCAGCAGATAGGAGGTGGTGCTAGGTTTCTGATTGGATTGTTGTTGTTTTCTCTTTAGGCCTCCAGATCCAAAGTCACATCTGCTCACAAGGCACTGGCTGTAGTATTTGCCCTGCAAACATGTTAAGCAAACCGGTCCACAGTTCAGTTTTCCAGACGTTACACATCCTGAGTCTCTGAAACGTATCTTTTTGCTACTTCAGCTAAATGTTATCTCGTTATAAAGCTTCTGTCTCCAGACAAAGTGAAACAAAGCTCTGCACTAAGTTGAATCTCACAGCAGAGGGCTTGTTTTCTTTTTTGGCAAAAGTTCAATATTTACAGGAATAGGTAGCGACATTCAATAAAAGCTGGTGACTAAAGCTATTTCCCCACACTCCACATCCTGAGTCATCATTGCCAGGATGGTGACTGCTTTTTGAATTCTGCTGAACTGAGGTGAAAATGGTTTTCCATTCTTTCCATTTTATCTGATTCTGATGAAAGTTTTTTTTTGGATAACTACTGGATTCTCCCCCCCACATCCGACTCCTTGCTTAGTCACATGTTGAAAATACATACTTTCTTGAAGCAGCTCCACAGACCATTAAATTGAAACTCCCAAGCTAGCAAATTTAACAAAAGCAAATTTATTTGGAAAGTTTTTTTTCACAGAAACTGAGTCAGTTAGGAAACAGAAGAAGAGCCTTGGACTTCAAAAAAACAGAGAAAGCTGCATTTAACAGACAAAAAAACACAGGTTGGATGTATTTCACCCCAGCAGCCATGCCTGAAGGTCTTACTGCATCTATGTTCACGTTATGAACACCCATGAGGAGGAGGGTCGCTGGAACTGCTCCTCATCGTGTGTCTTGTCCCTGAGGAGGGTCGCTGGGACTTCTTCCTATCATCTTTCCTAGTATTGTTGGGTTATTTTAGTTTTTGTCATAGTTTGCATGTTTCTTTTGTCGCAGTCACACCAGGTTCAAGTTAACTATCCTCAGATGTCTTCATTTATGATAAGTACCGGTATCCTCAATGTACTTAAATGGGAGCCAGTTTAGCTCATGCTGGGCTGCTCCCTATTCCCTTCTCTGCTTCTGTGCCGGTCCCAAGCCCGGATAAATTGAGAGGGTTGCGTCAGGAAGGGCATCCGGCGTAAAACATTGCCAAGTTAACCATGCGACTCGTCCTCGAAAGAGAGGTTGTTTCGCTGTGACGACCCCTGATGGGAAAAGCCAAAAGGAAAAAGATCCTCAATGTACTTAAATGTCTGCCTATGTTATGTCATTGTATATTTTCTTCTCCTTCCTAATGTTTACAGAATTTGATTACACCCACTGAAGATTAGACCAAAAATGACCAACTTGACCTAAATGGAAGCAGTCTAGAGTGAAATGACATAAGATTCAGTGCAGCACTATTGGCCTTATGCTAGTTTGACTAGTTAACACATGATTTAAACGACTCAAACCATATTCTTGTAAAAAATATTTTCTCATTTTTTTTTAAATCTGATTGTTGAAAGATCATTTTATACTTTATTTTTATTCCTGCCTTTTTGAAACATTGAATCAACAAGAAAAAACAAGACACAAAATCATCAAATTTAACATTTTCTTCCAATTCAAAAAAATCAATAAAGCCGATAAATCAATAAACCACGGAGAAGCGCACACCACGCCAGGAGGTCCTGGAAAAAGAGAGAAGAAAGAACAGCATATCAACAGGTGACATTGCTACCAGGAAGAACATAAGTTTTGAATACAAGTTGAAGTACTGGATTGTCAGCAGTAAAGTCAGAAACATAGTCATACTATTTTCCACGGATATGTTGACCGTTCTTCCTCAGAGCGGTTGCTCTTTCTGCCTGGATGGGTCTGTCCACAGCTTTTGGGTCCAGGTTTTGGTTTTCAGGTTTCCTGTCAAAAAAATGAGAATAAACCATGAGCTGCAGAACCAAAGACAGGAGACTGGACCCCTGTGGTCCTCCCTTTGACCTGGACAGTAGATGACATGGCTCCCGTTACCTTGACTAATTTATTTATTTAACCTTTATTTATTCGGGCAATTAAGAAAGAAATTCTTACTTTCAGGTGTGGCCTGGCAAAAGGCAAGACCTTCTGAAAAATAAAAAGAGTTCCAGGTGAACTATCAGAATAAAACAGCAATAACACAAGACAATAAGTAATATCATGGACATCATTAAAATAATTGTAATCAATAAATAAGTAAGTTTAAGCAAACTCTCATTCTTCTGCAGCCCAATGTTGAGCCTTTTCTACTCTTTTACTCACTCTACATTTATCCTCTTTCTCTAACATTAATTAAGATTTGTAGCCCCATGAACCCTGAAAGGATTCAGTGTCTTCTGAAATGGATGGATTAATGAATTGAAGCAGTCTAAAGGGAAATGACATAAGATTGATGGATGAATGGATGTGTCTTTACAAGTTATCCACTGTCTTAGTAAAGCTGTGACAGGGTGATTGTGTGCTTCAGTTGTTTATAAACCTTAACTCCTTGTTGGAGGAATCTGAACTGCTAACAGATGCAGATGCAGTAGTAGGTGAGCATGTGGTAATTAGTTTTTGAAGGTCCAGCAAAGAAAGGGGTGTCAGAGATCCTTCCTGCCCTTTTAGGAGTGGGTCATGACGTTCTGCCACCGTAGGAGCAGAACAGTACTGCTCCTCATTGTCATCATTCGCGGGACAACAATGGAGGACACGGGGCCGCGCCGCTGGATCCCGGGGTCCCCCTCGCCACCAGCAGGAGGTAGGACCAAGGAGTAGCAAACAAGAGAGGTGTGGTTGTGATGCAATCCTCTCTGCGCTTAGTACCCTTTCGTGGCCTATTTATCTCTAATCAAGAACAGCTTGTTTGGCAGTTTGTATATAATAAAGTATTCTTCCTTCATGAAGCTTGGTCAGTTTTGTCTTGCTGCCAGCTGACTCTGATCTGTTGCTGTGGTGGATCTGCAGCCTTGTTTTTTTTTTAGCTGGAATGCCCAAAAGAATTTATTGACATCAGTTTGAGCCAGATCTGACAAAGAGGAGCCCACACTGCATCCTTCTTTACAGGGATCAGACCAGGTTGGCGTGCAACAACATTTCCCATTCCTCCTGAATTATGCTAATTTGAAGTATTCTATCCATCCATGCAGTTCATATACCCACTTACCGGTAGTTCCTCACAGGGCCATGGAGATCCTGGAGCCCACTCGCGCACCGAAGGGCGAATGTGGTGACGTGAAGACAGTTGTTGTGAGTGAGAAGAGCAGAGAAAACAGGCTCAAGGGGAGGTAGATGGGGAAAGCCGGACTAGCTGCTTCGCTGGAACCTCACAAAACTGAAGCCAGAGAAACAGGAAACAAGTCCGGATTTAGAAAAAAAACTTTCATTGTACTTTCACAATCACAATTTTTAACATTTTATTTTATATTTAGTGCCATTCCTGCGCGACAATGGACGTTAATACCACTGATAAGACCGGCGTCCATTTTCACCATGGACGAAGAAAGTATAATTTTGGAAGAACAAAAACTTTACATAATTTATGACACAAAATGTGCATTTTACAGGTACTCGGGGAGGACATGGGGCCTGGCGGCCAAATGTTTGGATGAACTTCTCAACATGGGGGTGGCAGGACAAACCACTCCTCCAGGAGCAAGGGAGTATGGGAAACTGGCCAAAAACAGAGACTATTTAAACTAAATGTGTGACGATAGTGAGACGCATTCCCTACAACCGCAGACGGACCAGTGTAAATCAGGCATAAGGGTTTCATAAGTGAACAACTAAGTGGGACTAACAATAACCTAGATGAACACAGACAAAAGAAAGTCAAACAGACCCCACAAAGGGTAACACTTAAGTTACAGAACCTAACCAGTTTAACTGAATGGAAGAATTTCACAGACTTTGAAGAAAACCTTATAGAGCAGCCAAGAAAATCGGGAAAAAGCCCCTGTGAATTCTGTGTAATCGCAGCACAGCTCTCTTTTGCTGCAATTTCAACTCTCCAAAAGCTTGGCAATTCTTTCAGTTCATTTCCTTTTATCTTAAAAGAATTTGGCTGGAGGACAACAAGGCTTTTACACAAATCCTCCCCGTAACGCCGTACAAAGCTCATATTGAAAGTCGGTATGGATCCTAATCTCTCCTCACTGTAACAGTTGGTGCAAAACTCTGATATTCTTTCCTATCATCACTCAAGCGGCTGAGAGGAAAAGCAGCTTCAATATAGCTGCTAAAGCTGTTTTTGAATGTAGTGAAACGGACAAAACTCCCCCGCTTACTTCACTCCTAAGTGATTCAAGCAGACACTTTAAATTGTCACAGTAGCCAAAGCAAAGGTTTATTGATAATGCTAGTATTCAACTACAGGGAGGTCCTGCTTCTTTAAAGTTGTTCCACTTTCATGTTTTTTTCTTAGGACTGAATAATCTGTTATTCTGCCAGTGTTGAGACTGGCTTTGAATCCATTTTAACAAGTTACTGGCACACAACCCTCATCAAACGACAAATATTAATATTATTTTAAACTGCTGACTTTTTGAATCTTTGGCCCTTGCTAATGAAAATCTGAGGTCTTTGTCACAACTGAAAAATTGGCACATTTGTATGGGGCACACAGATTGGCCAAACAAAATTTAAAGTGAGGGTGCGAAAAAAAGGAAGTAAGACGCAGGCATGTTGTACATTTTGCTTTCCGCACTAAAAGTTACACTTAAAAGCCTTAACTTGCATTTAGGTGCGCCTTATAATCTGGAGCGCCTTATACATGGATTAATCCTTTTTGTGTTTACTGATGTCAAAGAGATTTTGAGAGGTACAGAGCGCCCTCTCAAAATGTTAGTTTTTTTATTACAAGTTCCAAACATGATTTGGTATTATTGTTAATACTGTGATGTGGCCGAGGTGGAGCTGTTTCGGACTGTGTTTTCTTACTTGTTACTGACAAGGTAGAGGGTTATTGTAGTCACAGTAACGTCTGTGTTACTGGTATCAGTCTGTTTTTTACGTGTTACAAATAAGGTTGGAAGTTAAGGTGTTAAGAATAAGCCATCGTGGCTAACATGTAACGCGTTACAAATAAGTTCTAGAGTTACTGGGAATGCAGTTAATAAAGTCTCTTTGCAGCATTTGGGTGTGGCTGATAAGAAGCCACACCCACTTACTTACAACTTATATTTCACTAGAGTGTGACGTATGGACACCGTACGACAGCATCACCCATACTTCATGAGTGCATGTACCTTACATTATCCGATACACCTACGACAATGGTATATTCCATTTTGATGACATCCCTTAAGGTGGCCACAAGAGTCTAAAGCAAACTGCAAGACAAGCCCCCTTTAAGATGCATCAGTTCCTCTCTACAAGCTTCCAACCCAAAAGGCCACAGTTCCCTAATGGGTGAACCCTCTGTATGGGTGAGTGTGACTGAGACCTTAATATTATCCTTTTAAATAGCTTATATTTTAACTCGCCTTTTCTGATAAAGATCTAAGTAATTCTTCAGTGATCTTTTTGAAGTCTAATCTTGCTGGACTGGTACAGTTACAAGTTGCTGCTCCGTAAAAACAACACAAACTTTACGTAAAGATTACAGGAGTAAAATAAAAACTTTTACAAGAGTAATTAAACTTTACAGTTTAGGAGAAATTCTTGGTTTGCAGTTTGGAGCCAAATGTTAAGGTCTAATAATTTTACAGATTTTGACCACATAGTTTAGTGGCTGATAATGAATCAGCCACCGTTTGAGCATTTTTACTGTAAATTGTTAAATGTGCTGCTTTTAACACCAATACCGACACCCCTCTGCTTTCCCTCCAGAGAATGTCTCATCATCGTACAAGATAAGACAAAAAAAAAAAAAACAGTCAGCATAGACAGCTCTTTGATATCAGCTGTGCTCTGCTGAAACTTGTGCGGCGGCGCAGTCGGGTGGGGTGCAGGGGAAACAATTTCTCATCATTATAGTCATTATCCCTGGCCCTTATCATTGCGGATGTTTGCCTTAGAAGTTCTGCGTTGACTCAGTCCCCGCGAGGATGCGGATTATTCCTCACGGTGATGCCTTGAACTGCTTAAGTCTCCGGACATCAGTTGCCTGCTACATCTTTGTTCGTTGGATGAGTCCAGTCATAGCACTTCCCCACAAATCACACACCTTGCCCCTCATTGTCCTTGCATAAAAAAAGGCAGGTGATTATTAGGGAAACCCTGCAGGGGGTTTGAAAAACCAAAGTGGGGTGCATGCTACTTCCACACATTTGAAAAGCAGTAATCAAGCATGCCCTGCAAGGAAACAGCAGACATCCAGGTAGCTGCTGATTTCACATTCCTTTAGCTTTTACAGCATCTTGAAAGAAACTCAATTAATCCCGGTGATGACATGGCTTTTACTGTTATCTTAGATGGAGGAAACTAACCTCCTGTGTGGGCTTTCATGTGTCAAGAGTCTCCTAAATGCACCACGAGGGAGTTACAGCAGGATGTTTATGGGTATGCGAGGTAGAATTAATTAGGAACCGCTGGGGTTTAGGCATTAGGGCTCCTCGCCACATATGTACACACCCGGCGTGCACGCTCATCCCAGATGCACAATGAAACACTTCAGAGTATTTTGTAGAGGCTCCTGTGAAAGAACCTCACTACCGAGTCGAACTGCACAAAGACTTAAACGTTCTCTTCAACCACCTTAAAAAGTCTACTTTAATTGTTGAGTGCTCTGTTACTGAGCTGTAAAAGTCCCTTTTCTCACACTAACGTTTTGGCTGACATTTTGCACAAGAGGAGAAGCCAACAGACAGGAAAAAGGAAAAAGAAGAGTCCATCTATCAAGTGCCCATCCGGAAACTTTTAACCCTAATTCCACACTTCAGCCAACTTCAGCCATTGTAAAACTTATCCATTTATCTAAAAACAGCTGCAGAAAAAAAAAAAAAAGATTCAGAATTGCGCAATTTCCTATACCATAGGCAGTTACTTCAAGCTTAATGTTTGCCATGTGTCCACAGCTATTGAACTCGATTTGTGGTGTATTTTTACTTCACAGAACCTTGTCAGAAAACAATGTTTTTTGCTATCTGCATTGTGTTTGTGTTTTGAGGCAATAGCCTTTGAACTTCTATGCAGAAGCTGTTTCTCCAGGGAAAACTTTCTCCTTAAGCTCATAAAAAGTCTGCACTGACGTAAACACTTATCTAATTACTCTGTGCTTCTTTGTGTGTGGTTAATGATAGAAAAGGGTTAAATTTCTTTGTTGTTGAACAAGTTTTGTGGTTCATTGGGTAAGATGATTGTTGGACAAAAGATCAAGGTGGATTAGCTTCTCAAAAGCCCCTTTGGGGAGGAAGTTTGTGCACTTCCATGTTTAGATATTGAACTAGCCAGTGTGCCATCTGAACTGTGCCATTATACAGTATAAAGCACTGGATCCGTGAAAATAAGGAGTTTGATGTTCCAGATGAAGTGTACAATATGCAGGTGAAAGGGGCCGCCTTCTCCATAGGTGAAATGCTTCAAAAATAGGTGTATAAGCAATTATTTCAACAATTTTTACTTAAAGACTGACTCCAATCATCTTTTGATCTATTGTAAAAGTGTTCCCAGTGGTCTTTTAATAATCTTTATGCTGTTTCTAGCAAAAAACAAAAAAATACTGTATAATTTTCCGAGACATAGTTTAGACATAGTTTCATTTGGATTTTGCCTCGCCTCCCCATTGCTGAGAGCTCTCTGTTTACACACTCTCCTGCTAGCTTAGAGCCCCTCACACCTAACATTACTGGAACGACAAAAATGGCGAGCAATATTGGAGGTATCCGGCTCTGAAGAGGGAAACGAAGACCTACATGGATCCGGTTTTCTTCAAGCTGATGCAGTAGAATTGAACAAAGCATAGTGATGCAACAATTCACTTTCCCCATGATTCATTTCGAACCTCGATTTTTGGGTCATGGTCTTGTTGTGGTTCAAAATGTGATTTGTGTATTACAAAAAAACACCAAACAACTAAAACTTCAGAAAACTGGGCAAAATTGGCTAATAATCAAGTGACAATAAGGAAAATCTTTCTGTGGGCTCAAATGAAGCCTGGCATAATGTGATAAACCAATTAACACTAAATCCTAAATTTAGCTCAACAATTGTTTGACACTTTCAGCGTAGACATACTGGTATTCAGTAAGGATGCAACAATTCACCTATCCAATGATTCATTTAAATAGTGTAACATGTAGTTTGTTTTTTTGGAATTGTGTCATCCCTTGCAAAGCAGGGAGGGTTTGCCCATTGTAGTTTTTAAGTTACAACTACAAGCTTTTTCAAAGAATTTTTATTTGTCTGTTCCTGATTCACAACGATTTGAATAAAGAAATACCCAAACTTGCAATTTTAAACATCATTTTCTTTATAATTGTCCTCCATCATCAGAAAAACGCCACAAGAACATGCTGGAAACACCTAAAACTCTGTTTCATTGGAAAATGTGAAACTGTATTTCTTGTTTCAGACATTTGGCTTTTAGACTCTCAGGGAGGCTATGAGGTAAAAAGCAGCTTTGAGTATTTACGTTTCCTTGGGCTTGAAACCTCTTGTCCCAACCTGAGAAGTTCCCTCATTTAGCCGAAATCCCAGAAAGCAGCAGCAAAGGTAAGAGCTTTACAGTGAAAAAAGGACAGAAAGCCTTTCTTTGTGAGTAAGACAGCAGGAGAGAAAACGTTTAAATGCTGTGTTTGAGCAGCAGCGGCAGGAGAGTAATGGTGAAATCCCATCCAAAGCAAACAGCACTTGAACATTTTTGTTTTCTAAAAGGTGCTCTTTGTCCTCTGTAATGAGTAACAATCTGCTGAGGCAACCTGGACCCTAACTAGAAGCTAGGTCTGACTTCGTTTAGCTGAAAACAGATACAGCCAATTGAATATGCACATTGGCGAACAGCATAAACGTTGGTTATAGGCCCTGCAGCCCTGGCAATAATTCCTTGTCTGCTCTCTGCCACCTCTGCATTTTTCCCTTCCTGCTAAATTTCCCTGAAAAGAAAAAGGCCAAAGGGCTTAGCGGTGATATTATGTTGGTGCAGTTGCTTGTGTCTCAAACTCTTTCCTCTGTGTTGCCTTGAATGGGGTAGTTAAGACCTTTTTGACGTCTTTTTTTTAAAGCAAGGAAAAAAAAACTAAGCTTTTGGAATTCCCAATTAAAAAAACTTTTTCTAAATAGTAAAAGTGGAGGTGATCCCAGCCCATGCATGCCAGCATACAAAGCAGAGCATTCATGTGTTGGCCCCGACGCCTACACCCCTGATGACAAGCGGAAGGCAGCAGCCAGCAGAATGGAAAGAAATGCACAACTTTTTTCCATTAAACGTTTTTAGCCAGTTGTCTACTTTCAACTTTCCCTTAATTTTTTCTGCTAGTTTTGCATTTACCATTTTTATTGCCATTGCAATTTTTTGAAATATTTGGGCCTTCCAGGAATGCACTCTTTTTTTTTTGCTAGTACCCTTTAATTTCAATTGTTTGTATTTATTCAGCTATTCTGGGTTGAGGCACAAGTTTTTCAGCTTATTCAGTTCATTCAGCCTTCATTAGGATGTTTAAACTCTAGTTTTAAGAGTGTCAGTGATTTGCTCATCAAACTTTGCATGTAGCTTCTAGCATTGTGAACCAATACATTTTCCACTGTTTGTTGGAGACCCAGTTTTTTAATGCCCGTCCTCCAACCTGCATGCTCTCTACATTACCCTGCTAAAACACAACAGGCGTTATTTTTCTCAAGCTTTTACAGGGTTGTTCATGAGGTGTGGTTTTAGCTTTTGTCACAACTGCCGTCATGGGTGGAAATGAGCTGTCTACGAGAAAAACATGGGCAAACCCTGTATGGTGGTCCTCATGAAGTATTATGTTTGTAGACCACTCAGTGTAAGGATAGAGTGAAAATTTACTTTTTTTTCTGTGGGTATACTATGGACAACAGGTTGTAGTGAACATTTAAACAACACACAAGGGTAAGAATGGGGAAAGTAGGTGAGACGCACAGCATTCACGCACAGTCAGCAAGTGGCACATACTTGCACTGTGCTACAACTAGAGTGAGGCGTTTGGGCATCGTACAATATCATCCGTTCATCAGAAGTACGGGTCACTTACATTAGCATTTTTTTAAAATTCACGATACCCTTACCACATGTCGGACAATTGTGTGTTCCATTTTCATTACATCCCTTGGGGTGGCAAAATCAGCCACAAGAGAACTGCAAGACACACCTAAAATGACCAAAAATCCACAAAGGTCAACCCCTGTACAGCTGCATGTGACTAAGACTTAAGCAAGGTAAAGAGGGAAACATGCATGCTGGTAAGTCCTGAGGACTGGTGCTGAGAAACCTTAGTTTAAGTAGTTTAGCACTCAGACTTCATATTAGCATGGCTAAAAAACATTCCACTACTTTCAACTTTTCTGCACTTTGGCTAAGTTAGTCTTTATTTTTAGCATAGTTCAATTGGGCTAATGCAGAATTCCTCAATGGTTCTTCAGATAATTTAGAAATTTTCCTTTATACTTGCAGTGTTAATTATTATTCAGTGGGTTCTTCTCTACAATATATTTAAAATGAGTGTTATCCAGTGACATTAAAACAACAAGGGGGAATCTTTGCAAATGCTTAAGATTCACAATAAAAAAAAAAAGGTGTTCCTGCTTCCACTTGACAGCGTCACTGCTAAACGTAGCATATGAAGCTGTTCATGATGTAAAAAAAGGGGCTGAGTGATTTTAGTCATTATTCTTTTTAACACCAAAAACTGTCTGGGACTGACAACCATTTATTAGTTTTTGCCTTTTAAGCTTCTTTAATACCTTTGATCCTGTCAGAATCTAAACCGAATGCTTTGAATATTAAGCCCGTCGGCTTTCAGCTCCTTTGAGGGCAGATGATCCCAGCTTTGCATGCACCACCGATACCTTCAACCATCAACAAACTGTGGGCAACTTTGAGCATTGCTTTGGTAGACCATCTGGACTGGACAGCTGCATGTACAATCTCTCCTCAGTACTTTTTTTTTCCTAAATCATTGTTTTGGCATATTTGTGGCATTTAATGCTCTTGCATCTTTAAAGTAGCAGCTGGAACCACATTAAGACACACATTTTCCTTGTAACAGAACTTTTGGAGCGAGGTGACAAACTAGCCTTAGACATGAATCCTTTACTACTTCAATGTCGGTGCAAGTACTCCCCAAAATGTGGGCACAAAAATATCAAAAGTTTCCTTTCATGTACTTGCCAGGAACTTGATAAATGCCTTCCAAAAGGGGAGACCGTCCACCTTGACCTCAGCAACAACCCACAGATAGACAGATTCAGTTCACTGATCTGCAAATGTCTTTTATCTCAGAGTTGGAGCGATTCAAGTTCAACCAGTTCTCATGCCGTGCCATTACATCACCCCCTCTGAATCACTAAACACTGGTCAGCATTTCAAATAAACATCTCCAGTGTGATCAGAGAAGGCTCAAAAATAGTTCTGTGTTTTTTTCTTTATTTTGATTCATTTATGAAATGTTACTGTCTCGGCTTGTAGATAAAGCTGAGGCTCTTGTGAACGTCTCCCTTGACTTTATGCTTCATTTGAATGTAATAAATACAGAATCTACAACTTTTCCTAATGTTATGACAAAATATTTCTTTCCAGAACTGATTTCTTTTTCTCTCATGTTGCAGCTGGCCTCCTTTCTACAGCCTAGGGGCCAACTGATGAATGTCTGCTCACGCTGGGGCACTGGATCGTACTGTGCAAAGATGCATGAAAGTGCGAGAGAAATGTGACCACGCTGACTAACACCAGGTGGTCGGTGGCTGACTGTTTGGGGAGCAGAAAGAATTCAGCCCATTTGTTTACTTGACCTTGGCCCGCTGTTAAATGATTATGACTTACAGAGAAGCTGTTTACAGAGAAATCCAACCTGCACAGTAGCATTATTTGCCTCTGTTGCTTTTAAACTTCAGTTTCATTTTCTGCTAAAAAAGGATATTTTGCAAACATGAATATAAAAAATATGGAAAAACAACGTGTCTAATCCACTGCAAGAGCTTTTTTAAATTTTTTATTTCTCGTAGTTTTGTACTTAGTTTATACTGTTATGCACAAGTTAGTTTCAAATCAAATTACCATATTTTACGTACTATAAGGCGCACTCAAAAAAGTCTTTGTTACAAAAAATTAACATGCACCTTATATTCCAGAGTGCCTTAATTATGGATTAATTCTGGTTGTATTTACTGATGTCAAAGTACTTTTTAGCTGTATAAGGCGCTCTGTCAAAATGTCAGTCCAGTCAGACTCTTTTGATTTGCTCAATGTGCCTTATGGTTCAGTGCGCCTTATAATAAATGTTCAAAACAGACAATTCATGTACACAATCCAGGGGCCCCTAAAGTGCAGGAAATACGCTATACATTTTTTTTTACTTTTGCGTCAAAGCAAAAGGAATATAAGAATAGTTTGGTATTCAGCAAAGAAAAAAAAACTCAGTAAGTAACATGTTTTTCCTCTCTACTGGTACTTAGATTAAAAAGTTGTCAAAAAGAAAAGACATGAAACATGTGGCTAGTACCCCCAAGCTACTTTTATTTAATATGATAAATTACAGCCAAGTGTTAATAATGAGCATTTTCTGGAAACACTTATACAGCTGTTATGAAGTGATGGAATAAACATGGAAGCTATTTTGATTTTTACAAAACTGTATCAAAGATTTTGAGGTTGTTTAGTGTTTAGTGCCAAAAACCAACACGACATTGGACTAGAAACAACTTAAACCTAATGACAGGCATGGTGGTGGAGGGTAATGATTTGGGCTTGTTTTGCAACAACAAAACCTGAGGGACTTCCAGTGACTCTGAAAGCCAAGGAAATCTGAGTGTTTAACTGCTAAACACTTGTCTGAAGTTGGGGGAAATGAAACTCAAGAATAATTAAAAGCAGAGCAGTAAGTCAACACAAATCCAGCTAAATGAAAAATAAAAGTTTTGGGGATGGCCAGAATAAAGCTAAGATTGAAACAGGCACTAAGGGACCTGAACGGGTTTTTGTAGGATCTGTAGGGATGGTTTCAGGAGGAATACATGACAGTTTCTTTCCCATTCTTTCCCGATGTAAGAAACTAGTAGAATAAAATTGAAAATAAATGATTGCTGTGGCAATAACCTTTTGAAGATGATCATTAATATCTATAAAAGTTCATTCTGCTGCCAACAAGGTTGGTGTTCTTGTGAATATGCTAATATGCCCAATGTTTAGCGCTGTTGTTTTTTCTTCTTTTCTTTTTTACATGTTACTAACAAGGTTGGGAATTAGCCTGGTTACAGAAACGTTTGTTTTAGCGATATCAGTCTGATTTTTTATGTGTTACAAACAAAGTTAGGAGTTGTGAAAATGCTTAATGCGCCTTACAGTTTGGTGGGCCTCATTTACGCCATAGGTTCAAAAATACACCCTTCATTGACGGTGCGCTTTATAATCCGGTATATCCTTTGGTGCAGAAAATATGGTATTTAAGTTTTTGTTTTGCATTTGTAATTTCTCTTTCTTCAGCGTAAGTTTTTTACACCACCAATCATATGTAGTTCTAAGCATCCAGAGAAATTGACTATTATAACTAAAGAGTCCTTTTAGAGACAGAATTTGATATTTTTCTGCTGCAACTGTCAGACAAAGCTTTGTTTTTGTTTTTTCAAGCGTCTGTTACTGGAGCTTTGAAACACATGGTTTCCACTAACTCATGTCATGATCGCCATTCTGGGATAAAATGACATAAAACTTAGACACATTTGAATGGAAACGGTGACTGAGCCTGTTTATTCACAGTAGCAGATTGATGCTGAAGTTATTCTATAAAGAAACTCTTGCTTATGTTTGCTCCTTGTACAATGGTCCAAGAATTGTTGTAATATTTTGAAGTGCTCTTGGGAATGGCCCCAGACACGCCTGATTTATTTTTCTTTTGTTTTCTTCTTCTTTAATAAAAAAATTAAAAAAGAATAATCGGCCCAGGCCGGAAAGACAGTCATATTCAAACTCACAGGAATGTGTTGCTTGTTTCTGAAGCCACTGAAACTCATGGATAATTCAATTAAGCATGAGGAGACACTCTAAATACAGGAATCTGTTTTTACATAACAGGCTATTAAGCAACATTTTTATCATATGCCTTAGGCAATTTGTTTTGAAAGGCGCAAGTTAAAATGGCACTGAAATTCATACACCTGAGTAAATATGTATCTGTCTGTCTGTCTGTCTGTCTGTCTGTCTGTCTGTCTGTCTGTCTGTCTGTCTGTCTGTCGGGCTGTCTGTTTGTCTGTCTGTCTATATTATTTTAATCCATTGTTTCATGTAGCAACGAACTATAGATCTTTGCAAACCTATTGGATCTTTTTTGTTGATTTACACCTTCTGATCTCACCATTGCTTCCAAGTGCCATAAACAAGGGGACTGCCCAGATGCCCCCTTTGTAGGGGTACTGTGACAAAATTTTATTTTGTTAATTTTGTTCTTCAATACTGTCCTGATGATCGTGGTATTGAAGACCATGGTTTCAGTTGTCCCCTCTCACATCCTCTGAGATTTGTTCTATTCTTGTCCTGTTTCAGTTTGTCATGTCTACATTCTAAAAATTGTAGTTTATTTTACATATTATTTAGGTTTCAAGCAAATCTGCCTTTATCCTAAGTCTCACTATGTAAGAGTGACCCTCCTGCCTTTTCAAATAGGAAGTACCCACTGACTCCAAGAACCTGAAATCCCATAGACATCGATAAAGAAATAAACAGCTATTACTCAGTCATTCTATTAGTCAGAATAACCATTCTCGCTCTGATACCTTTTTTAACATCCTTTTTTTTAATTGTGTTTTTCCTTTATTTTAAGTTATTTAAGTTATAAACTGATCAATCTGATGCCTCAGTTAAAGTATGTGGTCTCACTTTGAACAAAAAGGCAGACTCAGACCAATTCGAACCATCACAGCTTACCGTAATTACATCGTGTGGCTCCAACATGGCGCCGTCCATCATGCGAAAAATTGAATTGCCAATACCTTGATTTCAATTTGTTTCACTCACTCACTTGATCGTCAGTCAATGATCAGAACATGCAGCTTTAGTAGTTTTTTGACAAAACTCTTTCTTGAATTTTTGTTTTCCGAGAAAAACATGTATTTTGATTGGATGTTTATTCAGTGGCTTTTACAGGATGTGTTGACTCTGCCATCCTATTGGTGTGGGAATCAGAGGTCAGTAACAACTGTGTGGCATGGGGGGTTTGGAAGTTGGTTTATGCCAAACACGCATCTGCTGTGACAGCACCAGCGTCCAGACATTTTGGGGACCAGGTGCAAAGCTGTGGACTCGATAGGTGCTAACTCTTCAAATACACAAACAGGTTTGGCTCTGGGCCCTTCCTGGACGCCTGCCAACACAACCCCCTGAGTCTGAAGCACACTCCCTGTGTTGCAGTGTAATAATTCCACGCTTCCTCTGAGCTGCTGTGTTGACAGTTTGAAAAACAACCATTTTCCGGTCTGAGGAGAAAAGGTCGCTAGATAGTTATGGTTGCTGTCAAAAGAGAACCGTTTTCAATAGGTTTGTTGTCTTTTTTTGAAACTGTAGCTTTTCTTTTACCAGATTGAGTTTAATGTTGTGTTATTCAACAGACTATTTATACTTTGAAATTAAAGCTAATAGCTAAACACTGTTCTGAGATTTTTATGTCCATCATTACTGGGTAGCCATAAAAATCGTAACACATAATGGCAAAGTGTCTGTTTCAGTTTCTATCAACCTTAGCTGAAATTTAAACCATTCTGCTTCCAGAAGTACACACTAGGAAAGATCCTTCCATAAGCTCCATTGCATGCTGGGAGGATGTAGCATCAAACTGCAGGAGACAAATCACCTGGCAACTCAGGAAAACACAATGGGACAGTAGTGGACAGAACAGACACTTCCTGCAAGGCTCATGGGACCTGAGAGACCCGGAGAGTTCTGTGGCATGTGTCAGGAGGTTTTTATGGACCTCTTTTACTTCTGTCTCTTACAGGGAATAGTAAAACACATCTTTTGTTTGTATCACTGTACTACCAGTTCCAAAAAAGACAAATTGTGAATGACTTCAGAGCTGCGGATTGTAGCTTCTTTAGTCCCTAAACGTTATGGTGCTAAGTATAGTCTTTCCGTACAGTGATACTGTGTCAGCAGTGGATAAAAAAAACACTCATGTACGACAACTGCATTTCTAAAGAAGCTGAAGGTAAACGTAGCTTCTTGGAACCAGTGGGCACTTCCTCTTTGGAATGTGAGGGGAGCGGTCACTCAATCCTGTTCTCATACACAGTCAATGCTTAGGAGGGACAAAATAAAGTTTGATGCTATAATAGGTCCTTGCATGGCCCCACCCACCTGCCAATCACAAAAATACCTTAAATATGCACACATTTGTAAAATACCTTAAATATGTACACATCTGTAATAGAATCTAAATGACTGATTTAAAATAAATATCCTTCCTTCATAAACCAAATTTTAAACACAGCTATTTTAGGTGTAAAATCTGAGATTTTCATTTTTGCTGCCTGTCTGCCTGAACTACCAGTCATCATTTGGACTCCCTGGTTTGCCTCGAATTCAGGAAGAGAAGATGATGGTTAAGGATATCCACCTAAATCACTCCAAAGGTTGTCCAACGAAAAGTATTCAGGATACGCCAGAGGCATCTACATCTACATTGACCCAGAGGCATCTACATTTCCAATGTAAAATGGTCTCTCTCTTTTAACAGAAATGAACAAACTTACAGACCGGTTCAAAAATAAGTTGGTTTTAAGAAAAGTAACAGGCAAACTCTCAGCTTTACATCTTCATTATGTGTCTTCCATCAACTTTCTGGCTTATTTGTCTTTATTTTTTTCTGTTTTCAGAAATGCCAAGGTTTGTTTGCAAAAAAGCTGCCAAAATGGTGACAGCCAGAAAGCTCTAAAATAGGAATCAAGTGGCTTTAATTAACCTTTGGGTCAAATGACCTGTTTCTTTCTTTTTCCTTCTTTTGTTATGTAGTCTAATTGTATTCCTTTTTCTTTTGTGTTTTCTCTGCTTGATGATACATTTCACTTCCTTCAGAAAATCTTATCAATAATCTGAGAAAAACCATTATGTATACTAAAGTGAAGAAGGTCCTTTTCTCTGTTGTGTCCAGAGAGTTGCCAGTCTTGTTTCCTGGAGAGTTCAAAGACCACAGGACATCTCAAACTCTTTTTTTTCCTGTATGGCACTTGGCGTAAGCCTTTTTCCATCTGCAACTGTCTGATCAGAGGATAGTTGACGGAGCGTTAACAAGTGACAAATGATAGATCTCCAAATAACTAAAATATATCTCCTATTTTTGGGTTAAGTGCCAAAAAGTTATTTTAATCCAAATAAAAAAAAATTGTTTTTAATTTTGTGCCAATGTTTTCGTTTACTTGCTTAAAAGCTATTTTATTTGGACTTAGGAAGCCTTTTTAGAAGAGAACTGTGTGTATTTTGAAATCTTGCTTCAATGGCAAGATCAACAATTAATACATTTCTTTTTATGCTTGATTGTGGAATCCTAGAAAGTAATGTTGGACTTCAGCTTCAACTCAGCCAGGTTTGTAGTCTGTAAAGCCTTGTGCTTATCAGCCTTTATCATTTTACTCTCCCTGCATCCTGGCTTTGTCATCTTCACGTCAACTCAACAGATATCGTACATTCTTGAGCCCCAATCTCACCCAATTGACCAATCCTGACCCTCGCCCTCATCTGGTCATAGCTCAACCCTTGGGCCAGATCATTATTCTCAAATTCTCAAAACAATCAAACTTTTGTTGAAGAGAAAAAAAATCCCTTCTCCTAACAGGCTGTCAATTCCATTAGCAGAAAAAAAGCAGCATGTGAAAATGAAAAGGTCTGCCTTTGAAAACAAACAGCATAAGTCTGATTTGAAACAGGCCTGACTTTTGTGTTTTTTTCCTGTGTTTCATCTGGAAATAAATGCTTGTCTCTTTAAAAAACAAGTTTTTAACTATTATTACACCCACAGTAAAAACAAAAAAAAATTGTTAACCATCCCCACATTGCTAATATAGTCATATTGTATTTTATATTGGGATTTGTGTAATGCATTTTCCTAAATATTAGAGTGAAAAAATGTGAGAGCAACAGGAGAACGCCCTTTTTGAAAGCTCACTACGCTAACAGCACTGAAAATCTACAAACTTTATTACCAGCATTTTTTTGTCCAATGATGCTCGAGGAGTTAAGAGGCAAAAGATTATTCATTCATTCATTCATTCATTCATTCATTCATTCATTCATTCATTCATTCCATCCCCCTCTTCCTGAGGCCAACATCATTTTGGTTGTTGTGGACTTAAACTGGTGGCATGTGTGGAAAAATTTCTGAAGATCGCTCAAATAGAAGTTTTCTTTTCCCGTTTTGTGGCAAAATGTGAAAATCTGCTCATTTCACACTGTCACAAAATGGCCAGCAATTAGTGGGTCTCGTGACCATCCCATAGTAATTTCAAAACTCTCATGAGAGATTTTGGCTCCATTCAATTTTTTGTTGGTTTTGCCCACTGTGATGTCATCATTTTTGAGTTGAAGATAGTTGTTCACTATGTCAAAAATTAATTTTAACCGGGTACTAGATCTGTCCAAGCTTTGATGAGTTTTTAAATATGTGGCGGGGGTCAAATTTCTGCTCAAATGCGCAGAAAGAAAGAAGACTTGAGCAAACGATCTGGTCCTTGCCGTCCAGGACCGCTGCGACCAGAATAACAAACTGTTGGCCCCGTACAGGTCTGGCCCTTCCACGCGTCAAGGTAAGAGGAGCTGCCGTTTGTTTGACATTTCCATTGCTCATCTATCTGTCGTGGTTTTGCTTTCATGCAGCCTCCTCACTCGGAGCTGTCGCGTTCCTATATGCATGTCAGGGCTGCCATATTTTATGTTCCCCTCTGCCCCCTACAGGCCCTGCTTGCTGGGATTTACAACAAGATGTGGGAGGACAAGCTGCAGGAGGCTCTGCTTCCTGCCACTGCAGCGTACCCTTGGGGAAACTCCAGCTATGGCCTGGAAAAAAGTAACGATTTGGAAGATTTAACCTTTATAGTTTCCTTTGTTTTATCTTGAGGGCTGTTAGCTGCCTGACATGCAAACGTGTATTTAAGTTTTCATCAAGAAAGTGGCATAGAGCTGTATCCATAAAGGTCATAAGGAAAGGCTTCCTAGGACGTCAGGTGATCACAGGCGTGGCGGCATTCTGGCTTTGCTTTACAAGCTGCAAGATCAAAGGAATCGACCTTCCACCGGCACACGTGCCCGTTTGCCCCCGCGGAGGGCCAGAACGGATGTCAAACGCTTTGTTCTCCTGATCCCCGTGAGACGTGGTAACCTGTGATCTTCAGATGGGTTTCATTTGTCACCAGGAAACATAATTGTTTTTCCTGGTCACCTTCAAAATTCCACGTCCCCAAAAATCTCTTCAGTGCAACATTCAGGTGTTTCCAAAACTGTTGAATTTTCATTTTATTGTTTATATTTCCTCTCAGGCGATACATTTAATGGGTTTAAATCTGTGTGTTAATAGGTAAGGTGAGACGTTATCATTATAAGGGCATATATGATTTGTTATTTCAGGCTGACGTTATAAGTAGGCGTAATCCATGTTGCCACTGGTGACAGGAGAAGGATTCATTCAAACCACATGGTGACGGTGAAAAGAAAACCTTCCAGTCTGTGAATAAAAAGCAGCAGGAGTTGATTTTGGCAGCTCGGAGCACAGTATCGATTTTTATAGAACTGGTTAATTGATGGAGATGTGATTTGATCTGAAAAGACCCCTGGCTGACACCATGGTGGCTTGTCTGCTGTCTGAATTCCCAGCATTCTTTGCGGGACCACCTCAGAGTGCAACAATAGCATTTATTTTCTTTTTTCAAAAAATAAGAAAGGAAAGCAGGAAATAAACACATACATAGAGCCAAAGAGTTGGATAAATACTGACTGGTGGAATATGCGGCCCAAAGTGACTCTGAGAGGTGAATTATGACAGAAAACAGAGACAGAATAGCATTATCCAGGAGCTTTTTCCATGTTTCACCAAGCAGTTTTGCCAGAAAAAATACAGAACCTGGAAAAAAAAACAAATTCCGATGCTAACTTTATGGATTCAGATGAGTCTTATCTTTTAGCCGGGAGGCAGGAGGTTTACAGTAACTATAAATGACGGGTAAATTTAGCTCAATGAGCCTTGACGGTAGCCTGTAACAAAAAATCTCAGCAGAAAGGACCTGGAGCATCCCCCTGCCAAGGGGGGTCGGGGGTCAACCCAGCATGAGCCTAACTCCTTGTTTGTTCAGCAGGTCGCCACCTGGATCTGCTCCTAATTGTGGCCGCCAATTTAAAAGATGCCTCAAAATACAGCAGATGGAAGCTGCGGTTATTTATTGAACAAGTGTGAAGAAGCCAGGTGACAGGTCAGCCCTGTGTTTGAGAAACATTCTGCTGCTTCTCTGCTAGTATTTTTTTCTTAGTGAGGTCACCAAAGAGCAGAAAACAAAGATAATTTGTTGTTGTCTGCAAAGATCTTTTATAGTGTTCTGTTTTTTCTTTGCAAGCTAGTGTCCCTTCGTTGTTTATTACATCATGTATCTTAACAAATAAATAATTTTTTTAGAGAAATTGCGGAAAAGAAATCT
The DNA here is from genome assembly GCA_037389245.1 of Oryzias sinensis. Taxonomy (NCBI): domain Eukaryota; kingdom Metazoa; phylum Chordata; class Actinopteri; order Beloniformes; family Adrianichthyidae; genus Oryzias; species Oryzias sinensis. The sequence continues at coordinate 11,298,571 of CM074509.1, forward strand.
GCAGTTATAACCATTCATGTCATATTTAGTGCATATTTTCAGAGACCCATATCTCATTAGCATGAACCAAACCTTTTTTATAAAAATAAATGGGAAATAACTTAATCCATGTTTTCTGACCGGTAGTTCATCATCATTCCACTAGAGGCAGTAGAAGTGCTTTTCCCTCAAAATGGCTTATTCCATGAAATCTCAATAACTTACTAAGTCATCCAACGTATCATAATGATAACTACTGATATCTTATGAATAATAATATTGCTTATTTTTTTTGGAATTTTTCAAAGGGGTAAAATTTTAGTTAAAAAAACCTTGGTCTTATTTGTCCATGTCAACTTGATACTAAAGACATCTAACACTATATAATATGAAAACAGCTCATGGTTGCTGTTTTCAATCCTATGATTGGCATTTTTTTTGGTGCAAGGCTTTGTTACTATAGAGTTGTAGTAAATGGTAAATATTCATGTTTAAACTACCAACAGCTTTATGAAAATTTCATTGACTAATTACAGAACCCAACATGATGGACTGCTCTGCAGTTGAACTGATTTCCTCCACTCCTCCCCTTTTTTCTCCTTACACACCTTTCCGTTGCCTTCTCAGCCGTTAGGAATGCGTTGTGCACAGCTGCAATTCGCAGCTTTCAGGCCGTTCCAAACACAGTGAAATAAGCAACAATAGAAAACCATAGTGGTGTAGATTTTTTATCTCTTCAAGCACTGCGCAGCCGCCCCCTTTGAATTGGCGCCCCGGGCAACTGCCCCTACTGCCCTTGCCTAAAACCACCACTGCTCGTAGCAGTAACCAGCAATGTTTATTCGTGCTTTGGCCTTTCCAGCTATTTTATTCCCGGTTGGAATTTTCTCTAGGCATAAAAGCAGCTGTTTTCAGTTTGACAGCTGGTATGAATCCTCCGCGACCTTCAAACAGCCAAGCAGCAGCTCCAGCTGGTGGATGCAGCTTTTCTCATTGTCAGCATCATTACTCCAAGTTCCGCCGTATGCTGAAGCTTCAGTAGTGACAGAAAATTTGCTCATCAGATTCTGCATCCAAAAAACAAGGGGTTCTCTTTTGATAATTTAAAAAATATGAGAACACATTTGTTCTTAAGGATTGGCTCAAATATATAAGAATAATATTGTCTTCCTGACAACATGTGCCATGATATTATTAGAGTTTTCTAAAATAGTTCTTGCTTTTTTCAAGCAATATAAGCAGCTCAGCCAAAGCAGTGGTTTTATGTTTATTTGTCATGTTTTTCCATTTGGAGAAGCAGAAGAAAGAGTTTAAATGTTTTATACACCTGCAAACAAGACAGCGGAGGAGTTTTCCACTAATCATCCACACATGGCATGCATACACATATCATCAAACAGTCAGACACTATGCATGTACAGAAAAAAAAACAATGTTTAATGAAACCAACATGTCTCATACTGTTAGATTACCTAAATCCAGCTTATTTGAACATCCTGATCAGTTCATTGTGTTGTGAAATTACTCGCCTCTTTTTGGTTGACTAACTAAGTCTATGCAAAACCATCATCTTGTCTCCAAAGGGTTTCTGTGTCCACACTGACCCATGTGTCGTACATCACAGGCGTCACACCAGAGACTCATAACTGTCGTCCCATCACAGCAAAACTCCTCTTTCACATCCATGACCCCTTGTTTTTTTGTCTGGATGCGCATGTCACCCTGATTTTCAGCATCTGCGTGCCATTAAGAGAAAAGCCATCCAATAAACATCAGAAAAGATACTTGGTGCTCTGCACATTTGACCTCATGAAGGCTCTGATTAAAGAAGGAAACAAAATATGTTCATGGAGTTTAAGGACTTATTTCACCTTTCAGGAGAAAGTCTTAAAGAACACGCCAACAGCAGGTCCAGGGTTCAACAGATTTAAACCCAGTTCATGTGTAGTGCTTTTTTTTGGTCAAATAGTTAAAAATAGCTGGGCAGCAAATGGCCAGAAGATGGCACTGTCAGTGTGCCTTTTGACCATGACATTTACTGTAATCTGTCATGATTGATTTCTGTCTCTGGGAACATTTTAGTAATTTAGTAATTAGTAAGTAACTATTAAAAACTATTTGACCTTTTGTCAAAACATTTTTTACTAATGTTTTTTCATCACGTTTGCCATGTTTTTTTCTCTTCCTCTCACTTGTGTCTTTTATTAAGCGCAGCTGAAGAAAAAGAGGTTTCAAAGAGCTGTTGCAACCGGGCTTTTAACCCATTAGAATTGAACATTTTTATTGGGAAAAGCCTTTATTACTGTATTTTCTGCACCATAAGTCACACTGGATGATAAAGTGCATTGTCCGTTGTTGTTGTTCATCTTCTGGTGTCTCTTCAGGGGTCGACACAGTAAATCAGCTTTCAATGATTCCCACAGGTGGTTTGGCAGAGATTTTTACACCAGATGCCCTTCCTGACACAACCCTGTATTTTATCTGGACTGATAAAATGCTTTGTCACTGAATGGTTTATTTTTGAACTTATGTCATATAAGGCGCACCGAATGACAAGCCACATTGAGCGAAACAAACGAGATACAAGATACAAACAAGATAAGTCCATTAACTTTCTTCACAGTAACTCTAAAACTTGTTTGAAACACTCTACGCTTTAGCCATGTTAGAACATGTTAGACTCTGTTAGCTGCGCTAGCAGAGTCACAATCTTTGTAACCCTCAACTTTGTTTGCTACATGTAAAAAACAGATGGAAACTGCTAAAACGAACATTATGGTGCGTTCCCACCAGGCTTGATTCATGACTCAAATTTGATCGCTACATAGAAGCATTGACAGTAGATGACACAGATGATGTTGAGGGATCAGGTTTATTTATTTTGAAGAGTTATACAACAACATCGATAATCCCGTTTCCATGTCTGGGTTCCTGATATCTTTCAAAGACTCTTCCAGTACAGTGAGGTTCCCCATCTACTGCAGGAGTTGCGTCTGAATGACGCAACTCCTGCCGTGCCCAAACGCACCGTGCCCAAAGCTGACATCGCACCGCAGGACCTCTGTGTGTGGTGTAAACACAGCTTTACTGTGACTACACAGTCCCTACCTTGATAGTAACACTCTTAACAAACAATCATAACAAAAAAAGCTGAAAATTAGCAGCTTTAGCATTGTCACAATAAAACCCAACCGAACATTTTGACAGAGTGTCACACACCTCTCAAAACTGCTTAAACGTCAGCAGGCACAACCAGAATGAATCTATATATAAGCTGCTCTTGATTAAAAGGCGTAATTCTTTTGTTTTGTTTTTTTACTTAGGGCTTTTAGGTGTGTCTTATAGTGCAGAAATTACGGTAATGCTTTTTGACAGCTAAAATAAATTGCCAAACAAAAGTCACAGTAAAAGACAATGGTGGAATTATTATGGTTTGTTTTTGTCTGTCAAGGCTTTTTTTAAATTTTAATTTATATTCCTTTTTCTTTCACAAAACAAATAAATAAATTAGAAAATATACTTGAAAAGTGTTAAATTAGGAGCCATTTGAAAAATGATATTGATAGTTGTTAGAAAATAAATAGACATTTTTGTATTTTTACTGCATCAATAAAAAAATATTAAACATTTCCTGTTAATGCTTTGAATCTTTAATCCTTTGCAACAAAGCTCATTTTGTTTGACTTATCATTTTTGCCTCAACTTTAAAGCTTCTCTGCTTTCAGTTATTACCAGTCAGCAGGGGCTTAAATCCTATAAAAATCTGCAGGTTAACTCTTTGTCTCTGAGCCATTCACTTCCTTTCTCTTATTTTATCAGTTTAACATGTGCTTTGCTTCTACAGGTTATTGTGCAGAAGCATTAAGTCTGTAAAAACTTTGCGAGGCACGTTTAAGAAGGATTGTTGTGGGATGAGGTGACCCTTCTAAGGTTCCTGTAGATGAAACTTTAATGCACGTTCAAACCCAGCTGCATTTGAGCTTCTGTGTAAAAGTGATTCACTCATTGATATCAGCCAATCAAGATCAGTTCTCCTAAAAGCCTGTCTGCTTCAATTATATCACTGCTCGCGTAATTGTCTTATGGTGGACAGACTTGCATGATCACAGCATCCACTCAGTGCTTTGATTTTGCTCTAAGATGCACACATTCGGTTGGATGAGTAAAACCATTTATTAAATGGGGTGATGTCATTCTGAGACCCGGAGAGGATGATGTCAGATTCTGATCAGAGGCGTTGTGCTGCTGAGTTTCTTGCAGGTTTTAAAACAACCTGCATGCCAAAAACCGTCCACTCAAAATAGGTTTGCTCATTTATTCCATATTGCAAATTACATTACTGATCCAGATATTTTAATTTCTGCAGTGAGCAATATATATATATATATTGTACTTTGGAGCTGAGATTTCTGCAGAAATACATTTTTTAGTTCTTGTTATGCCACTATTCTGTGACTCTCCTTTATCATTCTTCATCCTGCATCTTCAGAGCCCTTCCTCATCACTCCCATCTCAAGGGTGTTCCCAGTCTTTTCCAATTCTCTGGAGATGTCTGGTTCTGCTTCTTATCTTTCTTCTCCCAGAATCGCCTCAAAAAATCTGTTTGATTTTTTTTCTCCTCCTGCTCTCATCCTGTTTTTTCTCTGTTGCTTCTATCTCCTTCCTCTCTCCTTCCGGTGATCTCATTTCCAGTATGTGTGTGATGTTCCATACCACACATGCATTTACCGGCAGAGGGGTGGCAGGAGAGGACAAAGCGACAAAGGGACACACCCTAAAGCATTCTCATGCATATGCAGTCCTGGTTTCCCCCCCTCCTCAGCTCTTGTCTCACATTTGTTGACATTTTGTATGCTGTGTGAGCTGAAAACTGGGTCAAAGGCAAAAGATTGTTTCTTCTGCTGCAAAAGTTTTTGCAGTGATCCTCTTTATATAGTAGTTTTCAAAATCCTTTTGATGTCAAACAGCAACATTAACAGTTAATCAGCAGCTTTTTTTTAAAGCTCTGCACTGCTGTTTAACTATGTGACAGCTGGTCTTGTTTAAGAAAAACTTCAGGAGGCCCACAAGAAGTTTTTCAAAGAGGAGCTAAAATAAAAACAAAGGTTGCCACACGCAGGGTTCAAAATGCAGGGTTGCAGTTTTGTGATCTAATAAAACAAGCTAGCCACTTTGCCCAGAGGTATGCTGCGGCGATGACGCACCCAGAGCTTAAAATTTTGGCTCCCAGTCAGTCAGTGTCTGAAAAAAACCAGGAGGAAAAAGCTGATTCCCGTAATTTTTGGACTATTAGTCACTCCGGAGTACAGGTGGTCAAAAATGGCATTATAAAGAAGAAAAAAAATCATACATCAAGCTGCATTCCCACCGCCATCGGCAACACATGTTTAGGTGACCACTTCCAATGAAAAGTCTACATGCTTATACATAGATTGGGGCTGCCTTATTAAGAAATTTTGCGTTCACACTTAGCTACCAAGATTTAAGACCATTGGGCTCTACCTACAAAATGCACAGGCACTAAACGAACACGAACTTTGGTCGAACTTTGACCAATCAGAGACTCTCATTTGGAGGTGAGGAATGGATTTAATTCACTGAACCATTTGAAAATAGATTATGGAGCTGGACCAAGATTTGCACTGCTTCGACATTTCGCACCAAGCCTCTTCCGACAGCAAATGACGGACATTCGCTAGTAAACAGTAGCAAAAGAAGAAGCCCCTCCCTGCTTGTCCAGTCTAAACACCATGTGCGTTCCAGAACTCAAATTTAGCATGTTTAGCGTGTCACATGCCCAATCTGTCCGTAGCTTTAGACTGAGGAGTGCATCTTCTTTTGCATTGCTGTCAGTAGCGTATACTGATAAACACATCTACACTGCCCTCTATTGGTTGTTGACACTCCTATTAAAAAAAACTATTATGTAAGAGATTTTTAAAACTCTTGTATAAATCACACCAGCCCATACGTCACCGCCAGCCAAACTATGCAACAACAAATAAAGTGACTTATACTCTAAACAAGACGGCATTTGTCAAGAGAACAGAATTATCCTTGTACTAATACATTAAAATAGTTGCGGAACAAAAGATTATGTAAAGAACGGCTGAACAGAATTTTGTGATCAAATCTGCATGTTTTACATGTAAAAAGAATTCCTCCTTGTTTCTGTATTCTCTTTTAACAGCTAAATAATTTATTTTTGCGTGCCTTTGGGCTGGGCATCCTGCTGAGGGGAACTCACACAGGCAAATTGAAGCATGCGCTTCTCCCTGCCTCATCCTTGTGAGCAGCATGCACGCACTGCTGCTCCGTGTCATTAAAGCAAGGCTTCTGCCACCCACCCTGCAGCCAGCACAAAGAGCCGACAGCCCTCCCTCTCCGTCCGTCCTCTCCGCTCTCATTGGAGTGCGCACACGGATGCTGGCAGTGTCTCAGACCAATGAGGCGTCTCCAAGGTGATGTCATGGACGCAGCACTGACGCTGTTGCTGATGCTGTTGCCCGGCACCTGCATCCACGCAGGCAGTCGGGGGGCAACTCAAGTCAGCGGTCCACCAGCAGCAGAGACGACAGGGACAGAGGGGGGGTAAGTGTCCGACACCCACCTCATGGTACAGATGCTTTACTAGGATCCATGCACCTCTCAGTTTTTGGTTTTGTCGAATCATCGGATGTGTTCTGTAATCTTTGAGTGTGGGACCAGATAGAGGTGAGGACAGTCATGATGCAGAGACTCCTGCTGATGGAGGATGGAGGTGAAGGGAGGAAAAGAGAAGTCAACATGTTCAGTAAAGTGTAAAGACACAAATAAATAAAATAACCTTCATCATTTATTAATAATATCTAAGATTACAGCTAATGCATTTCTGCTTCAGCTTTGGAGAAAAACTTGAAGTAGTATGATAGTTTAAGATCACAACTGAACAAAACGCAAATACTTAGTGGGTTTTTTTACTGTGAAAATTCGGACTTATTAGTTGTTGTCGTTGATTTAAAGCTAAAATTATCCCATTTGTGAAAGTAAAATATCTAGGGTTTTGATTTTATTAGGTAGATTCAGTTGTTGATTAAAAGCAAAAGACAGAAAACAATTATTCAGAATAAAATAAATTAAAGTTAATCAGAAAGCCTCAAAAATGCATAAAGTCTAACACAAGCGTCACAAAAAGCATCCAAAAATTTCTTAAACATTAAATAAAACATAAAACTGAAAAAAGATATTTTGCATAAAATTCTAGCTAACAAAGGTCATATGAAAATATATCTGATCTGTGTGATTTTCTTAATTAAAAATTGTGGTAGAATCTGGAATAATATAGTTTTACATTTGGAGGGTGTGGCTAAGGTATGGCTCAATGTAGCTAAATGTCTTTTCCTGCTTTAGCCTAAGGCTATTGGGTCTTCTAAATATTTTAAATAATTGAATTGATTCAGACACAATTTACTTCATTAAAATGTGGACAGAACAGCAGAAGCATCAAAAATTTAATTCAACTATTGGATTTCTTTTTGGAAATTTTTTGTCACAACAAACTTGCAAGCAAACTGCAGCATTTCTTTACCAAAATTAAACAAATTCTGTGTAAAATTACCCATCGGCACAGTTTTCCATTGTGTGCACTTTTGCAGGCTGCTTTATTCCTCAATGCGACCTAACAAATACCACTAAATGCTTTGCTGCCTGCAAGAAGAGGTGCATTGATTTGCTACTTGGGTGGTTTCGCTAAAGAGATGCATTGTTGTGTGGTTGCCTGCATTACAAAAGTGCCGCATGTTGATTCGTGTGCATAGCTGTGTGTCCTTGTGTGAGTCGCTCCCACAGGAAATCATGTCATTGTGGTCAGCTCAGTGTGTGCTGTGGAATTTAATGCGAGGGGGTCCCAGGAGACCGATGATCTGCCTTTGCCTCATGATAGATCAATTAGCACAGAGCTAGCCTCATTTTGGCCGTTTTCTCACAGCTCCAATCTGGCTAAAATAGCTAAATTATCAGCATACACATAAAAGGATAAACAACATCTTGTAGGGTCTTCACAAAGAATGTTGTGCTAAAGGTGTGGCAACGCCAGCATTACTGGCTAGGCTTAGCTTTGCTACCATGTGCAAACCAGAAGGTCCTAGATCACTGTCACGATCTGAGGCTATGTCCGAATTCCCTCCCTACTCCCCAACTACTATAAAACTATATGATGCGGGACTATCTAGTGCCTTGGATTTTAATAGCAATTTGCATACCATGCTCAGTACTTCTTATTTTTTAAACAGCTAATATGATTTAAAATTTTGAAAATTTAAAAGGCTATTTGTCTGTGATCTGATGATGCAAATATGGATGATTTATAAGCAAAAAATGTAAAATACACCCTTGTCCCTGAGTATAGAATATACACCCCCCGGTCTGTATTCGCCAGTCTAGTGTGCATCGATGCACACCGGTTTTTCACAGAGACTTCTGGGAAAATTCTAGGACACTCCGTTTTGGAATTGTTTATTCGGACAGCGGCACTACAAAACAACGAACACACTACATAGTGTACTATGTAGTGAGTATTGAAGGAATTTGGACACAACCAAGGACTTTATGTTACTATTAAATCCTGCACATATTATTAAACAGGAACTTTTTGTGTCTTAGCAGACAAACCCATCAGACATAACCTTTAAGTTAGGCCCACAACAGAAACCACAGGCAAGACTAACCTTACTAGACCATATAACATGTATGATTAGGTTTCCTCTCTTAATGCTGTTGGCCTTCCTGTGGAAACCACACAACACAGAGTGGTAGACAAATGATATCTACTCAGCGAGTTCAGCTGAAATAAAAATTCTGAAATTTAAATCAACCCAGCAACATCCCCCTAAACTAAAGCTCTGTAAAAAAAATAGGCTACATTTGCAATTATCCATACAATGTGACTATGTCTTGAATGAAATAAAGTAGAAGTATGGAAAATATTGTGTCCAGTTGGTCTAAACAGGATGCACAACATGAAAGAGACAGATTTACAGCACGTCTTCCCAAGCCATCATGTGGCACCATCTGACACACATGGATGCAGAGAAACAGCAGGTTGCTGGTGAAGTCTGGGGTTATTATTTGCTGCATTATAGTGATTAGTTGTGTTCTGTTATCGCAAGATTTCTGATAGAAATACTGATGAACATAAACAGGTAAACTGCCCACAGTTGAAGCTTATATTACAGTATTAAAGATAGACTGCAGCACCTTTAAAACCTCACTCCAATGAAGATCATGTTTCTGGTTGTTTTGACATTCATTTTCCTAAGAATGAAGGACATACATTAGGAAAATTAAGCCTAAAATTGCATTTCTTAGTATTTCTTTGCTCAAATCCTTGTTAATCAGGAGCAATAGAAAACATTCTGTTTAAAAAAGAGCTTGCTTGTAACTTAGAAAATACACCAGGCAACCACAAGCTCCCTGCTCCGCTCCATTCTGATGAATCCACTTGTAGATGATCTATGCACGTCTTCATTTTCCTCATCTGAGCTGCATCTGCCTCAAAACTGGACAGCTGGATAGCTCCAATATTGCTCGCCATTTTTGTTGCACCGGTGATGTTAAGCTTTGTCCACGCCGTCCTCAGCCTCAGTCCTCTTTCTGTGACACCAAGTCTTTCATAAAACTGTGAAAGAGAAAACTTGGAGAAAGATTTGTGAGATTTTAACGGCTTTTTCATTTTTATTCCAAGCTCCTTCCAACTGCAGACATACACTAGTAAACAGTAGAAAAAGAAGAAGGAGCCCCTACCTGCTTTTTTGGTCTAAACATCATAGGCTAAATGTGCGTCCAAACACCCGCATTCTTTGATGTGTGTCACATGCCTGATGTGTCCGTAGCTTTGGGTTGCGGATGTGAGGGGCTGTAGGATAGCTGGGAAGCATGTAAACAGAAAGATCCCAGTGATGGGGAGATGAAAGGGGGCCGACGGTCCCACCCACAACTCAGAGCTGAATTTCTAATGAACTACTGCCGCTCTGCAGAAACTATATCGTAGAAAACAACACAGGATTTTTTGATTAAAACAGCAAAATCATAATTAAAAGACCACTTGGAACAGTTTGAAAAGAACTTTAAAAAAAATTATCCCAGTGGGTCTTTAAGGTTTGAAACAGACTGATGTTAGGTCATCTTTTATTTTTAATAATTTTTACTACAGATCTTGGCTATAAAGACCCATAACTCTTCTTTTGAAATGTCACACATAAATACATTAAGTACTAATATTATTGTTTTTGAATAATTAAAAACACGTTTTCACATTCATTTATAATTCTTTCCTTATGTATTTTTCTAAAAAATAAAAGCGCCCATTACCTCCTCACAGATGATCCCATGTGGCCCCTTCATCACCCCGACCGCCATGTCCCTCCAATAGTTTATAGTTCTTTTCCTGGCCTTTGAGGAGCAAAACTAGCTGCATCCAAGAGACATTTATGAAGTGTTTCCCTCAAGTTTCCAGATCCAAGTCTAAACTCTTTTCAGCGGTTCAAAATTAAATTTGAATATATTTTATCATTCATTATTCTAAGCTTATATGTTTTATTTTTTTTAGATTTATAAATCTAGAAAGATTCTCCTTTTTCTTTCCAAATAAATTGGTAATTTATCAGTTTTCACAAAAAATGGGCTTGTTAGACATTCCGTACAGATTTATATCGGCATGTTATATCTCTAATATGAAATTTAGAATAGAAATTATTATTATTCTTGTGTTCTTAATTGTTCACAAATTATGAAGAGTGGCAAAATTTCGAAAAGTAGTCATTTTTGCACAAAATAACACTATAACATAACAATAATAGTCATGCGTACTGGCTTTTATGCACCCCCTGCTTATCATGATCTGAAGTAAAATATGCAGGAAAAAAACAAAATAGAAATGATAAAAACATTGGGAACATTATAATTATAACATTCTGCTGTTGATGATTGTATGATAAATGGTTAACATGGTAAACTTGTCCTTGGGGTCATCTGTGATGAAACAGACTTCAAAAGTTTGAAAAAAGTTTGTCAAAGTGGCAGCATGTGTTTTGATCAGCAACTGGACCATAAACCTGATCAGTGTCCTTTACCTATGGGTGCTGCAGCATGATGTAAGTTTCAGATTTTTTGCTAAAAAAGTGCCACATTAGTCTCTCCTGGTTCCAAGTGCTTCCAACATTGACTGGTTGCCCTGTTTTTCAACTATTGCTTCTCTATTTATGCGAACATTTTGATTTTCCTCCCCCAATATATATAGAAAAGGGTCTATCTCTAAGTGGTTCTACTTAATCTGCACATTCATCTTTTTTATTAGAATTTACATGACCTTTTCACCTTAAAAACATGTTTTAGAGACTCTATTACAAAACTGCTGTCTTGTGCAGCAAGTTTACACTGTCGGTACTGGAGCTTTCTGCTTAAGTTTTAAATACTTTGTTTTAGCGTTTTAATTTTCAAGGAGACATGGTAAAAAAAACATTGAAGTCAGCTTTATAAATTCTTAAGCTGCATTCACGCCAACTCAACAACATGTGTTTAAGTTGCTGTGCATAAATGCTTTTTACATTTCTTAAAACCTCCCTTTCTTTGTTTATATTTATGGGCAGATATAGCAAAGAAAAAGGGAAAGAATTAGGATTTTTCCACATTTTGTGTAAAGGCAGTTAAAACATATGCAATGTGATACAGTTGTTTTTTTCTTTATCATTATTTTATATACAGCTAGAAAAAACACATTAGATGCTATAAGCCTTTTTATCTTAGATATAAATATGCCCTGCATGCATTCACATTGACTTGCGTTTATATAAATAAATAAAAAGAAAGGTGCTGAACATCGGCCTGGTCTGGCAAGCCTCAAAGACAGATCTGGCCTGCACTCTTGACGTGACAATTGCATGCAGATGTGTTACTGAGCAGCACAGCTGCGTAATAAGCATGTCATCGTTGTAGGAGCTGTTTGGTTCTGTCCCTCAGCTGCTGCTTCTCTCCTCTGTGACCCCTTGAAGTTTGTTCATTAAAGCACCCCCTCCGTGCTGTCGCCCCCTCCACATGTGCTGCTGACAGAGCGAACAGGATCCTCAGCATCCCCAGAGAGAAACACGCACAGCAAGAAGATGACTCTGGCAGGTAAATGCAGCCGCAGCACAAACCCACTCACCTCCCTCCTGATTGATTCCATGCACTGCAGAGGCAGGTTCACTCTGCCAACTGTGCCTTTCCCCATAACAATTATTAATCTAACATCCACGACAAAAGGGAGGTTGAAGTTCATCATAAATGTGTGCTTGTCCTCAGCATACAAAGAGAAGGTCAAAGAGCTCCCCCTGGTGTCTCTGTTCTGCGCCTGTTTGAACCCACAGACTGCAGAAAAGACTCCTTACAAAGCAGAAGGTAAATGATGATCTTGAAGAAAACATCTCAGCCTAAAGAGGCACAAAAACCACCTTCTCACATCCCACAGATGCAGTGGACCTGGGTTGGTGTGTCATGAAAGACGTGGAGGTGATCGAGCTCAACAAGAGGACATCAGGTCAGGCCTTTGAAGTCATCCTCAAGCCCCCGTCCTTCGACGCCCTGCCAGAACTCAACACCTCTATGCCGCAGCGCCGTGACCCCTCCCTGGAGGAGATCCAAAAGAAACTGGAGGCCGCTGAGGAGAGGCGAAAGGTGGGAAGCAGAGTCTTAGGCCGAGTTATTTGCAGCTCGGGTGGATGCTCATCTAAAACTGTTGACACACTTCGTGGGCGGTGTGACCTTCCAGCTGAGGACAGGAGGAAAAAGGCTGGAGATGATCATTAAAACATAGGAGCACAATGATCCGTGTTTGCAAATCAATGTGATGGCAAAACATGAATTATTGTTAAATCATCGCCATCTAAGTAAGTCAACTATTCTCTTTCCTTAGTGCCAGGAAGCTGAGCTGCTGAAGCACTTGGCCGAGAAAAGAGAACACGAGCGCGAGGTGATCCAGAAGGCCTACGAAGAGAACAACAACTTCATCAAGAACGCCAAAGAGAAGCTGGAGCAGAAGATGGAGGCCAACAAGGAGAACAGGGAGGCCCTTCTGGCCGCCATGCTGGAAAGGCTGCAAGAGAAGGTACAGGGCAATCTTTACCCTTACATAAAGGAGCGCCAGTGATGTTGCTGAGTACGGAAGCTGCAGACTGCCAACTTTCTTTCTTTTTTTTACCGTTTTCTTGTGATATAAACAATATATCTCATGATAACAACATAGATTTCTTGTGATAATTACATTGATTTCTCATGATAACATTTTTTTTCACTTGTCCTGTCCAATAGCCGAGCATGCAAATCAGAGCTGAGGGCATCTTTTGTTGGACATATTTTACTGTTACAATAGGGGTTTATGGATATCTCATATTAAAAAAATTGATTTCTCATGATAACGACATTATTTCTAGTCACAACCTCATTGATTTTTAGTGATAATGACATTGAATTTCTGTAAAAGCATTTATTTATTATTAAACATGTTGTTTTTATTTTAATATTGAGGCAATGAAACAGTTTTTCTTACTAGCACAAAAAATATTAAAACTGTGATTTTCATTGGTGATCACCTTACATCTGGTTGTTGACTCGTAAAAAACAAACATTCATTATTCTGTGACCATGTAGGCCTTCTGGTTCCCTCATGTGGTCACTGATAAAAATGACAACAACCAGAGGATCACTGAACTGCATGTTATATATGATGTATATTCTCTATGTACTTTTTCTACTGAGTCATAATTCCAAGAATTAATGTTTATGTTAAGGTTACAGCAGTATTAAGTAGGATTAAAGATGATGCATGCAGAACTAAAGTATAACAAGAGAAACCTTCATTGGAGAACATTAGCTTCAGTGGTAGAATCCTGTTTGGCACAGGAAGTCTTTTATTTTGAAAAGAAGATATGCAAACTTCTGTTCTAAGAAAAATTTTTTTTTAGAATTTATGAAAATGCTCATTTCTCTTTGTCTTTCTTTTTTTATTAATGCTCAAAAATAAATATAATTCATATTTATTATAATGAATGCAAAACTGTACCAAATTTTCCTAAAGGGTAAAATAGTTTTTGCGGCTCATACTAGGTTTTGATCAGTAAGAAACAGGCCCAAATGGCTCTTTACTGTATAATTGATACAGTCAGAAAGAGTAGTAAATAGGAAGTGACATTTAACCTGTTTGGTTTAAGGATGGAGGAGCTAAAAGTTGAGGAACAAAGGTGCAGCACATCTCAGAAACTGACAAGAAGGCCTCTAGAAACATGTCAGTGTTTGAGGGAATAATGATGCTGCATTCCATGTGCTCTCAGAGGTCCAGTTTTCCGGATTCCTGGTCGGAATTCGTACAGGAATGTCTCCCTGAGGAAAAATTGCTTTTGGAAGCATTCCTGCATACATTTCCAAACAAAAACTATGAAAATCCAACTGCCAGAACCAAATATGAGTCACCATCAGCTTCTTTAGGAATGGAATGAGAACACACACATTGTGTGTATTAAGGATCAGAGGGACAAAGCGTCCCATTTAACCACTGTCTGCTGAATAATCATGAGTATTCAACAGGATGAAAAGCAGTTTTTAGTTTTCCTCCGTGACTTTGGGTTTGCCTTTTTTCAAATACTTTGTCCCGGCTGGCTCCCACTCGCTTGAGCAAATGAAGTCATAAATGTTAATGGCGTGTTTCTGCTTTGCCTTGCAGGATAAACACGCAGAGGAGGTCAGGAAGAACAAGGAGATGAAGGAGGAGGCCTGCCGGTAGATGAGAGGAGCGAGGGAGTTTAAAGTGTGGAACCAAAATGGGAAGGTCTTAATTCTTTCTTTTTTTTTTTCGGGGGTATGGTTTAAAAAGCAAAAAAAAGATTTTAAAAAATGAATCAAACGGTGCAAGAAAAGTGGAAGAAATACTTGACCGCAAAATCGATTAATTTGAAAAAGATTTTACATTTGATGTGTGGTTGGAATTCTGAAAAAGGTTGGCTCTCCATCTGAACTTTTTCCTTTTCTAAGAAGACATTCAGGGTGGAAATGCAAAGGAACCAAGACAAACATGCAGCATTTCAGCGCTCTAATGGTTGAGATCAGTTTTTCTAGCAGTTTTTAGTCAAACAGCAGGACGTTTGTACACCAGGAATGTGTCACCCAGAAAGAGGACACCCAAACCATCTCCAGGAGTTAATATTCATTCCACAAAACCGTCAATTTAAAGCTACGGACACACCGGGCATGTGACTGTTCGTTAAGCTCACGCGGTTCACATTTGTCAAGCAGGAGGGGCTTCTTCTTTGTCTTTTTCTACTGTTTACTAGCGCATGTCCACCATTTACAGTTGGAAGAGGCTTGATGCCAAATGTTGAAGTGGAGGAAATCTCGTGAATCTTGCTTCAGGTTTTTTCTTTCAGCTTTTTCGTCCGACGTGAAAAACTTGGTGTCATATTATTCCGTCCGGGCAAAAACCGCAGTTATTAATGTCTTCTTTATGGTCAATTTTCAAACGGTTGACACTTTCCATTCATAAGTCACTACCCTGCTTGTCCCTGATTGGTCAAAGTTTGACCTGATTTAACTCACAATTCACACTTTTCATTTTCACTTTTCATTGAAGTGGCTGCTTGAACGTGCTACGCCGAGGGCGGTGTGAACGTAGCTTTACAGTTATAATGTTGCCGCCTATACAGGCTGAGTCTCCAAAATGCAAATTTAAGCCGACTTAAGTCTCACATATATAGAACAAACACATATAGAATTATCTTTTTTTTCCACTTTTTGCTTTGTTTGGAGACAAAAATTATTTTTCTTTTGCTATTACCACCATTTTTTGAGCTCTGTGTGAAACTGTAGTGGTTGTGCTGTAGTAGATGTGTGACCTGAAATTTGGGTTTTTGCAGTGTTTGCACTCTGTTTTGTTTTATGAAGCACAACTCAAAAGCACATGTGCATCCAAGAGTCAACATAAACAGCAAAAAAAAAAAATACACAACAATAAGAGCATGGAGAGGAGGGAAACAGTCTCAGCAGGTCAAACTGGGAAAGCAGAAATTTGGGTTTCCTTCTGAGGGATGTGCAGAAAGTTGAAATGTGCCCGAGTTGATACTGATTTCATAATGAATTAACTGTTGGATCAATGCACTGTAAGATGGGGCTAAAGCTGGAATGGGGGGGGGTTTGTACTCGCTGTAAAGTGTGTTGCTGTATCTTAAAGAATTGATTGTATTTGTTTGGCATGATCAGTAAAAAAAATCTTAACTCAACTTCCGTCTTTGGATTTTTTATTTGAACTTTTCTTTGTTTTTGCGGAATTGGGATTTAACTTGTAAGTTATACGATTTCTGTAACCCAGAAATTTCCTCCACCTATAAATAATTCATATATTTTCAATTTTCTTACAGAGCAAAAAAACGTTGTACTTCTGAAATTATAAGATTAATTGTAAGTATATGTAGCAACAAATGGAGACATCAAGGTAAATTGTAATTTTTGGAGGTAATTTGATAATTTATTAACTGATGTGAAAGACAAACTGTATTACAATTTCATCAAATCTATTGGAAAATCACTTTTGGAAGATAAATACAAGTTTTTAATAAGCTTTATTTGAAATTGTCGCATTACAGTGTAACTTGATGTCTGCATTCGTTTCTTAAAGTGATGTCAAATGCAATGGAAATAGAAAATAAAAAGAGAAAAAATGTCCAAAAACTTTACTTTTTGTATAAAATCTAAATGTATTGCTAAAATATAGTTTTTAGCGTTCAAACAAACATGACATGACGTAAACTGTCACAAGTCACAGTCACAAGATTTTTAGACAAAGTACATTTTGGCATTATATGCCACAAGGGGGCAGTATAGGCAAACAAAACATGGCAAAATACTTGGATTTTTCATGAATTAATGAGCTAAAATGAAAGTGACATCTCTGACGTTCACACAGTTTCCTTCGACTTCAGTTCCTGCACCCACTTTATATTCTGGCACCAGATGGAACAAACCATTGTGGGGTCATGTTTTCCAAAGCAACAAGTACTTTTACAAGTCCTGCACAGTGTGGTAGACGTCAAAAACCATCAGCATCCCATAAGTTTGATTTAAAAAAAGAAAAACAAAAAGTTAGTCTGCGTTGTTACTGTTCTTTTTGAATAACAATGACAATGATTGACAGAGTGATTTAAAAAAATTGAATGTTATGCCCTGAATAAATCCTAAAATTTTTGTGGTGTTTTTTATTGTTATTGTTAAAGGGAGTAGGGGAAAATTACCCCTTATTAAATCCCACAAAAGCCAGTGAGAGACATGTTGGGTGAATATACTCAGATCCATAAAATAAACATTTACTAGGGTGTTTTTTGATTTGGCAAAAAGGGGGGTTTACTGCTGTGTTATGACACTTGGCCTCACACAGGTGCAGCCCACTGTGATCACCTGGGTCCCAAGCATGAAGTCGTATTTCCTTGACTTTTTCTTTTTTTTCTTGCCGACACTCTGCTGCTTCTGGACCCTGAAACAAGAAATGAAAACTAAAAGAATGCACATGGGAGGAGGAGAAGCTGCCAGAAAATTATCCTGCAGGACTATATGAGTTTTAATGTTTGATGACCGACTCCGACATAAATTATGTTTTGGGTATTTTTAACATGTTCTTGTGGATTTCTTCTGATAATGTAGGACATATATGAAGACAAGTAAGCTTAAAATTGCCTGTCTGACTATTTATTTGTTCAAATCATTATGAATAGATCCATGTACTTTTTCATTTTCCTTATTCGAGGTGGAATCTGTCCAGAAATTGTAAGCCTGCGATAGCTCCAATATTGCTAGCCTTTTTTGTTTCACCGGTAATGTTAGATTGGGGATGTAAAGGGGCGCGCTTACTTCACACCAACAGTCCCCCCCCCCCACAACTAAGAGGCGAATTTCTAATGAATGCAGAAAAATAAATCCCAGAAAACGAAACCGGTTTTTTGACTTTGCAAAAAAAAAAAAAACTTCCATAATCAGTTTTTTAGTTAGCTGAGTTTTCAGTCAGTTCTTGTTTTTCTAAAGGTAATAGCAGCTAACTTTAACAATGAGTGAGACACACAAGTATTTGTGCTTTAATCTTCATGGTCTATTTAAAGAGGCATAAAAAAGAGAAAAATGGATCATAAACTGGAATTGGTCATTATGTTTAGGTTTACATTGAGGCAAATTATCTAGCAACTGCATGCTTTGCAGAATAAATGTGTCAGAAGTCACAGCTCTGCAGGGACAGAAAATGTTCACACGGGGCTCTGAGTGGAAAAACATTCACACCACATTTACACAATAATTGCGACTTCTAAGATGCTTTGATGACATCTGCAAACCAAAATGTGGAACAAAACTCTGAAAGGGTGTGCCATTTACGACAATTGTGTCATCTGTTTATGGGTTTTTAGCCTTTTCACTACAGTTTTACAGCATTAATCACAACTGTTTTTTTGAAAATAAAGTTGATTTCTACAACATTGAAGTCTTTATTTATTTCAGTTAACCCTTTAAAGCCCACCACATCAAAGAAGTGCTGAAAATGTCCTTTTTTTTAATTGATATGTTTTTTTTAAACCCTTTGATGAAATCCTGTTTTAACAAAGAGTTTCAATTATGACATGTTGGATGATTTGGTAAGTTTTTGCTCTTAACATGGTTAGTTTAAAATACAGAAGATTTGACATCAGTGTTCAGGAAAAAACACCTTAATTACCAACAATCTAAAAATTTGGCCCACAAATTTTTGACATGATTTTTTTTATAAATAATGAATTAAAAACACCATGATTAACAATGGATGAGTTATTCTCTCCATAAAGATTTGAATATGAGCTAACTTGTGTTTTTGAGATTTCCGGAGGCAGCCATTTTAAAATGAGCAGCTAAAGCCCCTCTACTGCCCCTAGTGGAATGACGATGAACTACTGGGAAGAAAACATGGACCGAGTTTTATACCATGGTCCCGGTGAATACTCGATTCTGATTGGCTGCTGGGTGTGCGTTAAAACGTGATAATACATACTAACCCTTACATATACAATGGGTTTAAAAAAAAATTGTGATCATGCTAATGAGACAAGGGGCTCAGAAATGTGTGTATCAAATATGATACAAAGATTTTTAAAGGGTTAAAAGAACTATTCCAAACTAGGAAATATATTCCCAACTTCTGTATAGATTTTTCACCCACAAGGTGTCATGTTGTCAAAGATTGACAGGAAGCAGCTGGTCACCTGTACAGAACCAGGATTTGATACTGGATGGGTTTAGCCTCCAGCGCGTCATCCTCCACCCCGTCACGGATGCATCCAGAAGTCTGGCATTCCGCCTCTGAGATACTCTTGGGCAAACGAGATGAATTATAGTTTTCTCTGGAAGGACGCAAACCGAAAGGAAAAAGGGTTATTATGTTTCAACAGTTGGAACTATTGGTAATTTTGTTTTATTCTATAAACAAATAAAATTAGTTGCATTATAGCAGTAGGCAACTCCACATGAACTTTGAAATTCTACCCATCACCTCAAGATTTTTCTGCACATTTGCTTTGACACAACCAGACCACAAAAACAAAAAGGCACAAAAGAATTTTAGTTCCAGGCAAAAAATGTTTTGAGAGGCATGTCAGTGGGAATAAATTAGGTCTCTATTCCCCTTTGGACTAAGCTTGTTTGAACACCTTGAATACCAAGGACTATTACGCACTTAAGAAACTGAAACTAGAGTAAAACCTTTTTTTCACTTTTTTTTACTTTAAGTTCGAAATATACCCAACAATATAGTGCTGGTTAAAATAGCTTTTCCCATGCATTTACATTTTTGTAAATTAGAATTTCAAATGAATCATCCATTAATCATTTAATAAACTTCTGGGATCATATTTTAATTTTTCCTGCTCAAAAGTGTCAGATAATAATTTTTTTAATTACTGAAGTGCATTAATTTGATGCTTTTGAAAGAGAATCATTACAGTTATGCAAATCAGAGTGTTATCAGCAAATCTGCAAATATTGTCTTCAAAGGGATTAAAGAGTCAGGTAGCTTTTTTTTGTAAATTCTCTTTAAATGTTGGGGGGGGGGGAAATCCAGTTAATATGTTTATAGCATTTTGTTTGTGTAGTGTCTTTGTTATTTTGATCTTACAATTGAAGTACCTATAAAAACATTTAAAAAATGTGTTTTTCATTTTTTTTTTTTAATTTTCAATAATCACTTTGTCAATGCTTAGTCATAACTTAGAAATTTCAGACAGTCTCTTTAAAAGAATCATTAAAAAAAACCACTCAACATAGGCTATCATTAAGTAACATACATGTACCAAGTCCTATCCAGATGGTTAGTGCATTTTTTTAACATGAGACATAATTAACTTTGTTTATGTTCGGCCTTTTTAATACAAGTTTGACGTGAAAATTTGGCAAAAGCAGATGTGACATATTAAAGCAAAATAGTTCAGTTGAATGGGTGTTATGTCACTTCCCAGCAGTTTATCCCAAATTAATCAGTAGAGCTACTCACCTGTACGTCCAGGGTGACAGAGAGGAGTTTGCCAAGTTTGAGGTTGAAGCGCTGTAAAACTGAGGCATCACCGATGGATCCAAACTCACTTTGAGAGTTCTGTACTTTGGTCCTTGCTTCAGCCGCGCTGGGAAAGTCTGACTTTTTTTGGCGTGCTCCAGAGAGAGGAGACCTAGAAACAGCAACGCTCTCAGAACCTGAAGAAGCCCAGAAATGACAAGAAAAAAAAATCAGCAGCAAATCATATCTTCATAGTTTGATGTTTAGTTCTTGATTGTCCACTAAGTTTCCTGAACAATGCAGCATTTTTATATTTTATTTGATTTTATTTTGAAAAATAGGGGGAAAATGGTTTTTTTTTTTTGCTAGATCATTTAAAATCACAACTTGTAAAAAACTTTACTTTTTGAGGTTATATTTAAGACAAAACAGATTGACTTACCAGAAGCATGATTGTGTCGTCTCTGCCTCAACGCTCAGCTTCAAGTGTGAGGGGGCTCCTCTGCAGTCTGCTTTTGTTTAGTCTCTAGTCTGTTCACAGGACGACCTGTCAGCACTGAAGTACTTTGGCGGGAAGTGAGCTGATTTCAAATATGCTTGTTTTTATTTTCACAGATCAAAGTGTCATTCTTTGGCACTTTACTTTCAAAATCGATCTAATTTCTTGTACAGGGATTAATCACCAACTAAAAAGGCTTTTAAATTAAAAATACCTATCTCAAAGGTGTGAAAATGTTTTCACACCTTATGTGGCTGATGGGAAAATGGGGAATTTCCTCTCTTGGGGGGAAACTTTTTGGGTAAAAAGTGCAACAAAATAAAGCATTAATTGGTAAAAAAAAAACATGGAAAACCGACACAAAAATCCTCCTTATTTACAGTTAAATAACGACCCCAACAATTCATGTCCTCAAGATGATAACCAGACATTAGTTTCTAAATAGTTTCTTTGAGTCACATTTGGAATCCCTTCCAATCTGTCTGCACTCTACAAGTAAGGCTTTCACTCGAAACCACACCAACGCAGAAACAGCACGGCCTAAACAATGTAGGTCAAGGAAATGCTGACACAGGTTTTGGTAAAAAAAAAAAAAATCAGACAAACTCGTAATAATGATAGCATCTGATCTTCTGTAGAACTTTAAGAGAAAGGGACACTCTTAGAAAAAAATTGATGGACTCAGAGCTTTTCTTTACTGATTTAGAGGTTTTAAAACATAGGCCTACTTGTTTGTGAGATAAAAACAATCAAAACAGTACATTAAATTTTTTTTTAATACTGTTGCTGAGTGATATCCAACTCTACAGCTAGAGGAATTGATTTGAAATAACTTTTGGGGTGCAAAACTGTGAAAAATCCTAGATTCGTTTTTGACCCCATAAGGGCCCACTTCAATAGAAATTGTGTTTAAACATGTTTCTGTAGCATTTTTCTGATGGCGGACGACATATATGAAGACAATTAGGATTAAAATTGCATTCCTGAGTATCAATTTGTTGTGAATCAGGTGCAGATGAAAAATCCGATTTGAAAAAGATTGAAAGATTGTAGTTGTGATGTAGGAAATACACTGGGTGGGCCACGGGCTCCCTGCTACGAGCTCTTAGCAACAGTGAGGACAGAGTGGGCGGGGTTGTTCCACGGCGCCAGTGCTGGCCACAACTTAGAGTTGAATTTCTAATTAACTACTGCCACTCTGCAAAAACTATGTCGTAGAAAACGACAGGTTGTTTGATTTTGGCTAAAAACGGCAGAATCATAATTAAAAGACCACTGGGGACGCTTTTACAGTAAATCAATAAACGATCAGAGTAGGTATTTAGGAAACATCCTGTTTCAGAGGGATTTCAAGACAGAACTTTAAAAAAACTGTCAAAACTTTAATGAAAAGTTTAGGTTTGATCCCTAATGCTGCAAAACAGCAGCGTTTGGGTTGGTACACTGCAAAAACAGGCCCTTTGGAAAAATGTCAAAAATTCTTTCCCCATTGGCAGAATTCTAAAAATAAGCAAAAAAATCTGCCAGAGGTTAAAATAAATAAATACTTAGAATTCCTTTCTTTTCTTTTTTTAATTCTAGTCACCAAGATATTTCTTCTTCAAAAATGATTATTTTGCAATTGAAAAACTTTCTTGATATGATTTTTTTCTTGAAGCGTGGGTCTTTTTACCGAGATTTCATTTTTGCGGTGTAGATGATAGTTCTACAGTTCGACTTTCTCTTCATCAAGTGCCTGTTAAAATTTAATAAGGATTTAAAATTTTTATGGTTTGAACAGACAAGTGTCACATCTCCAAGACTCATACTTTCCCTTAAATCTTCTCTTGCAGAATGCAGGATTGATAGTTCTGAGAATTTCAAAAAAAAAAATGGAATTTGTTCCCGACTTCCTTTTTAGGTTGAAAACGATCAGGGGATAAGCATCAAACTCTTTTTTGATCAAGGTCTTTCCTCTTCACATGTATTTCCTGTCTTTGCTGGAGTCATTTAATATGTTTAGGCCCTGGAATGGTGGTGAACCAATCCGGGTGTACCCCGGCTTTGCCTTGTCAAGGCCAGGATCTGCAGTGACCCCATGACCCCAAGAAAGAACGGAATGAAAATTGATGGATGGATCTTCTTACAGATGTTTAAGGGTGTCTGTATGTTTCTCCAATAGGTTTCTTCCATTCAAAGAGATGGAAGGAGAGTTGTTCTTTACAGTTTCTCAAATCCTTCATCTGTTGCTCATTTACTTTTTTTGAAGCAGCTCTTGAATTACAAAGCGCCATGAGAATTTCACGGCTTTTTTGGGGAATTTTAGTTGTAAACTGACTTCTGCATCATTTGCACGACAGTCTTTGATTACTCAAAGTGTTTTCACACAAAAAAGGTTTCTTTTTTACGCTTTGCTGTCAATCTGTTTTCATTTTATGGTAACGTTTCTTTTTTTTCCACGTTTCCTTTTACAGCTTGCAAGTGTTTTTGAAACCCTGATTTAGTTTTTTTTATGGATTTCAACTGAACATCTTTCAAACAAAAAAAAGAAACAATATTGAAAGAAAATAAAAGTAGATTTAAAAAAAAGCATGAAACATGGTGACACAAACGTAAGGCTTGAGATGTTATCCTTTGATCGCTTAAAAAATAAATAATATCAGAGTAAATTACTTTTCAGAAATTCTATTAAGTCATTACAGTTTATGCTCAGTAGTTAGACACCCTACAGTTTTCAATTGATTGTGATGTGTTCAGTTTGTTTCATGCATCAAAAGTTGTAAAATAATACAAAAAAGGAGATAAATTTCAGATATTAAGAGATACAAAAACCACTAGGAACGCTTTTAAAAAAAATGGATCAAAGATGATTGAAGTGGGACTTTAACGGTGACCCAGTCACTGTATGTTCTTACCTCAGAGACATCATAGAACCCATCATCATCCCCCAATTTTTATCAGGACACCTCCAACTTACTGTTCATGGATGATAATGCCCCGCCACACGGGGTCAGAACTGTCACAGCTGGACGTGCTCTATGTATGGCGTCCAGGTCAAGGGACATTCCTGACCTGAACCCCATAGAGCACGTCTGTGACCTGCCGAAGCAGACACTGGGTGATGGTACCCCACCCCCAGGTTACCTGGCACCACTGGATGCAGCTTTTGTGGAAGAGTGGACGCATTGCTTCACAACAACATGAGGCATCACTGTCAAGCTACGTTCACACAGGGCATGTGACACATGCTCTTGAAAAACACACGTTATTGAACGCACTTTTCAAAGTGAGAAGACGCAGTGAGAAGCGTCTTCTTCTTTTTCTTTTTCTACTGTTTACAGGCGCATGCCCGCCACTTTGGAAGAGGCTTGGTGTGACGTGTCAAAGTGGTTCAAATCTGGTGAATTTTGATTCGGACTTTTTCTTTCACTGCTCTATCCTGATTTATGAAAGACTTGGTATCATAGAGTTCAGACAAATTATGAATTTCTCCTTTATGATCGGTTTTCAAATGGTTGATATGTCCGTGAATTAAAGGGGAGGCCATCCATACATCACTACGAAGCTTGAGTCCCTAGTTGGTCAAAGTTTAACCTGATTTAATGTATTTGGAGTTCTACAAACAGTCCACACGTCACATTAGATTCATAAATTTGAAAGGTTATTAAATAGTCAAATGTTGATTTTTTGGCGTTTTGTGCATCTGTTCTGTCCTTACATTAAATCAATATTCATTTATCCAACTTTTTCTTCTTCCACAGCTTCCCTCCAGTCATGCATGGCTTTCTTCTTCAGCCTTGAAACAGTCCTCTTCCTAACCTCTCACCATTATTGTGGCAGGAGCAGGATCTTGGAGTCCATTAGCATTTCAAAAGGGATTCTCAATGCTAAATTTCACCAGATCTTTTGCAGATGTTGAGAAAAACGTTGTAAATATTCCTGCACAAATTTACATGGATGTTCAGAGTTAAACCACAGAGCAAAGGAGGCGGGTTCACAAAGCACTGAAGGAGGGGGGAATTTCAAAGAGAATGAAGTGGATTCTTCTGGCCTCGAAGCGTCCTCACTTTGAAAACAGAGACCCTAATTCTACCTTTTATGAGGGTTTTGATATTTCTGGGATGCAAGTTGAAGCACAGGAGGACCAAGTCAAGTCTTGAATGAAACTTTCCATATGTCTCTAAGCTGTTTTAGATTATGCATTTGGATAAAATATAATAACTTAAGCCAAGCAGAAAGATATTGTAGTTTTTTCCCCTTCTTTCAGTCTGTTCTGTTTCTCAGCCATAGCTGTAAAAATGTTGAAGGGAGCCAAGAAGGAAATTCAACGTTTCATAAAAACATAACACTAAAAACAAAAGAAGAAAAATCTGTTTTTGGGTTTCTAGTTCAGCTCTGACATCTATAAGCAAACACTTGTCAGAGCAGAGAGCAAACAAACAGCTGTGGCGATCAGTGAGAATGAAAGCTGCCTTTGGTTTGGAGTTGATAGGTATTCAGGCTGCGGCCCGCGCTGCGCTGATATGAATCAGATGTGGGAGTCGAGGTTGAGGTCTCGGATCTGGATTGCTATAACCTCTCTTGCTTTTTTTTTGTGCGCCTCACATCTGTCTTATCTCCCGTCTGATCAGAGCCGAGTTGCAGAACTGAAAGTCTGGGCTTTACACCTGCAGCACCACGGATCCATCGCATTGGTAATCTGCAGCAGAAGCTAACCGGAACCACAAAGGCCTCCTGACATCTAGGAAGAAATCCTGCAGAGTTCTGCAAACTGATATTCAGAAATTATTGCGATTAAAATGGCAGGTTGGTTTTCTTATTTAAGGACTTCCTTTTTATTTTGTACTTTTACACAATACATGGCATGATGTATCCACTACAAGTTTTTCAAAGAGTCAAATGAGTTGCTAAGAAAGGGAGTAGGAGGAAGTAAATTTATATAATCCCATCCCTGTTATATTTTTTTCTGGTAATCTTCACACAATTTCACACACAAACTGCCAAACTTTATACTTTACAACCAAAGTTTGTTGACCTTTGACCCCATTAGGAGGCCACCATCTTGAATTTTCTAAAAAAAAAAAAACTTTAGCCTTTAGTACCTGGTTTAGTAATCTATTGCTTCCTAACTCCTCAAGCATCATTGGGAAGCTACTCTAATGAATGAATGAATGAATGAATGAATGAATGAAGCTTTATTTATACAGCAATTTACACCTTCAGGGTACCAAAGTGCTTCACAACAAAAGGAAGACAAAACAAAGTTTAAAATTAGGCAAATTAAGAAACTTAATACTTAATACTTAAAAAAGAATAATAAAATCAGCATAAAATTACAAAAACTGTCAGCAATAAAATACATTAAAGATAAATAAAATGCAATAAAACAAATAAAAGAAGATAATACGCCACTGACTACTGAGCATTAAAATTCATCCTAAAAACGTACGTTTTTAATTTACATTTAAAGGTGTTAAGGTCAAATATGCCCAGTTCTGCAGGAATGTTTTTTCATAACCAAGGGCCAGCAACGGAAGAAGCACGGTCACCCCAGTGTTTCTGTCAACCTGGTCACATAAAGCAGATATTGATTAGCAGACCATAAGACTGTAGAACGGCTGCTCAGTTAAATAAAATGTGGCTAAACCATGAAGAGTTTTAAAAACAAACAGTAGAAGTTTGAACTAAATTCTAAAATGAACAGGGAGCCAGGGAAGTGAATTGAGTACTGGAGAGATGTGTTCTCGCCTGGATATTCTAGTTAACAGTCAAGCTGCTGCATTCTGAACTAACTGGAGACGGTTTGCAATAATCTATGCAGGAGGTAACCATGGCGTGGAAGGCTGTTTCTAGATCACTCTGACTCAGGGAAGGTTTAGGTTTCGCTAAACGGCTCAAGTGATAAAAGCTCATTTTGATAAAATTATCAATCTGTTTGTCCAATTCAAAACAGCAGTGAAAGATAACCCCCGATCTCTAACAGCAGTAGAGTCAGCTGTAGAGGTGTCCCCAAAAACAATTCCCTTTGTTTTTGACTCGTTCAAATACAGAAAATTCTGGCTCAACCACTGCTTTACGTCGTCAAGACGCTCCGTTAAAATGTTTTGGGAGCTCTTTTTTCTCATACTGAGGGATAGATATATCTGCAGATCATCAGCAAAACAATGAAAAGAGACATCATGCCACGCAATGACAGAATCAAGAGGCAGCAGATAAAAAGAAAAAAGCAGGACCAAGGACAGAACCTTGTGGTACCCCAAAGGACAGAGGAGCCAGAGAAGAGGACTCAGCAGGCCTGACTGAAAAACGTATGTTAAATAGGACTTAAACCAGTCCAGTGTGGTGCCACGAATGTGATGCTCTAGTCAAGACTGGAGGACCATATGTTCCAACAAATTGTTTACCGGAATATTGTAAAAATTTACTACAAGAAGTGATGCCTCAAGATGAACATATTAGGAATGTGGACGTATTTGACAAAAAAAACCTCTGTGGCCAAAGATATTTAAAATCTTGCTTTTACCGTTTCTACTAAAAATGACGTAGACCTGTTTTTCACCCCCAGGCGACCAATACATAACATTTTGAAAAAGGTGTGTGTGTGTGGGGGGGGGGTTAACGGTGGCAGAGGCAGAGGTGGACAGTGAGGGGTGTGTAGCAACCATTTTATAAAGTAAAAACATAGAAAAGTGTGTTTTTTTTCTCCTCATCTTTTTTTCTCCTTTTAGTCCATAGATAAAGAAAATTATGTTTATTCATGTAGAAAAAAAGGAGAAATTAGAGGCTTTTCAATGTTTTGGAAATACTTAAAACTAAGAAGAATCACTGCCTAAGAAATTCCGGTTGAACCAAATATTCCTTATCTACAGTGATGTGTCACAAAATCAACAAAAAAAAAATATATATAGAGAGATTTTTGTAGCATCTATGAAGGTGTCACGGCCTCACTTCTTTGAAATGGGACATCTTGGTCAATTAGTCTGTTATATTACACAAATTACGGCTAAAGTACTACTGAAAATGTAACAGTGATGCTCTGTGCTACTACCAGTACTTTCCAACAATGACAAAAAACACAACATCGCTGCAATACATCATTTCTGTTGATTGATGGCTTTCATAAGCAGCAACAATAAAAGCTTTGAAAGAACTCCCAGATCTGGGAGCTGGAAGACTTTCAAACTATTCCCACTGGCAAATCTCAAACTTTGCAATAACAGACCTGAGAGATAAACTGTAGAGAAATATGTAAGGCTTTATCAAGGTTAGCATGCAATGTGGTTTGGTGCAAAGCCCTGTCAAAATAAAAGAGGCACCCAAATTTTTTACTGTGAGTGTTTTTTAATTTATACAATAACAAAAATCAATTTTATTTGGCGCCTTTCTTAGAAACCAAGGGGCCCATACATAGAATGACAGTAAAACAAACAAAAAAAAACAGTTAAATAAACACTTATAAAAACAGGCAGAGGCAGTAAAGTTATGGGTTGGGAGTTTGAAGAGGTGGGTTCTTAAAGAGATCGGACGGATAGATATCTTTTTTCCAATTATTTTTTATATTTATCTATGTATTATTACATTTTGCGTTATGGTATATATCTGTTTCTTTTTTACATCGATATGATATTGTGAATATCCATTTATTTGTATTTTTGTTTCAAATGTTAAAACAGATTTTCTTTTCAAATGACAAAAATAATTTTGTGATTTAACTCAAAGCCTTTCTAATGCTATTACCAAAAACATCATTTTTGATATGATTACCAAACTTTGGAGTATAGTTGAACATGTTAAAATAAATAGTTTTAGAATTACGGAAGAACAGGTTTCATTTGGTTTCAGACTGAATGAACCTTGACAGGCATTTTTTGCTGACAGGAAAACAAGGTGAGACATCGGTGAGTCACGGCAGAGCGGATCCAGAGCAGCACCGCCTCCTGAATGAACTTTATTCTGCACGGCATCTGAGCCGCAATGGCCTACATCTGGGCCAAGCTGCGTTTAAGCGTCTGATGAAGTCACTGCTGTTTGTATAGCACCGTTATCAACAAAAAAATGGAGGAAATTAGAAAGAAAAACAACAAATTTCATAAAGGTGTCGACATCTGCAGATTTGATCCCCATGAAACCAGTTTATTGAAAGTATTCAGTCAAAAATCAGACTTGTGCATCGTTTTATTAGTTTTTTCAATTTGACAGATTAACAATATCAGATCCTTTCTACTATTTACAAAAGCCGAGCTGAGAAAAATCCCCTTCCTTACACCATACACACACAAACAGTCCCTCATCATCCTCGCTCAGATGAGGAAGATGATGTCATCCGCCACCATGACCTGGTTATCGTCCTGCATGCGCGCCAAAGCGGTGCGGACCTCCGCGTCCGTGAAGACTGCCGCGCCCTCCTTGTTGATGCCGTCCATCAGCGCCGCCATCTTGACCGACTGAGCGTGTGCGGACTGGAAGACTGCGAAAAGCGAGGACTTGAACTCCTTCAGCCTGACGGAGAGGAAGAGGAGAGAGTTTTTAGATCTGGGATCTAAGTTGAGGAGTTTTGGATGTTGGACCTGCATGAGGCCGGGGCCATGTACCTCTCAGCAGACAGCTCTACATCTTCAGCCTGCGGCGTGGCGTCCATGGCCTCTTCCTCCTCCTGCCGCCGCTGGGGTTTGGTTACCTTGGAGATTCCAGTCTGAACTACAGAGAAGAAATCAAATCAGGAAGTTCTTCTGGGTTCAAAAGGTGCCTGAAACATCACTACTTACTCTCAGGAACTTCCTGCTCCTCGGTGAAGTCGTAGGGGCTTTGAGGCTCGCAGCCTTGAGATCCACGTCGCCCCCTGCAGGAGATAAGAGGAAGTGTTAGTGCTGACCTCAGGGCAGATCTTTTTTCTTTTACCAATAGTCCTCCTGACCTCTTCCTCTGGCTGCTCTGTGATCGCTGTGAGACCGCCTCCTCCTCCTCTTCATCCTCTGAACCGGAGTCGCGCTCCTGTCTTGAGCGCTTCTTTTCTTTTTCCAGGACCTGCGGGTCACACGGTGGGGGCGTCATCGCAAAAGCCAAAATCCCCTCGCAGGCGTGATAGAGTGGGACCAACCTTTTTGAAGTAAGCAAACTGGACGAGCTCCACGGCGACCTCTGAGTCCACGCGCTCCACCACCTTGCTGATGCGGGATTTGGCGTGCGCCGTGGAGAGGCGGATCAGCGTCTCTAGAGTACGAGCCGTTACTGGGGAGGTCTGCGGGGAGGAGAAGAGGTCAGAGCCGGAACTGTATGCCTGAAAAGGAAAAAAAAAGAAGAGCTCCTGCTCACCCTCGCCATGTCCGATCCCAGCTGCTCCTGGCCCCTCAGCCTGGAATACTCCTCTGCGATGTGATTGGCCGCCTCCTCCGTCAGCACGGGAGTCACCGCCTTGGCGATGTGGATGTACTTCCTCATGAACTCCTTACTCAGAATCTTATCCCTGCAAGCGAACGGTCACGTTCAAATTCAGGTGATTCCTCAGAAAAATGGCCTGTGGCGTAGAATCTGGGCCTCTTACTTCTTCCTCCTGCTTCCGTGCAGCAGGACGTTGTGTTTCTCATAGATCTGCAGCTCCTCACGCTCGTCCGCCGCCGCGTCCGGATCCTCGGTGGTCAGCACGTCCACCGTCCCGCCCAGAGCCATGGCTGGAGAAGGAGGCGACATTGTCAGGAAGCGAGGCGTAAAGCGGGCGCAGACGACACGACTGCGGCTCTTTAGTACCTGTCCCCTCCTGCTCGCGTGGGTCGCGGTAGCGGTGCATCCTCAGCACGTGGTCAGAGACCTCGCGGTCCTGCTCCGGGTCCATCTGGTCCAGAACGATGAACAAAAGGTCGAAGCGAGACAGGAGAGAGTCCTGCAGGCCGATGTTCTCCATGGGGGTCTTGTACTGGTCATACTGCGGCAAAAATAAAAGTAGATGAAAGGAAGTAGGAGTCAGTGTGGCGAGATTTTGCAGGGGAGGGGCTTACCCTGCCGTAAACCGGATTGGCAGCGGCCAGCACGGAGCAACGGGCGTTGAGCCGTGCGTGGATGCCGGCCTTCGCGATGGTGACGCGGCCCTGCTCCATCACCTCGTGGATGGCCGTGCGGTCCATGTCGGACATCTTGTCGAATTCATCAATGCACACCACGCCGCGGTCGGCCAGCACCATGGCACCCGCCTCCAGGCGCCGCTCGCCTTGGGAGAGAAAACACGTTGAGCGGTGAAGCAAAGGAGAACGATCGAGTTAGTCAAGAGGAAGCGTGGGGTTACCCGTCTCCTGGTCGGTGGTGACGGCAGCCGTGAGACCCACGCCAGACGACCCCCGCCCGGTAGTGGGGATGGCTCTGGGCGCCGTGTGGAGGACATACCGTAGCAGCTGGGACTTCGCCACCGACGGGTCACCTGTAACCGGTCAGAGGTTAAAGACCCACGATCACCAACGGGGAGGTGAAGGGGGGTTGGGGTTGCACTTTTTACAATAGATCACAAGATAACAGAAGTGTGTCCACACAGAAGCTCCAGGATTCATGCGGTGGTCTTACCGATGAGCAGGATGTTGATGTCCCCTCGGATGCGGGAGCCGTTCTCCAGAACCTTCTCCACGCCTCCCAGCAGCATGCACAGGATGGCCTTCTTGATATACTCGTGGCCGTGGATGCTGGGAGCCAGAGAGCGCGCCAGCTGGTCAAATACGTTCTACAGGGGGGGAAAAAACAAAAAAATCTTTCAACGTTTCTGTCTGCTGAAACAGTAAGTTCTAAAGGGAGGAAAATGACGCACAATGGAGCGAGTCTGACTGAAATTCCTGATCTTGGCAGCGTCGTCGGCAGAGAAGCACGGAGACACTTCCTTGCTCATTTGTTTCACGTTGCATGCTATCATGATCGTCCTATAACCCAAAAGAATTGAGTTCATGGTCAAAGTTTCTCAGTAAACCTGGAAAGCAGCAGAGAAACGCGTCTCACCTGAAGGTGCCGGAGGTGAATCCCCCCTTCTTTCCAGGAAGGCAGCGGTACGTTCCGATCACCTGCACCCTGTCTCCGGGTTTCACCATGTCCACCAGGTCGTTGTCTAGGATGATGTCCACGGAGCGGGGCAGCTGGCCCGCGGGGGCCTTCTCGGGCATTTCCTGCACCGTGATGGTCTGGTGGTCTTTGTAGATGGACAGACCAAACTCCGTCTCCAGCGGGTTGTTCTCCTCGTCCTGAAAGCATCACGTTCAGTCCAAAGCTCGCGTCTGCTGCGGCTAAGATGGCGGCTTCACCTGTACCTTAGTGGGGTAGATGGCGCTGGAGGGAAAGGCTTCCAGGGAGGTCAGGTCGGTGTACTTCCTCTCCATGGTCTTCTTCGTGGCCGGGCAGTAGTGGACGCTGCGCACCACCTTGGGACGCACCAGAGAACCTACAGGACCACAAAGTCACATCAGGGCTTCTGCCGTCCTTCTGCGAATCCCCTAAACGGAAATGTGCTTACATTTGGTGATGATGCCCTCCACACAAACCATGCTGCCCAGCAGGCGTGACGTCAGCGTCCGCGGCGAGACGTGCTTGGCGCCGAAGCTCCCCTCCAGACCCACGAAGAACTCCTCGTGCTGCTTGGCGTAGGTGGCGTCCACAGAGGCGACCAGATCCTTCAGAGCCCGCTGGAACGCCACCAGCTCCTCGAATGCGTTGGTCATCAGTCTGTTAGAGGAGAATTGTTCAAATTCATTAAAGAAATACAGAATTTCCTGAGGTGATCTTCAATCATGATTAAAATGTAATTAATTTCTACTAGTAACAAATTCCTTTCCAAAATAAAATACATCCTGAGCCGAGATAAGATTTTCCTGCTGCAGCAGATTTACTTGAATTAACATAAGACAATTAGTTAAAAAATAGATACCCAATATTTATCTAAATTATTAACCTTTTTTCAAAGTCAATGAGCCTCAATAGAGACAAAAGGGCCGCAATTGACTCCAAATCACGTTTTGATAAAGCTACAGTAAAAACGTTACATTTCTCCTTTTGATCACGAATTCGCCCTATGATTTTCGCTGTTTTGTGTGCACGTGTTACGTTTACAGAAAAGTGTGTGTTGTGTTTGCATTGTGTTGTTTCTGACTTTGCAGCTCGGGCTTCGTTGCGTCTCCTCAGGTCGTTGATGTTGACGATGAGTCGCGCTTTGTTCTCGTTGATCATGTCCCGGACTTTGCTCTGGTAAATCCCCTGGTCTTGCTAAAGACGAAAAGTCGTGAGGAAAAAACATTCAAACAGAAAAAAATAGTTTCGTCCAAACCGAATCAGTTCACGTAAGACCAAAGAAACGTGGTTGTTTTTATTTTTGCCGCAGACTCACATCGTCGTCCAGGAAGTCCAGATAGTCCCTCTGTGCCTCCCTCATCTCCTGGTCATCTACGACGTCGGTCGACATTTTTGTTGTAAAGTTAAGTTTTTAAGTCTTTAAACTAATAAAAACTCCTTTACCGCCGCAGTGTGCTCCGCTGCAGGCAAACCACACAAGTGAAAGAGTTTCGCGCCACTACATGTCACGTGCCACCAAAGCGTGCACCACTATTGGCCAGCTTGCAAGCCGCCTCCTCGGCTCCCAGTTCAGTTATCCAATAAAGTGTTTGCTTCCCTCTGTTGCCCCGCCCTCCCAGAGGACTCCCGCGAAAATGCAGCGGAAGGAAGGAGTCTGGAGGTGGGCGTCCATTTCAAGACAATTTGCAGTTCGAGGCTTCTGCCAGTAGAGGGCGACAAACACCAACCGGAAATTCAACAGAACCACAGAATTTTCCTAATTACAGTTTTTCTCTATTGGTTTGGCTCATTCCTTGAAATAGAAATAATGTTCTCAAAACATTATGGACAAACCTCCAAATCACTTGGCAATTGTTCACAACAGAATAGAATTTCTCATCAGTTTTATCAAATTGCAAATGTCTTAGTACATGTCTCAATGTCTCAGTACATCTTTGCAATTGATTAAGTACAGGTAGCCGACATTTAGCACAATTTCCAAGTGAATAGATCTTGTTGATCTAAACTGATTGTTAATTCTCAGTCTAATGATTGTTCACTCCAAAATGAGTCAGCATAATTTCATTGTGTAAGTCATCACATGCACAATAGTCTGTTCAATTGTCAAAATAAGTCAAGAACATAATACCATAAATACGATATATTAAATGTAAGACATTTATTACAGCAATTGACAGTCGGGTGAAACTAGAACTTGACTAACAAAGTAATCGAGTTCCTACCACCTTACTTTCCTTTCCTCAATCCTATTGAGGAGTTTTTCTCTGCTTGGAGGTGGAGAGTGTATGACCATCGGACTCAAGATCAGAGGTCCCTGCTCCATGCGATGGATGCTGCGTGTGAGGATATTAGAGGAGATCAGTGTAGGGGATGGTTGCGACATGCAAGTCGTTTCTTCCTTCGTTGCATTGCAAGGGAGAATATACGCTGGGATGTGGACGAGAGTCTGTGGCCAGACAGACAGCAGCGTGAGGACGGCCAGCAGGGTGAGGACAATGGCCAGGAGAGAGAGGCTGAGAACAGCGACCAGTGAGGAACTTTTAGTTGTGAAACTCAAGCATTATTTACAGCACTTTAGGCTGTAAATAATCATTGTTTTTTGTTTGTGTTTATATTATAAAGTATATTATGTTGTGTACATTTTCTTTTTACTCTGATGTATGAAAGTTACTTTATGTGTGTGAATGATAACGGTTACAATTTCCTTGGCAGTATGAGTGCACTGTGTGCTGTTAAACCTAAGAGGCTACTCTTACCCTAAAATACTTTTCCTTTTTTTTTTTTTATACAAAATTGTATTCTGTTAGCTATACAAAAACAGTACTGTAACCATTGTCGAGAAAGGACTGAGCTAAGACTGAAAGGTGGACATGAGGGATATTTCAATGGTCCTCTGCTATAGTGACAAAACATCTGATCATTTTGACTTGGAGTGCCTACACAATGCCAAAGGGACGACGTATTTTGGGGGCACTGACTGTTTAAATGAGAAGGAAACTTAGTTTTGACACGAGTGAATTGTTTTGGGAGAGATATGAGCTTTTGCAGGTAAACCATGGTGTTGTGCCGAACTATCCACATTATTTTGGCCAAAGCACCAAGAGTGTTGAGAACGTTTGGTCTGCTTCAAGAAATGAGCCAAAGCAATTGAGAAGGATCGTTGCCATTTTCGTGGCACTGACTCTTACAGTGAATCCTGGAGAACCCAAGAACACATTTCCTCTGGACTTTTAAAGTTAATTTGACATTTTTGTTTGTTTGTTCATATTGGCAGGCGCAGTCAACGGCGGTAAAAAGAAAAATAGAAAAACTAACTAATAAAAGTTTTTAAAGAGAAAATAAATATAAATTAATGTTTCCCTAACTACTATTTAAATTCGGATTCATCTAAAAATGCAACCATAGTTAACAGAAGCCCTTTCAATTGTCCAAGGGTGTGTTTCACTTTTATTTATTTATTATTAATCTTTTTTTCGTTCTTTTACTGTTTAAAATTAAATATATCTATAGATCTATATACATCTATCTACATCTATATCTATATAAATCTCTCTCTCTATATATAAATATCTATATACTGTTTATAGATCTAGATAGATAGACAGACAGACAGACAGATAGATAGATAGATAGATAGATAGATAGATAGATAGATAGATAGATAGATAGATAGATAGAAGTTCTGTTTGCATGACAAGTGCCAAACAGATTAAACATTCGCACATCAGCTCCAATGCATCTTAATATAAAGTTATTGAAACGTCTAATTAAAAAAAACACGTACATGTAATACATTTTTGAGATAATTCTGCTGCTCAGAAAATGTAAATATAGACGTGTTGATTCATAAATATGTGACTTTTTACATCTGGTGGGCGTGTCATGTAAGTGTGACTCCGCCTTCCCCATTCTCCAGTTTGTTTTGCTTTTGCCGGTTCAGAGCCTGGGTCATGTCTTGTTAGTGTTTGAATACTCCCGTCTGCTCACCTTTTGTTGGAAGAGAGTCGGTCTGAGGTTAGAACCAAGCGGGTGGAGTTAAAGCTGCTTTCCGGTCTACCTGAGCAGGTGAGATGAATATTTCTCCCTTTTGAATAACATTGCCATGCTTTATCTCTCTGAAATAGTCTTTGTGGTATAATTTTTTTTTTAAGTATGAGTTTAGTGACGTACAAAATTGAATCAGGATAATCCAACAGACTGAAAGCAAATTTGTATACCTGTTGAACGGCATTTTTCTCACCAAGTCCCAGGTTTGAGCAGTTGGTGGTGGAAGAAGAAGGGATATGAATGTTGCTTTTCTCATAAAAACCTCTGATGGGAGAGGTCAGGCTGCACCCTTGGAGTAGATGCAGATACCTTTTCGGAACATTGCATCACAGCTACTTTGTGACAACTCTACCTGACATTCCTCTGTGTGAGTGTCATAGAAAGCCTGTTTACAGGTTTGGTCACTTGCTTCGTTGCTGACTTCAGTTAGAGCCCATTGTCTCCCCTTACACTGGCATTTTGCTCTTTTTCAGTCTTTAAATGCATTGAGCCAAGAGGCTTATAGTTCAGAGTTGTACTATGGACCCTGTTGAACAAATTAATGAAAAGCCACAAAAAATGTTGCTGGTTGTAGTTTAGGATTTTTAAACAATCCTTTCATCTGTGCATGTAATTTATGCTGCTTGTCTCTGATGTCAGATTATTTAAAGTCCCAATCTGATCATCTTTTGATCTATTTTCAAAGCATTCCTAGTGGTCTTTTAATTATGATTATTGACTTTAAAAAGCATTTGAGACTCTCAATCATGACATCCTACTTGAAAAACTGAAAGTGCATGAGATAAGAGGACTTGCGCTAACTTGGGTCAAAAGCTATCTAACAGGAAGAAAAAAATTTGTCAAGATTGATGAATATACATCACAAACCAAAGACAGAAGTTGTGGTGTCCCAGAAGGATAAATTCTGGCCCCATTGCTATTTAATACTTAAATAAATTATATTCAATGTTTCAAAACTTTTAAAACTCATATTATTTGCTGATGACACAAATGTATTCTATTCTACTGACAATTATAGGGAACTTAATAATGTGGTGAACACACAGTTAAACACAATAATATCATGGATGGATTACAACAAATTATCTTTGAACCTAGATAAAACCAAAGTGATGTTTTTGGTAACGTCATTTTTATAATGCCAATACTGAGCACTCAATTAAAATGAATAATGTTTCAATTGAAAGTGTTACAGAAATCAAATTCTTAGAGGTTGTTATCGATACAAACTAAGTTGGAAGCCACACATCAGACACATACAAAGTCTCAAAAAGTATTTCAACCATAAATGAATCTAAACATATATTAAAATACAACAGTAGATATTTATTGTACTGCTCCTTAATATTACCGTATTTCACCTACTGCATAGAAATTTGAGGAAATCATTGACTCCATCCTCACTTTTTACTTCAAAAACGAGCCATCAGGATTGTGCCGGCTATCTTGATCATACAAAAATTTTTTTTTATCAATCCAGACTCTTAAAACTGTATGACCTTGTTGTTTTTTACACAGCACAACTTTTTTACAGAGCCGGTGGGAAATCGTTATCATTCAACATCCAAAAAGAGTTCTTAGAAAATGAAGGAGGCTACAAACTGAGGGGA
Organism: Oryzias sinensis; assembly: GCA_037389245.1. Lineage (NCBI taxonomy): Eukaryota > Metazoa > Chordata > Actinopteri > Beloniformes > Adrianichthyidae > Oryzias > Oryzias sinensis. The sequence goes on from CM074509.1 coordinate 11,336,267, forward strand.
TAGGAACTTCAAGATCAAACTGATAAGAACCACAAAGAATAGTTTCTGTGTGTCGCTGTGAGGCACTAAACTCTGGAACGGGTTAAGTAATGAGCTCAGACAATGTTGAAATATTCAATAAAATGTATAAAGAGACTGATTTCACAATATAAAGATAAGAGTTGTGAAGGATCAACAGGTGTTTGAATAATTCCAAATATGTGTGAACTTGATTGTGGTGAAATAATCAAAGCTCTTTTAATTACAATCAATGAGTATTACATTGTATAATGTGCAATCATGATTACTGAAATATTTTAATTACAATCTACTACGCTAAAGATTGTCTTAACTTGATCTGCAATGTGTAGCAATAATCACTGGTTTAATCTGATAATGTGTTCTAATAATAATCAATAAATATTACACATGGTTACTTAGAGTGTGAATCATTGATGTTTACTGAAAAGATGTAAGAATTCTTTCTGAGGATAATCAATAAGCACCTGATTTTGTTACTTGATAACTTGATCTGCAATGTGTAGCAATGATTTCTGGATTAATATGAAATTGTATTCTGATTATAATCAATAAGTATAACATATTTGTTACATGGTGTGTGATTCACTTTACTGTTTTACTGAAACCATGAATGAATGTTTTCTGAAGATAATCAATAATCAACAAGCATTTGATTTTGTTACTTGAAAAAAAATCTGCATTTGATCTGATCAGAAACGGATTACAAAAACTATGCAAAACTAAAAAATGAAATAACTCAGTAGGGGTGGGATATATAAACTCGCTTCTTCCCACTCATTCTCAAGCAATAAATCAAGCTCTACTTGACCTTTGTTAATGATCACTGTATTTAAAGATCAAATGTAATCTTTGTTTATCTGTTTGTTTGTTTGTTTGTTTGTTTGTTTGTTTGTTTGTTTGTTTGTTTGTTTTTATCTATGCATTTCATCATTTAGGTAATGAGTTTGATAAATCCGTGGGATTTTTGTTGTTGTATTGTTTACAATTAATGCTTGGAATAAATAAATCAATCACTTATGCCATTTTTGGTCAAAAGAAAAAAAACTTGTAGTTTTTTAGGACATAGTTACTGCAGGGCAGCAGGAGTTCATTAGAAATTTGCCTCTGAGTTGTGGGAGGGGACTGTTGGTGCTTCCTATCTGTTACTGAGAGCTCTCCTGCTATCTTACAAGCCCCTCACAACCCCCAACCTAACATTACCGGTGCCAGCTTGGACGAGGAAGACAAACATGTACATGGATCTTTTTGTCAGCAAGTGGATGCATCAGAATGGGGCGGAGCATGGAGCTCGTGATCCGCCCAGCGAACAGCCTATTTTCTATGTTACAACTTAGCTCTTTTTCTAACTGCATTTTTTGTCTGCTCCTTATTTATAAATTATTTGAATAAAGAATGCTCAGAAACGGAATTTTAGGCATTATTTCCTTTACATATCTCCTACATCTTCAGAAAATCCCAAAAGAAAATGTTAAAAAATACCTATAAACACAATTCTAATCAGATTGGATCTTTAAAAGAAACAAATACGACAAAAGGAAGTGATAATTTGACTTTTCTGAGTAAACTGAGACCTAATAATCAATGAATATGTCATGATTAAGAGAAATGTGATATAAAGTAGCTTTTAGATTTTCAACAGAGTGCGTCTTTATTAAATAATATACGTTTTTTGTCTTCAACAGTGTGTTAGGTGCAGCAGAAGGGATGCTGACTGACATTCTACAGCGGCTCAGAACCTTGACGCTGAGCGTCAAGCCCCTAAGCCGCCTTCCTCACATCTCAGACCTCGTCCTTGGCTCTCCTCTGTCACTTGGCGCTACTGTCACCGCCTCCGAGGTCCCCACCCTCTTCCAAGAGCCCTACATCTTGTCGGGCTACCGTCCCGTTCAGCAAGACTGGCGCTGCTACCTCCTCAGCCTCTTTCAGCAACATAATGAATCTCTGAATGTATGGACTCACTTGCTCACAGTCCCTATTCTCTTGATTTCCTGGTGGGCCAATGTAGGTGCCCTGGGGTACACCATGGATGCAGCTTCTCTACCTCTTAGCCTCTTCATGGTGTCTGCACTTACATACCTCTGCCTCAGTGTGGCAGCACACCTCCTGCAATCTCACTCAGAGCGCGCACACTACTTCTTCTTCTTTATGGACTATGTAGGTGTAGCTGTGTACCAGTACGGTTGTTCACTTGGTCATTATTTCTACACATCAGAGCAGACATGGAGGGAAACAGTTGGATGGCTATTTCTTCCTGGAGCTGCCCTCCTTGCTTGGCTCTCCTGTGCCGGCTGCTGCTTTGCTAAGTACAAGTACAGGCGGCCGTATCCGGTGCAGCGTAAAATCTGCCAGCTGATCCCCACCGGCATGGCCTACGTGTTGGATATCAGCCCCGTGGCCCACCGCCTGCTCACTGTCTCATGGACTCATGAGTCTTCCCTCACCTTTCACGCCCTACAGATTGCCTCTTTCCTGTTGGCCGCCTTCTTCTTTTCCTGTCCAGTCCCCGAACGCTTCTTTCCAGGCCGCTGTGACTTTGTGGGCCAGGGTCACCAGGTCTTCCACGTGTTTCTGTCCATGTGCACCTTGTTCCAGCTGGAAGCTCTTTTCCAGGACTACGCAAGGCGGTGGGAGACGGTGGTGGAGGTTTTTGGGGAGAGGCAGCTGTGGTGGGGATGTGCAACCTTCCCTGTTCTGCTTATGTGTTGCTTCCTGACAGCACTTCTCACCATGAGGTACACAGACAAGAAGCTGCAGGAGCAAAATGATAAAAACCTGTAGGAGGTTTACTGAGAAAAAAACACTCTTTTATGATTTAATTGTTTATTTTTATGCAAATGTTGTGATTACTTTAAACATTTAAATAATAAAACTAAGTAAAACTATTTCTAGTATGCTTTCATTTTCAGTAATAAATTCCTAAAGTCCTGAATCAAGGAAGAAAATAGTTGGTTGGTCATAAATACAAAAAAAAGTAATTTAGACTTTTTATTTATTTGATTCAAGAACCTACTACTGTTTAAAAATTAGGATGTGATGTAAACAAATACAGAAAGAAAAAGTAAGAAAGTTGAAAATACTTCCCTGTAACCCAAAGCATTCATAGATCTACATTTTATGTCTATCACTGAGACGTTACTTCCTTTCTGTGGTCCTACCAGTTCTCTTGAAGGAGAGCTGGTATGATGGTGGATACACCTTTTGTTTCTTAGAACTTGAGAGTTATTTCTATAGGAACAGTTTCAGGAGAAAGTGCCTGTTGTTTTACCATTAGACATGACTGCCCAATCCTGGTCCTAAAGGTCTACCACCCTGATTGTTTTCCAGTTGTCCCTGCTTTTCCTGTCCCTGAATATAATAACCTGGGATTATGGCATTCAAGTAATCATCAGGGTGAAGGCAAACAAGATGGAAAACAAGCAGAGCGGCCAAGTAGTTTGCTGGAGTCTGTTCCAAGAATCACTATGTCCTTCAGACAAAGACATGGGTTTCGACCAAAAGGGTTATTAGAACTTGTTGCTACATGCCAGACAAATACAAGTAAAAACTTGACATTACATCCACTTACCATATTGTCCGTACCAATGCGCATCATCAATGAATGGTATATTTTCAAACTTATGTCATATGTAAGGCATTATAAAGCACATTCAGCGAGACAAATGGTCAGAATAAGTCCATCAGTCAGACTTTTTTAACAGCGTTCACAGTAACTCTAGAACTTGTTTGTAACACGCTACACGTTAGCATTTTTACAGTACTTGTAACTCCCAACCTTGTTTACAAGATGAAAAAAACAGACTGTTACAGCTAAAACAAACATTACTGAGCCTACGCTAACTCCCAACCTGGTTAGTAACACAGTAAAAAAACACAGTTTGACACTGCTACATGTGGCAAGTATATTCACAACACCTATAACTTCCAAGCTTGTTAGCAACACGAATAAAAGCAGACTGGAAGAACTACAGCAAACGTTACTGTGACTACGCTAACTCCCAGTAGTAACACGTCATAGAAAAAAACACCAAAAATAAAGGTAGAAGGCCTTTTTTTATTATAGTCGTGATGAAAATAAGAAAAATATCATAAAGTTCAGGAGACCTGAGCAGGCTACCTCCCCAATGCCACTCACCTGCCTCTGCCCGCCAGCCAGCCTCCAGGGGTCAGCACAACTGATCAAGTCACAGAACATGTCACATGTCCAAAGATGAGTCCCTGATTGGTAGATGTGACAACCTCGGCCAAGTTCAGATATTTGAACTCTGGCCGCGCCATTCAAATCGCGCCGCAGGACCTCAGATCTTGTCTGTACCTTTGACTCAACATTTAAACTGGCAGCACCAGATGCGTGAATTGCATTTTATGTGAACACAACTTCAGGAAGAAGAGAAGGCATTCGGACATAGACAGATATATATATATATATATATATATATATTAACTTCAGTTCAAATTCAAATACTACAAACTGATGAACTGCAAAGTATTACCTGTCCGCTGTAGCCGACAGCAGCCCTGCCCCACCCAGAGGTCTACAAACCTGAATATCTGGTGTTCAGTAGATCCGAACCTACAATTGTTTTTAAAAAGCTAAGGACTATACTAATAAGTTTTCAACGTAAACAATCAATAACCTCCTTTCATGGTTTTTAAAACTCATATAATCAAATGTAATCTTTGCTAATTTAGTTTGAAAATTAATAACCAAATTAAAACTATTGCATAACTCATGCAACTCTAAATGTGCATGGGTAGTTCTTGTTTGACAATTACAGGCTGACCTTGTACAATCTGGGATGTAACAACACTGTTTTTGAATAAATGAGTGAAATAAAACAGCTGTGACCTAAACTTGTTCTTTTACATTTTTTTTTTGCAATCCACAGACACATTTTAACCCTTGTGCTATCCTAAGACCCCACCCTTACATTGACGTGTTCTCCCTACTATGACAAAGGTGGATAAAGGTGGAAAGATTTCATGTAATCCATGGACACCAGTGAAGATCACAAATCATTGAAGAAAAAAGGTTCAGCGCACTGTATAGTGGGTCTAGATGACCCAACTCCCAATGTTAAAGTGCCTAGGATAGCACAAGGGTTAAAAGTTGAGTTCACGTAGGGAGACTGAATGCAGAGAGTTAGTGTTTTCTGCAAAGCAGGTATGTGTCTTTCAACCCTGTAACTGCTGTTTACTCAGACTCTGCATTTCTACAAAGGTCTATGGTGAAAAAGACGTTTTCAATGGAAAATCACTGACTGGTTCATGAAATTTGTTTTAGATACTGTGTAGCAAACCATCCAGCTGAGTTGGGAGGAATATTTCTCAGAAAATGATGATTTTATTTGAAAGAAAAATCTTTATGTACGATACTTTATAGTTTCAGTGGAAAGACAAGTGTCAGGCTCATTTAAATCTTTGCAAAACAATGATGACATTATTTTTCATTACTCTATTTTCTTAAGGATAGTTTTACTCGAGAAACGAAGCAGGAACTTAATTAAGTTTACGGCAGCATGTGGATTTGTGCGCCCAAGCTGTGAAATCCATTTTTCCTCCATGGGGCTGATCCAAAAGAAATGACTTGTTGATAGAATTTGTGTGCACACCAATTGTTTTCAGAGCAATGGAACAAATGTTTTAAATTGGTCATATTTGTTTTCCGTGTTCCCCCGCTAACGCTGCATGGAACAAACTCTTTGCAGGGGGAGCATGCTAACTGCTACAAGGAAAGTGGGGTTTCTGCAGATGATTACAATAGTATGGGGTTGTTAAGTGAGCATTGGGGACCTGCTGTTTTCAATGAAGGTGTGTGTTTAGTATGGCGTTTCATCTCTGCCATAGTGCACAGCTTGGAAACTGGTTTCCCTGTACAAGGAAATGCTTTGCTGTCTGCTCCAAATGCCAAAGGACAGATAAATAAAATAAAGATATAGAAGTAGGATATATACAGGATAAATTCATAGATGTATTTAGGGTTTTATTCACTGATTATAGAGATAAAGACCTGAAAGGCAAAAAAAAAAAAGATTGCCGTAGTCACAATTTGGTAGATTTCAGGTCATTTCTGTTTAAAATTTTAAGATGACCAGAGAAAAACTGAAAAAAGGAAACATTTTTGTTTAATATTGTACTGTTTACCTCACATATTTTTAAAATTATTTTTGCTCATCTGAACCAACCTTTTGAAAATGTCACATTAGTATCCTCTAGGAACTTTGAGAATCAGGCGAAAATGATGAAAATAAACAGAAATTTAAAACATACATTTTAAGAATAATTTAAATGCATGAAGGTTAAACTTTATACAAACATCTTGTGCAAAATAAAACACACAAAATAGCATTTGAACACAAAAACTCCCAAATACAACAAAAGACTATCTGGTTATCTTTAAACCTTTCACTTCAAAACAAACTCTGGAATTGCATTTAAAATATGTTGCACTGCAAGATCCATGAAAGTGTTATAGTCAGTTCCTACGCCCTTAAACCTGTTCCACTGGAAATGTAGGGGAGGGGGGGGGGGGGCTCCCATAATCTCCACTTCTGTCACAAAACCCTCACAGCACCTCACATTCACACGTGAAGATCTGGGGACAACAGATAACTCTTTATGCTGCTTCATACTAAAATTGAGAACACTTTTAATGAAATAGCACAGGGTTAGAGCTGCACCCCAAAGCAAAGTAATCAGATTACACTGGACCAGTTTCTGCATTTTTCTAAAAAACACACCTAATGGCCAACATGTCTCAGATTTAGAAGCTAAGACTCAGTAGCTGCACTTTCATTTTGTTTTCATAATAAATATATCATTTTTGTACGATTATAAATAAAAAAACTACAATGGAATATTTTCGCAGCACAAAAATTAAGATCAAATTCTGCCAAAAACTGCATGTTTTATGTAGACATGCACTTGATATAAATCTGAAATAGTTTTACTGATAGTTTTCTGCAGGAACGTGTTGCTAGGGGGCGACATTTAGCTGGTTTATGTGATGAGTTTGATTTTTACAGACATAAAGTAACTAGCTAAGGACACACAAGCTGTACTTTGATAAGAGCTGCATTACCTTCAAAAAAATTCCTCGACTTGAAGTGAAAAATACTCTTCCAAATATTTACTTAAAAGTAAGTGCATGATGGGAAAAAACAAGGCAAAAGTACAGAGTTCAAATTTAGGGACAGTTTTATATTATAATATCTATTAAATTAGAAAACGACAAAAAAGTGTATTTTTAAGAAAAAAAAAACTTATTTGTAGCTTCTTTCATAAAAATAGATGCATGAATGCTTAAAACAAAATACATATAAGATGAATGTAGTGGAGTACTGGTTCTTTGACACAAATTTGCTTTACTAAAAAGTCATGAGAGTAAAAACAGGAAACCTATAGCTTCCTGTCAGCGCCTCCATCTATAGCAAATGCCAGTGAGAAGCCCCTCCCTGCTTAACCTGAACGCCGTGCAGCATATAAAGCAACAGCAGCTGAATGACTGACACCAGTTGGAGTTCCATTATCACAGGATTAAAGCTCGTTCTGTGTAAGTTATGAACCTTTTTCTCTTTTGCTGTTTACAGAGTATTAAATCTTTAAAATGCTAGTTTTGAAGGGACAGACACATTCTTTTGTGGAAGTAATGCCACACCCCTAGGGTTTCTGGAGGTAGACTTTTTGGATAAAATGTTAATTATTTCATGTTTTTCAGAGCAAAAGGACAATGGCTCCAATTGGGATGGTCAGCACTCTGAGCTGGTTTGGACCTCTAATGTTCATCCTCTCTGCAGTCGCCTTCATGCTCCTCAGCATCCTTCTTATTACCTTGTGCACCAATTGTCAAAAGTAAGACCCAAGATTTTAAATTTTTTTAAAAATGCAATTAAAGATTGTCTTCAGTAAATGTTAGAAATGTTGCTTGTCGCGCCAGAAAAATGCAAAGAATTGAAATTTGTGCCACCTCATGCATGAACCATGCCCTCTCTCAGCTTGGAGCGACTATGTCATTCACTTTTCAGGTTCAAGAAGGCTTTGATTACCATTCATCACTTAGTAAAGGCCCAACCTAAAGACTTGTCAGACCTGATGGGTGGTTTTGGATGAAGGGTGTTCCCTGTCTGCAGAGCAGTAAATGGCATTTTAAAATTAGGGTTGTTCCACTGAGTTTGCAACTTGATTGGCATGAAGGCATCTTTCTGCACTTGCGTTGCCATGGGACTGGGGTTTTCTCATGCCATGCACATTCTTGCACAAACACTCAAAAGAAAGGAGCAAAATATATAATTCAAACTGTTTAATTATTGTTACTGTTATTAATATTAAAACTGAATTTATTTTAACTGAAGTGCTATTACTCATCCAAAGCAGTAGCAACAACAAAATGTGAATGTGTAGAAATTCCTAAACCTAGAATGGCCGGCACATACTGTATAGGGGTGTAGCAAATCATTTTCAGGGCTCGAGATTTCAATTCAAAATACTGTTTTTGTTATTTTTTCAATGCTTGAAGAAGCTTATATTGATAATTTCCTAATCTTTGTCAATAATAATACTAATATTGACTCAAAAGTTGGGGGCAAGTGGAGGGGCAAAACAGCCCCCCCTGTATCTATCTGCCCCTGACCACATGAAATCTGGGCTTTATCTTCTGAAATCTGCTCCTGGGGTCATGAAGGCATAGCATGTAATGTTTTTAAATATACTGTTTTAGAGGGTTTTTCAACAGACAGAGAGCAGGTGGGGTACATTTTCTTTTTTTAAAGGGAAATATTGAGGCAGCAATCTTCAATCATCCAATTGGTTCATTCATAAAACAAAATAAGAAGAAAGTGAATCAATAATTTAGGGATTTTTTAATGTACAGTATTTCATAATTTCTTGTATGTTTTTCTGGCTGCAGAATGATGGAGGATAATTTTAAAAGTTCTATCTTTTTTTTTTAAGCTGAAGTCCGGTCAAAGATTCAAAAAGGAACCAGATACAATAAATGAGGAGCTAAAGTTGGGAGCCAAAAAAAACATAGTCACCTTTTGACATACACAGAAATGATAAACCATCAAACCCTCTGATGAACTTTTTTATGTCCCTTTGGCCTCCACAGAAAATCTAGCAGCAGCTATGGCATGAATCAAACAAAGGTAAGAACTTCCTCTAATTTTTTTCCTTCTTCCTCATTGCCTGCTGTCACGTCTTTCCCCAAACATCATCATTTTATCATCCTCCACTGATGCGCCTGCATCATCAGTGTGTAAATACTGAGTTCAACGCCTATCGGTATTCATTAGCTGGTAATTAGAAGCAATTAGAGGCGAGCTATTAGAAATCAGTTTTGAAGAATGGTGGCGATTGTAAAATGAACCAGCCTCATTAGGTACAAATCATGTCATGTCCACTGAGAAATAAAAGATTACACCGTTTAAAAGAAATGTCTAATGATGTGACATAACACTTAAAATTTCATGTATTTTCTGGATATGAGTGAATATGAGCACATTAAAATCTCTTTAATCAGTAAAGTCATTCAGACATAAATATGGAAGTTTTTTCACTTCCCTTTACATAGTCGCTCTCTTTGAAACATTGGTCAGAAAAACGCGAGGCCCAGAGAGTTTTTCTTATTACAGATAAACCATTTTTTGATCACTCAAAATATAAATAGTGATCATGGTGAGAAAAATACTTTATTTATTGAGCATGTTTAAAAGGTACTAGATGCATTTACAGAGCATTTATCAAGAGTATCATTCATTTATAAATGGGTCAACTGCTGGTCGATTTTCTCAGCTTCATAGTTGAGATTACATATAGAAAAACATTTTTTTAGAGATTAAACTTTGCCATTTATTTTAAACCCTAAATTATCAAAGTTTACAACAAGCAGCTAAAAGCCCTAATCAGGGCTCTCAGACTCCAGGCCTTAAGGGCTGCATCCTGCTGGTTTTCCAGAAATCCTGCTTCATTTGCTGCTGATTACCTGGATCAGGTGCGTTTAGCCAATAAGGAGCTTCAATAGCTGGCTGGTTGGAAAACACAGTATCACACTGGCCCTCGAAGCCTGCAAAGTGCACTATATGGACATCCTTTTTCTTATGAAGGCTGAAATGGTTTTGTTGTAGTTTACATTTTGTTTTTTTTATTTAACACACATTTGAAAAGATTCATCCAATTTTCACATTTGCTTGCCTCCACTCAGGCAACCTCTATCTAGAATATAACGACGGCATCTTGTGCAAGATATCTATTAGATAACGTATACAACAATCTTATTTCTACAAATTTATACATAGCATTTAATTTAAACAAAACTTGTAAACTATATATATTATTTTTACATGAAATATAGACTCATTTATAGATTAAAAACTCCTTCATCTTTATCTAGCTAAAAAACTGAATTTTGCTCATATTAAAATATACTTAATGGTGACGTTTGCATCTGCAAAGATTTTGATTTTGGCACAACATTGCTAAAATCAATCACTTCATATGCAAAGCAAAGTGACAATTCACTCTCAAATGTTAATTTTAAATATTTCTGAATCAAAGATAGGTAATGGAATTGTAAGAAACTGGAATTTAAGAGAACAAACTATCATTGTTTGAAAAAATACATGTTTGTCTTTCTGGAAATTTTGGTGATTTAAATTTGAATAACATGTGCTTCTAAAGGCACTTTTGGCCCAAAAAAATCTATTAATCTTTACAAAATTGCACAAAAATACTTTGTATTTGTCTATATCAGTGTCTGAATGTGTGAGTGAATGTGTGCGTGACTGGGTGAATGGGTTTGTGACTGTAAAGCACTTTGTCCTTGTAGGAAGAAAGGCGCTATACAAGTATACGCCATTTACCATTTACCATATATCCTAAAGGTTTTACATTGGATGTCTTTTACAAATGTTTTTAAGGTCAATAAATGTGGTTTATGCTTAGACTTTAAGGGATGCTTAGACTAAAATCTTAACCTAATTTTTGTAAAATAAAGTGGTAAAAATACTACTTTGGTTTCATCTTGTACCTTTGGAGCAGACTATACAGCGTAGACACGCAATTACTGTTTAGGGAAGTACTGTCCAAACAGGCACCAAATTAAAGAAAAGTCCATGTAAAAAATCTGTCTGGTTCATAAAGTTCTAGTTTTCCTCTGTCTCAAAACTCCATAGTGGCCAACGTAAAATTTTCCGTTTTCAAATTTTTACCCCAAATTTGAGCATCTTTGAGTTATGCTTGTTTGTGTTCACACTGTAGTGAACCGTACCAGGGCTCACTTGCAAGCAAACCAAGATCTGTGTTTTAGGTCAACCAGTGTTTGTCTGTGTTGTCTGTTTAGCTTGTAACAAGGTTCACAGGTACCCAAATATAACTGACGGTGCAAAAGAAGCAAAGAGCTTGCTAGTATGGATGTTTAAGGACTGACCTAAAAACCTTTTCTCCACAGAGAATGACCCTGAAGGAGTTCTGTTAGAAGTGACAATACCTAAAACAGCAAATACTGCTAATGTCCTAGCAATGCTATTCAAAACTACTATGAATTATACATTGCCTCCTTGTGGAGAATGCTTTTAACAATAAACACATCATATCTCTTGGTTTCCGTCAGAACTCCAACGGAAACACTGAAATAAGCAGAGGAGGATCCAATGGTAGGTTCATCTTGAATGTCCATACATTTTAAGAAGAAATGCAAATTTTTCTTTTTTTGTGTATTTAAGTCATTGTTACTTGCTTTTATTTCCAGAACCAGACGGATTTGTGAACACCAACTGGCGAAACCACAGCACCATGCCTCCCCTCACACTGGAAAGAACTAAAACACCCCGCAGCCAGAGTCAGCCAGTTAACTCAGGACACTAACCTTCCAAGAAGAGAACTTGACCAACAGAAACAACCTCATTCCTACAGCTAAGAAGCAACATACCAATGCACGGAAAAACCCTTTTCCTAAACTTGACAATATCCCAAAAGGAGTGGATGGCATCCACCCATTCTACTTCATCTGCACACAGATCTCTTTGGCCTGGAATTTAAATTCTGAAATTTTCATCATTATTCATCAGCTTTTTTAGTGCCTTTCACTTGAACTCTGACTCCCAACAGAAAGATGTCTTTATAGGTTTCACACTCACAACAAAACTATGTAAGCTGGAACAATAAAAACACAATCCAGACAGGCTGCAAACGTGTTTTACTTTTGTAAGTTATCTGGTTACAAAGACAGCCTAGAAACCAAGTCTTCCTAACTCTAAAGTTCAGTAGCGGTTAAAGGTCCTGAGGCGATTGGCTCACTGTGTCAGTCAACCTGCCCCTATGTTTGAAGGAGTACAAGACACCCTGCTGTCGTCACGGTGAATATTCCAATCCAGCCACTCAGCAAATAATACACTGAAGACAGAAGCAGAATAAGAAGGTTGTTATTAAATGTAAGCTTTAGGTTTTTCCTTTTTACTGTTTACTTTAACTCAACTGATGCTCATGTTTTGTTTCTTTTACTATTCTATTAAAGACTTTTTTCTTTTAGATTTGCATTTGCCTGTTTAGTGTGACATTCATGTAAATTCCTGACAAATGATGAAAAAGATGTCAATAAAAAAGTGCAATAGTTACATGGTCTCCTTTGCTCCAACAATAGGACACAATCCAAGTAAATGTCTTACAGTTAAAGTCAGGACCTCTAAGGAAGATGATGAGTGGCAACTCAAAGAGATTATTGCACTAGATCAGGTCTACAACCTTCAACCCTTCAAGAGCTATTCAGGTCGATTTCTCAATGACAACAACCCAGCATAGGAGTCTTATTTAGAAAATTAAAACACTGGTTTGAATTTTGTAAGGATTATTATTATGATTAATATAAATTAATGATTGTTTTTTGGCATAAATAAAATGTAAAAATAATGAGAAAGTTGTATTTTTTCAAAATATTGAATAGTTTATAACTTTTGACAGAGGTTTACATGACTTCCTTTCTAAATAAGACACTGTCACATAAGACCATCTCAATGTAACAAATTAGCAGTAGGCAGTGTAATGTCAGCTGTTATAATAATAGAAACTGTTCATTTTTTTATGGGGCCTCTCAGCCAAGAATTTGTAAGCAAATTCTTTGAGCAAGGGCCACTTAAAATCTGTTAATTTGTTCAAAAATAGACAATCAGCCTTATAATACAGTGCCCTTTAGGTTTGAATTCTAGGGCTTACTGACCTCAAATCGGTTTTCTTTGGTACACAAAGCTAAAAAAAATCTGTCAAAGTGTTTTAGTAGGAACTTTGCTAAAATACAAAGGTCTGATGGATTGTTGGAGCATTATGGGTACTGTAGTCATATACTGTCATTGTTTATTTTCCTTTACTTTATTTTAAAAAACAAAAAAAAAAAAACGAAAAACTTTTCATTTTTCTTCAAAGCTAAAAAGCCACAATGGAGAGGTGAAAGATTCACATGTGGTTCTGGAGCTTCAGGCTGCAAAGCCCTGAACTAGATGTTAGAAAGGCAGCCTTCTGGGCTGCAAAGCTCCATAGAATAAATAACTCATTTTCTTTTTCATCCTTTATTCTGAGATATGAAAAAATTTGTTTTACTTCAGTGCCATTAATTTAAATGTAATGATGTGTGAAAAACAGGTGAGAGACAATGAAAATGATTTTTTGCTGAATGAAACTAAAAGCTACTTTACCTGGGAAAAGGGTGGAGTTCTCATTCTTGGAGTGCCTGGTGTCATTCAGCTGTGCACTGATTAAAATGACAATGCATTGAGTTTCTAGAGTACAGTATCATCCATTGTGAACCTCCTCCCATTTGGAAAGGTTTGTCTGCTATGGCCACCCAAAAACCAACAATGTTCAGTGCACGCCCATGCAGACAAGAAATATGTGGGATGAACAAGTACTCAGACTTTCAGAAAGGGAAATCAGATTGGTGGAAGTCTGGAGGGAGCTGGATGCATTTTCCGAGTCATTTTTTGGGCTGTTGCACCAAGAACTTACACCCCAGAGAGACGAAACAGCTTCATTTTTGCAGCTTTTCAGGGCAAATTTACACCAGTAAATCTGATTTGCACCAAAGTATGTTTCCCCAGATATCCTGGTTCATTTGGCAACTGTGAAAGCTCACCTAAACTCTGATGTGGATCTAACAGGTGGACCCAGGCCCACTTCAGAACACGGGTCTTGGTTCAGTTCTGAACTCTGGTATAATTAAGTAAGGGGTTCTGTTGAACCTGAGAATCTAATTTTTTCCAATTTTAAAGAGAAGACTGTGTCGCAGACCCAAGACATTGGGGATGGTTGATTGCAATGACTGAGGTGAAGGAAATGATTATTTTTTTGTTTTGCTGACATCTTTACCTTGGTGTCAGGAATACCGAATAGTCTTATGCGGGCACAGAAATCAATCTGGTATCCGATTATGTTTGAAATTGCTGCAAAATATGTGTCCCAGAACACGTCATGGTTCGGGCACGGCAGGGATTTTGTGGGCATTGATCACACCTGTCTATGATACTTAGTTTTATTTTTGCAAGTCTGGATTTAGTGTAATCTGTGGACCACTTTAGATTGTATTGCTGGCAGTTAGAATTTTGCCAGGAAGAACTTTATTTTTCTAGGACCTGCAGTCGTCACTGCAAACAATGCCCAACTCCCAGTCTTATTTACTTTACTCAAAGCAGGAGGTGAATCTGCTGCCAACAGTTCATACAAAGAGGACATGTGTCGTTACAGCATTTTTTAAATAAGGAGAAAACGATAGAGTGCTGAAGAAGGAGGAGTTTGGAAATACCTAATATTTGTAGATTAAACTCAGAATGGAAAAAATTGTAAGTATTGTCTTCAGACCAGGGGTGACCAAACTTTTTCGCTCAAAGGGCCAAAATGGGATCCCGGTCCGTGGGCCAAATACACTAATTATGCATGTCATGAGATAAAAGCAGAGAATAAAGAATATAGTTAAGGATATTTATTTGTAATTTGTACTTTTCAAGGTAACACACATTAGTGAGACTAAAAAGTTAGTAACATATTTCTTTGAATCTCTCTCGATCTCCCATTCTCGTCAATTAACGCCGAACCTTCATAGCTAACCAATGTGGCGCTGTCCTGTGCTGCAGAGGGTTTCATGAGGTTAGCTTGCTGTGACAGAAGTTTAGATTGGAACTCCCTAGAATTTGTCTTTTGCGCCTCACCTTTGTGTTTGGATAAAACTGCATGTTTAGTCTCGTGGGGCCGGCGTATATTGTACTCTTTAAGTACAGCCATGGACTGCTGACAAAAAAGACAAACAGCCTGAGAAGAGATATCTGGAAAAAAATAATCCTCTTCCCATATTTGTTTAAAATACTCTTATCCGTTTGCTACTGCCATTGTCGCTCGATGAATGAATAGGAAAGGTTAAGGGGTTTTACCTAAACACTCCGCGGCCTCTACAGGCAAGACTTGGTGGGTCAAAAGACAACCTTTGGTGGGCCAAATTTGGCCCGTGGGCCCTACTTTGGGCCCCCTTGCTTTAGACCTTATTTCTCCCAAATCTCCCATTACAAAGCTGAATAGGTTTTAGCTCACAAAAGAGTTTGCGATAGCCATATGAGGTAAACATGGTGTACGTGTCAGTACAAAACGAGAGCTAGCAGGACTTCTTTACTACGTTGTCAGAGTTTGTTAACAGTCCTCCACCAAATCAATGTCAGTAGCTTGAAAGTTGAGAATAAACAAAAGAAACTGAACTGGAAACATTCAAACAATGTTGACCTCAGCCTGTTTGGACCAGCATGAGGAGTCCAACAGCGCCTCTCCATTCAAGCTTGTGTCAAATGAAGGTCATGGAGAGCATCATGCATTGTTTGAGGGCAGAATTGTCAACATTTATCTGTTAACATCAGCTAACAGTCAAGAACCACTCAAGGCTTGGTTGAAGACATAATAATATGCTAATTTCTAAGGATGCTTTTCAGCAAGTCTAACTTTTTCTATTTAAATTCCCACTCCCATCATCGTTAGATTCATGAAAAATATTCCCAGTAGTCTTTTACTGTAATTATGATAATGCAATTTTTAGCCAAAATCAAAGAATCTGTGTTGTTTTTTAGGTTTAAGTTTCTGCAGAGCGACGTAGTTCATTAGAAATTCACCTGATGGGAAGGGGAACCGGATGCGTGGAGCAACGCCGCCGCCCCTTCCCCTCTCCATTACTGAGAGCTCTCTGTTTACATGCTCTCCTGCAAGTTAACAGCCACTCATATTCCCAACCTAACATTAGCGGTGCAACAAAAATGGCGAGCAATATTGGAGCTATTTTTTGTCTCCTCCCGATGCACAACGATTTTAATGATGAAATACTCAGAAAGGCAATTTTGAGCAAAATTTTCCTTAAATATGTCCCCCATCATCAGGAAAAAAGGCCACAAGGACATGTTGAAAACACAATTTTTATTGGAGTGAGTCTTAAATAATCATGAATGATCTAATCAGATTTATTTGTATAGCACTTGATGTAAACTTACAAACATATCACATATGTGGCAAATAGCATAGACCAGTAAAATGTTTGAACTGAGATTAAAGACAAAACTACAAGGTTAAAACATAAAGGATCATGGGGAAACACACAGCAAGTATCCATGGAACAAAACCACTTTAAAACAGAAAACACATTTGTGATTGTAAATGTTTTTTTCGTTACTGTGAGTCTCCAAAAAGTTACAGCTCATTCCATTCCTGACCCCTTTGTGTCGCCCACATACACCCTCACATGCCATTCTCAACCTCTCTCACCCTCTCCTTCTCTCCTGTACCAGAAAGACCAGGACAGCAAGAGTAGGTATGAGGCTGCAGGACGCCACTTTTTGAAATGGGGCTTTAGTCCAGATTAATGCAGTTTTTCAGAAAAGAAAAAAACATTGAATGTTTTTAAATTCCAGGATACTAAAGCATTGTTTTCATTCCATATGTAACATAACGTGAATGTTTCAAAAAAGTTTTTTGCTTTGAATTTTTGGTGTAAAACAAACTTAATAAATGTTTTTGTTCGCCTTTTGGCATATCTATTTAGTAGTCGCATAATTCTTATACCACTTGGAATAAATTCTAGACTGTTTTACAATTTTAGACACTCTTCACATTGTTTTGGCTTTGCTTTGTTTGTGGATTCATACATTATCATTTTATCCCTACACATTTTATATTCTGTTATTAAACATAAAAACTGCTAAAATCTCAATTTTTGTGAATTTTGCAGTAATAAAAAGACAACAGGATTACATTTTTTCGACAGTTTTAATTCATCGTGGGATTATTGTGTAATGGGGTTGCACTAAAAAGACGGATACAAAGGTTTGTTATAAAAACTGTTTTAAAGACAAATGACGAATAGAGCAAATTTTAAAGTAGAAAACAAAAAGGCCCTGGGCTACTAGATTATAGAAAAAATGAATTCAATATTTTTAATAAAAGTCTATTTAAATTATTATCTTTCTTTTTTATCATACCAAGATAATCAACTTATTTTTGAGGTTATACAGTTACCTATCAGAAGTAAACCGACATCAGCGTTTCTGATGACCACCATTGTTGTTTAGTTTGCTCATATCTCATACCATGACTCGTATGCAGTTTTGATTTGGTTTAGCCTAAACTATATAATCTCGTCAACATTTATAATCCCAGTCTAGCCAAGGCGCTCCATCGACGTTTTACAGCATCGATAATGAAGCCAACGTGAGAAGAGTAGGAATTCCGTCTGGTTCAGGAATCAGATTGGGTCTATAGGCCTGGATTACTCTCTCCTACTTTGTTGGTGCTCAGACCCTGAAATCCCTGCTGACTGGAGGTCTGGTAGAGAGGGTGCAGACAGCCGACACTAATCCGGTCTCTCCAACAGAAACAAACACACAGACTTCACAACACACATGCAACGGGTCTGCTAAATGCACTTTTGTGCAACCCGGAAGGTTTAAATGGTAAATGCAATAGTGATGTCGGGTTGTGATTTAAATTTGCATGAAAATATCAAATGTTTTGTTAAAATACACAATTAATGAATGCGTAATTTGATCATTTTAATTACAGGGCAGGCCTCACACATATACTAGGAGAGTATTGATTCATTTTCACAACAATTTCATTCTTATCATAAATGGCTGACTCAAGTTATGGTCTATGTTAGTGCATTTTGAATGATCGGATTCATTTTTTTGTATTTCTTGCAAGATAATCAAGTGTAAATCAAATATGTAAATCCACTCACATTTTAGTTTAATAAAGTTTAGCCCACTGTTGTTTGTCCGCATATAAATAAACGTGGAACGTTCTATCACACTGTATGGTCACGTCAAAACAAACATTGAACTGTGATCCTTGCTTGATCATGTTTTGTCCGCTGTGATGGTTGTTTTTACCTTATAGTAAAATATGTGCTTCAGTCCAAATGCTACTTCCAATATTGATATCATTGATTGATTGATTTTATTTTGAAACGACATCATAATGGTATAGAATCTATATCATTATGATGTCGTTTTCTATACTATAGATTAAGTTATTTAGTCGATTGTCTCAGTCTGACCGATCTGATTGGATACATCGATTAACGGTGTTTATTGATTATGGCTGAACATATGCTTCTGCGCTGTTTTCCATTGTGTCGTCCACGCCGGATGTTGATGTCATTGTAAACACATCAGCGAGGCGGATTTGCGCCTGCTGTGGACCGACAGACGGACAACCGACCGACCGACAGACAGGCAGAGGATGCTGCTGCTGCTCTTGTAACCCCTCACCTAGATCATCCTTTTGTGCGCGGCGCGCTGCAGGCTCATATCTCTGCGCTCTGCCCAGCTGTCTCCCCCGGCATTGGTCCGCCGTGCGCAGACACGTAGCCGCGTCGTCGACCAACCCCCCCATTTTTTTTCTCCCTCCGGCAGATTTGGAGAACCGGCGAGCGGTGGGACGACCAGCGGCTGCAGCACTGACCCGCCGCGGCAGGACGGAGCTCTCCTCAGCCAGAGTAAGTCCAATGGAAAACGCCTCCAGAATTGACCGCAGCGTGTTTTTTTTATTTGTATTTACTGTGGCAAATTAGAAAATAAAAGCAGCTTTCTTCTCTGCTGTCTGTCTGAGCAGGGGGAGGGGGTGTTGCTTCTTATCGCTATCTGCGTTATTACCGGGTGGAGATGAGTGAGGAACCCACGGGTGACAACCCCACTTTTAAAAAGAAATATTTTTAAAGCAAAAAGTAAAACTAATAGAGTTGAAACAAACAAAACCGCCCTACTTTTCATTGAAAACAACCAATGTCATTCATTTGAATCTATCGTTGCGCAGAAGCCTTTCAAACCAGAATTTTGGCGCTTTTAATTAAAAAGCTTTCAATTTAACTTAGATTACCCATTTTAACGTCGATTTTTCATTAAATATCATGCTTTTGCTATTAAATCTAGAAACGCCGTTTCACAGACTTCGATGATATTTTCATATACGTAATTAGAATGCATTTCGTGTGCATTTTATCCCTTATTTTGGGCTTTTTTGTCATTAGTTTGTGTAATAAATCGGTATATTTTCGGACGTTTCCCCCCCAGTCCAGCTCCTGCCCTCACGGCGAAACTCGTGTCCTAACACGTTGCTGGAAGGGGGTGTGTATCTGGCAGAAGACAGGACAGCCAATCAGCGACGGAGTTCCACCCACACTGTGGCGCTTGTTTACTACGAATACTCGATGCTGATTGGTGGAAAGCTGGGGGAAAGTCTGGCTTTGTGCTGCATTCGGTGGTGCACAAAATGTGGGAGAGTTAAAGATTCCCCCCCGTATTGGCTGGAGGGACATTCGACGAGCAAAAAAAGTGAAAGCAGTAAAAAAGGAAACACATCTTATTTCCTTTATTTAAAAGTTGTTTTCATGTTTCAAGACGATAAAGACTTTTTTAAGCTACAAAATATGGAACATTGTGCCAGTGAACTTAACATTTCTGTGTTGATGTTTTCACATTTTTCAATGCTATTTTAATTTCCTTGTCCTTAATATTATATTTTTTTGAAAACACCTTAAATTTATAATGTTGTGCTCACAAATTAGCATTTTGTGGCCACAATTTAGTAATTTATTAGTAGTTTGTTTTGTGCTGAAGAAATAGCTTTTTGTGAACACAAATGAGTGTTTTGTAGACAGGAAGTAGTATTTGTGGGACCAAATTAGTATTGTGTGCACACAAATTAGCAATTTGCACAAATAGGTATTTGCTCAGCACAAATGAGCATTTGTTTTGGATAGATTTTTCTCTGGTGCCTATTTAAAAAAAATGAACACAATTAAAAATACAATTTCTTATATTGAGCAAAAATGCTCCAGTTATATATAATTTATTTAAATGTCTAAAGTAAACAAGTAACTTCTATTGCATCATATTTGTCTGTGCAAAAATGCATAAAATCCCATAAATGATTAACCTTTCAAGTATTTGTTTAGGATTGTTCCATCCAGTGTTTGACGAATGCAGCTTTGCCCCCGTTTTACCTCGGTGCGACTCAGCTCACTGTAGCCAAACGTCAGATTATGTCTGTGGAATGTCTGTCACATGCTCTATCAGAGACAGAAAACAAAACTACATTAAGCTTCGCTTCAGATGCTATCTGAGTTTGTTCAAGACTGCGGTTTTGTCTTCCTGCAGTCATTTCCAAATCTCGGTGGTTTTCTTCTTCTGCACCATCAGGCAAAGAAATGCAGATGGAATGAGAGCACTGGTGTTTTCCAACTTTGCTGCAAACCTTTAAAAAAAAATCACATTGTTGTCTTAAAAAAATATTTTGATGTGCAGATATTGAAAGAAAACTTCTCCTAGAATGGGGTTTGTGGAGGGATTGTTTTTGTTATTTAAACTCATGTAAAAAGCCGAGTAAAAGTGGAATTCCACTGACTTGCTGCTATAAGTTGCCAGGCTACCAAGATTAAAAATGCAATGAAACGTGTTTCTTTGTGCGTCTGCAGAGGAGTGGGATCCTTCACAGTGTGCAACAGCATTATGGCAGCTATGGGACCAGAGGACAGAGCTGGAGCAGAGCCAGTCGGGACGGCCGCCTGTCCGTTTGGCCAACACGTTTCTGCAGCAACACATGGCGGTGAAAGACCAGACGGGCAAAAGACTCTGGTGAGAAAGCTAAAGCCTGAAACTCCACTTTAATCGCTGGCTGTTATTTTGTTTTCCTAAAGGTTTGATTGAAAGAGGCCAAAGCTACTGACACACCTGGAATGTCGCGCACATTCAAGAACCTGCGTTTAGCCAGCGGTGTTCCCCCTGGACAATCAGGGAGGGGCAGCTTCGGTCAAAGTTTGACCTGGTTAAACTTGTAAGACGTGATGAACGGCCACGCTTTTGTACGTAGAGCTTGAAGATAATTGGAGAAACTGGCGTAGCTATGTGTGAACGCATGAGTTTGAACCTGGAAGCCCGAAATGCACATTTACATAGACTTTTTATTGAAAGCGGCCACTTAAACACCCGTTTCCGAGGGTGGTGTGAATATAGCTTCAACAGTTATTTCATTTCTTCTTATTAACTTAGAAGACCAAAAACCAGGCTTTAACCATAGGCTCACCAGATCTCTACCTGCCTCTGAAGGTGCTGACCCAAAGATGTGTCCAGGCAGAGAGCTTTCATCACAAGAGCAAAGCAGCAGGCCAGGGCAGCCAAGCGGCTCCCTTCCACAATGCCGGGTCTTCTGTGCACTTTGGGAACGTGGCAGGAGCTGCAGAAGTTCAGAACAGGTGAGACCCGCACCAGGAACTAGTTTGGCCTTGGATACATCTGAACCAAAGCTGAATGTGTTGCTTTGCCCTTCGTCCAGCTTCAGGAGTCCTGAGTCGGTGGAGATGGACGAGATCATGGCAGCCATGGTCCTAACCAGTCTGTCCTGCAGCCCCGTAATCCAGAGCCCTCCACAAACAGATCCTGGACCAGGTCTGACTCACAACTTCTCATCTTTACTTTTTCAATTTTAATCAATGATTGGATCAGAACAGATCCCACAAACATAACATTGTTGAGTTGTCATTTAAAGACAGTTCTGCAACTTTAAGTGATTACAATCCTTAATTAAACTTGCGAAATCAGTTGGGAGTAAACAAGTGTTGCAAACATTCTTAAAGATATTGTGGCCCAAATCATTGTCCATCCATTAAAAAAGACCCTCCTCTTTGGTTGAGGACAGTAGAAACGTGTAGTGGGAGGTCTCTTTGATAAGTGCTGCAGTGATTATGTATATTTTTAAAGACCCACTCTAATGAAAATCTTGTTTTTTGGTGTTTTTAACATGTTCTGACATTTTTCTTATGATGAAGGTTATGCAAAAAAAATTCTGGCTTAAAACTGCATTTTTGAGTATTTCTCTATTCAAATTGTTGTGAATCAGATCAGGGGCAGACAGCTGGATAGCTCCGAAATTGCGGCCATTTTTGTTGCACCCCTAATGTTTGCTTGGGGGGGTGTGAGGGCTCTAAGCCAGAGGGGAAGAGGGTGAGGGGTGGATCTGGCTCCTGCTGTGCTGCTCTGTGTCTCCATAGAAAGCTGTGAAGTGGTAGTCTCGAAGAATGACCCACGGCTCATCTGTATTAGTTCAAAACTAGATGAGCTAAAAAACAATAAAGTGAAGCATTTTTCCGCCTCAGCAGGTCAGAGTGAGACAGAGGAGCTCCAGCAGAGAGCAGACTCAAATACAGTTTAGGTGCCCTAATTAAAACACTTGGACCTCGTGTTGAAGGAGGTGGCTTTTCACAAACCCACTTTGTCTCCTCCAGCTGCCTCGTCCTCGTCGGTGGACATGGAGAGCGGTGGCGGTGAGCTGTCAGACAGCGGCAGCAGCGGCTACTGGAGCTGGGACCACGGCAACGGGAGTCCGGCCCCGTCGCCGTCTGTCACTGAGATGGACAGCAGCCTGGATGAAGGCCTGCAGTTGGAACTGGAGCCGGCGGAGGAGCATACGGCCAAGAGGCCGAAGGTAGCCGTCCACCTGATTGGATCTCCTGACAAAGACGCCCCGTTAGCCATGTCCTGACTCTGTTGTCCTCCTTCCGTTCCAGAACTCTTTCAGAAGTGTGTATAGGTGTCTGTGGCCCAGCTGCAGAAAGGTTCTCACGTCTTCCGTTGGAATAAAAAGGCACATCCGTGTGATGCACCTGGGGTGAGCTCAGTTTTCATTCTCTTTAGGCCTGAAGAACACCTGAGCTGTCTTATTTAAAGCAGATGTTTTGTGAAAATTGGATAGAAAGCTCTAAACTGCTGATTATTGGTTTTAGATAATGAAAAATATCATTCTTTCCCCTCAATTAGTTCATTATTTGCTCGTTCGATAATAAAAGAAGCACTGACTTTCTACTGGATCGAGTGAGTTTGACCTCACCCTCTGAAAATGGCTTCACGCCAGCTCCAACCCAATGAAGTCAATTCAGCCGCTATTTCTTCCTCAATATGGACGCCGCCATGTTGGAGCCAAGAATTGTCACTAAGCAGTGATTGGTCTAAGCCTGTCTGAGTCCTCATTTCTATGGCAACCACTCCCACCAATCAGGAGTGAGCTTGTTGGAAGTCCAGACCCCTACCACTTGAAAGCAGACTACATGAAATCTGTCAATCAAACGTTTTATTGAGACTTCTGATTAGTCAGTTTATAACTTGAATACAAATATCTTGGGGGGGGGGGGGGGGGATCACAATTAGCAAGAACATGTTAAAAAGAAAAGGCAGCAGAGCCTATTCTGACAAATAGAATGACTGACAACCATGTTTTCTACACTATAGGGTGCATCGTGAAAACAGACTATAGGCACACTGTCAATTTTTTTTAATAAAGGTTTTGAAGTGCGCGTTATAGTACAAAAATGCTGCAATATATCTTTATTTCTCAATTGAAGTCTATGAAATTTTCTTGTTTGGAAAGTTACATTTTCATATACAGTCAATGAGAAAAACATCCACATTCATGCTTGTTAAAAGGAAACCCCATAATCAAAGTTTGTGCGATTCTGTTGTTCAGTTTTGTCTAATATTTACATCATTTTTCTATTACGTCCTTTTTTCGGATTTCTGTCGTCCTAATTGGCAGTTTCCTGTCTCCTCTCAACCTAAACAGGCCTTTTATAAACGTTTCATTGCTTGTTGGCATCTTTCTCTTATTATTTGATCCAAACTGTTTTAGTTTTGACTTTAAATGTAAACAACTTATTGCTTCATTTAAAATTGTTATTCAAAATTTTAAAATATGTATTTTCTGTTTATTGAAAAGTAGGCTATACTTGATAGTATGTTCCATGACTGATTTACTCCCTTGGAGGGATGATTAGACGTATTTTTAATATGAATAATTCCTGTCAGAACCAACGCAGAAATACTTTCTCAGCATCTGTCCGTAACAAAATGGGAAGTTCATGGTTACTCCTGTTTTCTTGTCATACAAGTTTAATTTGGAGCTAAACTGCTCTAATGAGGCCTAGTTTTGGATCGGCTCCATGTGTCGGACTCAAACGTTTGTGTGTGCTCTGTCTGACCGTCAACTGGTCTGAGATGGAGGGGAAACCTCACAGTTTATAGCTTTAGAGCTTTTTTGGGAGCAAAACAGCATTAAAAAAACAAGAGGGAATAAAATTTTTAGATTATGGAAGAGCTCCGGCTCTGTTGGGAGGAGTTGAGATTCTCTGTCTGGGCTGCCGTGAAGTAAACTGTTCTCCGCTCTGCCCTGGCTTCAAAATCAGCAGTGGGTCGGACCAGTCACAGAGGGAGGAGGACTTCTACTACACAAAGATCTGCTGTGAGACTGTGGAGGCCTGCTCCGTTCCACCTCCTGCCCAGCAGGCTCTGGGCCAGGCCTTCTCGTCCGCCCATCTCAGCTGGGCCCCCTGTGCTCCTCCTCCAAGCTCAGACCTCCAGATGCCCCCTACTCCCCGGCCCAGGTCCAATTCCAGCTCTGGACCAGGACCGAGCAGGCTCAGTCCACTCAGCCAGTCAGCCCCCAGCAGCTTCTGGCAGATCCACTCTGAGCATCTCTATCAGGTGGGTGCTACAGTCCAGGGACCAGTTTAAAGTGCAACTATCACAATTTTAAAATGGTAAATCTAGCAATATGCTAGCTGCCACTTAGAGTCCCAATGGTGATTTTGCCGTCTTTAGCCAAAAAAAAAAAAAACCTGTGTGGTTTTCTAGGACAGTTTCTGCAGAGCAGCAGTAGTTCATCTGAATTTTGGGAGTTGTGGCACAGAGCACCCCCCCCTTCCCCTTTTTGTTACAATTTGAATAAAGACATGCTCAGAAATTCTATTTTAATATTTATAAATTTCCTCCATCATCAGAAAAATGCCACAAGTAACAGTTTGAATACCTGTCAAGCATCTTTAAACTGACAACTAAACACACGCGATTGCAAATGTCAAGAGTTTCAAAGTAAAAGCACTGGTTGAAATTAGAAGATTTTAGGTAGCACAGTTACACACATTTTTATTGGAACATGTTTTGAATTGAGATCAGCATATTTGGCTTCTAAACCAAAGAAATGAAAGTAATAATTTGTTTTTATATTTTCAACCAAATATCTCTAGTTCAGAAGCTCAAAAAATACATGAATTGCTTTATTCAAGTCTTTAAAAGCATTTTCTTATTTAGGTTAATTCCTAAAGACTAAAGTGTGCTTTTGGTATATTTTTTTTAATGACAGTGGACATTTATGGAAAAAATTATGGAAACAAATGCATTTTTTAATATTTCTTTACTCAATTCATTGTGAATCAGGAGCCGACAAAAAAATGCAGTTTGAAAAAGAACATATTTGTGACGTAGAAAATACGGTGGGCGGGTCTCAAGCTCCCTGCTCTGCTCCATTCTGATGGATAAAACTGTACTGCATAGCTCCAATATTGCTCGATGTTTTCGTTTCACCAATAAAGGTAGGTTAAGGGCGTGAGGGTCTGTAAGCTAGCAGGAAAGCATGTAAACAGACGGGTGATGGGAGGAGGGGGTGGGGTTGCTCTCTGCCAGCAGTCCCGCCCACAACTCAGAGGCGAATTTCTTATAAACTACTGGAGCTCTGCAGAAAACGACAGTCTTTTTTCTTTTGGCTGAAACGGCAGAACAATAATTAAAATAGATCCAAAGATGATTGGAGTGAGTCTTCAATCGTTTTCCAAAAAAATAAAGACTCATCTTATGTAGGATAATTTAGGGTTTAAGCTTTGCCTCACCTCTTTCAGCAAAAATTTGCTTTTTATGACCCCCACGCCCAAATAAATAAATAAATAAATAACTCCTGAACAAAAAGCAGAAACAGGTCAATCTGGATCAGAATGAATAAGGTGGCGCACCGTTTAGGACACTAGTGTCTTTGTGCCGGGGCTGCTGAGCTGGAGTCTCGTCTTACACGGCCGCGGTGCTGTTTCAGATGTCCTCCTTACCCCGCGCCCCCGAGCAGACAGCCCCTCTAAAGAGCCGACGAGCTGCAGTGTTGTTTATGCATCATAAAGCAGCACATTTCACTGGTGACCTGCATTTACCCCGAGCTGCAGAGCCTGTAAGTGGATGCTTTGTGACAGCGAGAGAGCAAGCTGTCTGCCCGCCTGCTCTGCAGAGGAGACTAGACGGAGCAGCCTGCCAGAGGGGGAAAAAAACCTTCCACTCTTTTACTTTGAAAGTCTTTCACCTACAAATACAGGTTTTAAAAGGCATTAGGAGTCACCTCCCAGAGGTTTAGGTGCGTAGATGGAAATGCTTCACTGGAGTCTCTTCTAAACACTCTGGGAGGGGGAATTAACTGACTCTCCTCCTCCTCTTTACTTCCGTCTGGGATGTGGGACGGGATGTGAGCAGCTTTGTTCAGCTCTTGTTCGGAGAGCACCACAGGAAATAATTAACCAAGAAGTTCAAAAGTTTGGCAGTTTAGCAAACTACTTTCCTTAGCTGATAGAATTTGTGTTTTATAATCTGTTCTTCCTTATTTTGTGTCTAAATTGGCATCAAATAAGCAAACAGTGATAATTAACCCATTCTTTCCACTGCTTTAATTCATTGATGTTGTTTTGGTTTTGACTCCTAGCTAGAAACCATGCATACATGTTCTGTTCAAATGTTCCCTGGTAGTCAGATGTTTGCTGAAGTGGTTGAAACTGTTTTAGCGTTTGGTAAGGCCAAAGGTCATCTCTGCAGCTGCTGCTGGTTTGATTCCCCATGTCCATATTCACATTCTCTCCTAATAACTACCATACTTTTGCCAAAGTATCTTTCAAGGGGAAAAAAACAATGCCAGGAATTTTATTACCCCCCACAGCATGACACTTCCACCACCATGTTTTGCTAATTATATAATAGCCTCATTGTTTTTCTATATAAAGCCTCATCAGTGGTAGCATCCTCTGTAAATATGAGTGGGGGGAGGGGGTGTTGCTGTTAGATCCCCAAAATATTGTTTCACTCCAGTATGAAGCCGGATGACATAAGTGATGACATAAGTTTTAAAAAAAGACCTTTCCTCGATGCTGCATCCTAAAACCTGGTAAGAAAAATACGGTAAACTGTGATAAATACTTACCATGAATGTTTCGCACATGCTAAGACAATTTCATGGCAGCTCAAAGTGTTTAATAAATCAAATACAACCCTGACAACAGATTCAGCAGGTCCTATAAAAGCCTTTAAAAGAAAATAGCTTTCATTGTACGGGATGTTTTAAGACAGATGGACCTAAGAATTGGATAAAGAAAAATCAAAACTTGTTTTTTGAACAAAGTCTTTAGAATGTTCTTGACTTGTGTACGTCGAGCATGCAGATTCAGATAAATATGAGATTTTGCACAGTTATAAAAGAAAATCCAGGAATTAATTCACAGACAAAATTTAAACTGACTTGGTTAAATTTAAATGTTAAACATATTTTCCAAAAATGTTTTCATTCAGAAAACAAAAAGGAAAATAAATTGAATTGAAATATCTCAGAAGTTGAAGGAAGTTTGCTGCTTTATAAAGGAAGCTAAATTCAAAGTAAAAATACTCTGTCATATATATATATACCTGTTTCATTCATAGTACTTGATATAAACGTTTGCTTCCCGTCTTCTCCAGGCCTGCAGCCCAGTCCAGGTATCCGGGGTTCCCAGAAGCCCTTGCAGCCAGGCTTGGCCCCCCTCCACATCTGTTTCCGGCAACAGTAGCACTCAGGTAGGACCTCTGCTTGACTGAAACAGGTCAAGCTCCTCCTCCAGGAGTATTTTCTTTCTTTCAAGACGTCATTGAGTGTCTGTCTCCACAGTTGGTGAAGCCTCGCTGTCGGTCTGTCAGCGTCGGGGAGCAGTGGCTCCAGCAGAACCGGCTGCAGCCCATCAGCGCATCACCATCCCGCACGCACTGCACCTTCAGGTATCCAGACTCGGTTTGTTGTCACAGTCCTCTCTCCTGTGCTGACAGGAAGTTCTCTTAAGGTCCCACTTCAGCCATCTCTTGATCAACGGGGGTTCCAGTGGTCTTTTAATTATGATCTCGTCAAAATAACGAATAACCTGCGTTTTCCAAGACATAGTTTCTGCAGGGCAGCAGGAGTTCAGCAGAAATTCACCTCTAAATTGTGGGCGGGACTGTTGGTGCGGACAAACCCCGACCTCCTCCCTATTGCCGAGAGCTCTCTATTTACATGCACTCCCACTAGCTTATAGCCTCACATACCCCCACAACTAGGGCTGCACGATGTGAGGAAAACTCGCCATTTGGCATAAAAATGATCAACGCTGCAACGGTGATATAACTAGCGATAACCAAAAACAAAATTTCCATTTTGACTGCAGTAGTTAAATATAAACGAACCTTAAATTAAACTCCAAATGACCCTCCTCTGTATAGGAGGCGAGCATCTAACATAGAAAGGCTCCATCCGATTGGTCAACATCGTGAAGAGGTGCATCCCATTGGTCAAGTGCATAAAGGGATTTATTTGTTTCGTTAAATAATTCCAGCTGCCATAAGGTTGTTTTAGCACATTTACCATTTGTCGTAATTTTTGCCATCTATGGTGATATGTGTATTGCACAGCGTGATATCGCGATAAATTTGCGATTAATTATGCAGGCCTACCCCCAACCTAACATTATAGGTGCAACTAAAATGGTGATTAATGTTAAAGCCATCCAGTTTTCATCCAGATGCAGCTCAGAAGAGGAAAACAAAGAGTGTTTAAGTGACGACTTCCAAAGAAAAGTCTATGTAAACGGGCCTTACTGCGCATTTCTGGCTCCACGTTCACATACGTTTTTGTGCCTGGTGTGTCCGTAGCTTCAGTGTCACCAATGTAGAAGTTGCACCCCTGACCAAACTATGCAAGAAAAAATGAAACTGAAAAATGTAAATAGAGGAGGACCTGGTTGCTGACCAGATGGTGGCAAGACATCTTTAGCTGGAAATGCAATTTTGAGTCCTCCATCACGAGAAAAATGCTACAAGAACATGTTAAAAATACCAAAACCAGCAATTTCATCAGAATGGATCTTTAACACACATCTGCCATTTTGATTCTTTTGTTCCAGGAAAGGTCGCGGTGAAGCCAAGAAATGCCGCAAGGTGTACGGCGTGGAGCGCAAGGATCAGTGGTGCACGGCCTGCCGCTGGAAAAAGGCCTGCCAGCGCTTCCCAGACTAGATACCACTTCAGGGATGGAGAGACAGTCGGATGAAACAGACTTTTATCAGAGAAAGACTATAAAGAAGTTCCGAAAAACAAGCTCTTCTTATCGTGTGTGTGTGTTTTGTTTTTTTTCCCCCCTCAGTTTATTTTTCAGCCCTTAATGGAATGCAAATAGACTTTTGTGTGTCTTTGTAACTTGATCCTGAAAACTGAAGTCTGCGATGGTGCTGTCCGACTGCCTTGGAACATGTGGTTTGTTAAGCCGCCTCCTACTTCATCCAAAGGTTATAGCCCCTATATATACTGTATTAGACTGAGTTGTCTCCTCTTATTCCAATCTTCCAGAGTTTACACAGTGGTTATGATGTGCATTATATTGTGCGCTTTGAGTTATGTACGAGTATTTTATACCCTTTGATTTTGATTTTTTAATCGTCTTTGTTTATACTGCTATGTTTTTTGGCACTTTGTTGTTATACTAACTCACAAGAATAAGCTAAATTTGGTTTGAATCAACCAAGTTCCTTCCATGAGACTGATTCCCTTCCCGCCCGTGTTTTAGCAAACAACCAAATGGATTTTTTTTCTGTGAACGCTGTGCGACGAACATTATGGGACGGAGTTTGTATTAGAGGAAATATATTGTCAAACACAATAAAATCAAAAAGGCACTGAGAATTTCAGGTGCTTTTTTTTCCCTTTTCTTCTTTTTTTCTCCTTTCTTCTGCAAGACAGTGGACGACAGGAGTAGCAAACTATTTTATTACGTAGTTTTTATACATATTTCAAATAAGTAAACAGGAAAACGTCAAAATATGTGGCAGGAAACAAACACTGCCCTCACGACATACATCTTTTTGCGTGGAGTTTGACAGAGAAACACATGCACGCTTTTCACACTCAGCTGCACAGTCACAAGCACAAACTATATTAACTGTTAATCCAAACTAGTTACTATTAAGAGGCAAAACAAATAATTTTTCTTGTTTTTTTTCCTTCTACCAAAAATGTGCAGCTTGCCTCGAGCCTCTTCTGTTCAGTGGCGCATCATGGTGATGGATTTGAAGCCGTTAGACCTATTTTCATATTTAATAGTACAAGATTAATGGCCCAAGCAGCTTCAGCTTCTTCCATTTTAGAGTAAATGCTTTCCTTAATACCGAAATACAATTTTATTTGTCCTTGTAAACTTCTTTATTTTATAAAATAACCAAGTCTATCAATTTCTGAGATTTAGTTGTAAGCAATTTTTCAATTTGTTTTTTTAATAATTCCTACCTTTTGCAGCATTTTATTTAATTTATATATATTTGTATTGCGACTGCTATTTTTTTTTACAAATGTATTTTTATTAGTAGGACTGCATTCAGCTTCACTGTATGAGCTGCAGTTCTGCTCCTCATACAGCAGAGGGCGCTGTTGCCCCGCCTTCGTGAGTGCTGGGGCGTCTTGCCAACATGCTGTTCAATCTCCACGAAACTCATCACCCGCAAGGTTTGCGTGACAAACAAAACACACCACATTTTGAGCACAAATGAGGATAAAGAAGCATGTTTTTTTGGGGGAGCGCCAGCAAACGAGTTCATAAAGTCCAGTAAAGCAATTGTATCTCTATTGTATTTAGTAAATTAAACCTTTTAAGCAGTAAATTGGATTCTTAAAGCAATAACGAGGAGTTTGTGCTTCAGCAGTCCCACTGTCCGAACATGTTCACATCTTATTGAACCATCACACAGACATAACTTCCAATTTAATTACTTGTTTTCCCTTTGACACGAAGAGAAACTTAGGTTCGGATAAAGAAATGCAATTTAATGACTAAATTAATTGAGATTTCAGTTTTTACTAAATGCTTTTTGTGATTATCAAGAAACCCTGGAATTACATTAAAAATAACAACAAATTGTTTCCTTAATTTATAATTTGTGTCTCGAATCACTATTTTGTGAGCACAGATTAGCATTTTTTAAACTCAAATTAGTATTTTCTAGCACAAATTAGTGGCTTGTTGTGCCCTCAAATAATTTGTAGGCACAACAAGCTGGAAAATTACTTGGTCAGTAATACAATTAATAAATTAAACGCATACATTATTTTACAATTACCAATTAAATTACCAATTTGTGGTCACAGATTTGCATTTTGTGTGCACAAATTGGTATTTGTGGGCACAAATTAGTTATTTGTGTGCTCAAAATACCATTTTATAATGACAAATCAGCATTTTTTGCACCCAAAATTGTCGTTTGTGCAAACAAATAGTTTGATTTTTAGCACAGTTTATAGGAATTGACGATACCAAAATAAAAATGTGTATGCACAAGACTTTTGTGCTCACAAAATGCTAATAAAATGCTATTTTGTGTGCACAAAATACTAAATTGTGACCAGAAATTACTAGTTTGGCTCCAAAAATTGTTAATTTGAGGTTCCATTTTTTAATGCCATGTCCAGGGGGCTTCATAGATTATATAAATCTGCATCCCATCAGCGCAGGTATGAAAGAGCCTTCAATAAGAATCTGGGAAAACATCAGCCAACCAGTTGTCCAAACTCAGAATGGCCCCTTTTATTTTACTGACACAGAAAAATATATTCCATTTGCACTTCTCTAATTCTTTTATTTCACAGTATGGCATGTGTAAGAAGAGGGACATCACGGTCAAAACATTTTAGTTACTCAGAGACACGGAGAGAGGTGCAGAGAGATGGAGTCTGCTCTGATCACGATGCTGACATCACAGGTCCAACTCAAAGGTGCTGCTGAAAAATTAAATGGTTGGCAGGTTGAGGTAACGGGAGGGGATCCGGTGACAACAGCACACAGACTTAGAGTTTGTTTTGCCTCCATGCCCGATTCATGGAGGCGTTGAACCGGCCGCTGCGGCTGCTCCTCATGCCCAAGTACTGCCTCAGCAGCTGGTTCACCCGCTTCTGGCTGTTCCATTTGCGGGCAGACTTCCGGACACCTATGAAGCCCCCGTAGCGCTTTTGTAAAGGCCTCATGGGGGACCCGATCAACTTCCTGTATCCGTGGCGCCCCCTCTGAAAGCCGCCAAAGCGTTTAGATAAGGAGACGACCTGTAAACTGTCGTTATCTTCATCCATCTCTGATTGGCCCTTCACATCCCTCTCATCCCTCTGCGTCTCCTCTTTGCCCTCCAGGCGGGGATCCAGGCTCTGCACCTCCTCCGAGGATTCCTGCAGGGATGAGTCATACTGGACACTGCGCAGGTCCGCCTCATCCGGATCCCGATCCTGGAAACGGTCTGCGGGCTGCAGCAGTTCACTGTCAGAGTTCAGGTCTTCGGAGGTCAGCTTCAGCTGCTCCCCTCCCCTCTTCAAAAAAGCGCCTCCCTCTTGAAGCGTTTCCTGGTGCTTCAAGGCACGTTTACACACTTCCCATGTGAGGGAGGAGGAAGCATGACCTTCACACTCCAGCAGACACACCTGCAGGGAACAAAGAAGTCGAGTTGTAAAAGTGCACGTTTCAAGGACAGGAAACTGTGGAGAAAGTGTATTTAAAATTGGGTCCAGAAAGTGTTTTTTTTTTTTTGCCATATAGTTATTGATTTCTGTCTGCAAAAGAAGTGGGCGGGGCTAATGGGGTTACTCACTGAGGCTAAAAATCCAGCTTTGGAAAACAGAACAAAAATAAAAAAATGAGTAAAACAGGGAAATTATTTAACATTATTTTCTCTGCACTCCATAAGCAAAACAAGTCTGACATCTAAGGAAATCTCCAACAAGTAGCAAAAACAGCAAAATGTGTCAGATAAAGTCTGCAGCTGAGATACAAATACAGGAAAAGCTAACTTAAAGTCCCACTCCAATCCTATTTTGATTTGTTTTCAAAGTGTTCCCGGTGGTCTCTTAATCATGATAGTGCAGTAGTAGGCAGGACTGTTCGCACGAAGTGAACCTGCCACTACTTCCCATCATCCAACTTTTTACTGCTTACAGTCCCTCACTTCTTCACCCAAACAATAGCGGTGCATCAAAAATGGTGAGCGATATTGGAGCTATAGTTGTAGTTTTGATTCAGATGCAGCTCAGACGAGGAAAACAAAGGCGTACATGGATCTAGTCATACAAGTGGATGCGCCAGAATGGAGCGGAGCAGGAAGCTTGTGGCCTGATGATTGTAGTTTCTACGTCACAAATACATCATTTTTCGTGTGACATTTTAACACGTGTTTCTGATTCACAACAATTTAAATAAGTGTAAGATCTAGGAATGCAATTTTAAGCTTATTTTCTTTATATCTGTCCACCATCATCAGAGAAACAAAAAATGTTAAAAACACCTAAAACAGATTTTTCATCAGTGGGCCATTAACCCTTGTGCTATCCTAGACACTTCAACATTGGGAGTTGGGTCATCTAGACCCACTAATTGAAAAAGCAATGACAGTCCATCCCCTAAATTGTGTATTTCTTGTCAAAGTACCATTATCATTCTATATTAATGATGTTACAAGGTGACATTTCACTCAAATTAAATGTCTTAGTTTTAGAAAATGCATACTACCGTAATTACAGTACATCATCAAATTGGCAAAAAAGTATGTGAAATAAATAGAAAGACTTAAAGATTGATGATTATAAATCATTAATATGTTTGGAATTAAACCAGGACTTGTGTCTAAATGTGCCAAAAAATGTCCCACCTTGACAACTTTTCTCAGTTTTAGTGTAAAAAATAATCCAAGTGTACTATTATTTATTTTCCCATCAATAAGCTGTAATCAAAGGCTAATTTTGTAGCTCAATAGCAAGTTCATGATATTTATAATGCACAATATTTGCTCAGGAGGAAAAAAAACGCTGAAGCGATGCTAAAGACAGACAGCGTGACAACCTGGCAGATCCGGAGCTCAGGACAGGAAACAGTCCTTTAACTCAGACGGATTTCGTGTCATAAGAGTTAATGGGTCTTGTTCCTGCTGCGTTCAGCAGGCATGGAAACTTGTACGGCCATATGAGATGTCTATCATTTGACAAATGTGACATCTGCGACTGCGGAATGATTGTCAGCGCCAAATTGGAAGACATTACAAAGCAGTGTGAAGGACAGCAGGTAATTGATGTCATTTGCCGATAACTGACTCCCCAAGACCCAAGGTGATGATTTTGCTCTTAAAATGATAATGTCTTGAAAACGATTTTTCTTTTTGCTAGGAGTTAAGTTGTCCATTTTTTAAATGACTTTTCTTTCTTGTTATCAACACTTTGACAGCTGTCTTTATGCCCAAAGACTCCTGATGGATCAAAACTGTACCAGTGGAAGGAGAAGGACATGTGGCAGCCTCTGAAGTACACTTTTGATTTCAATGAGATCTATTATAGTGTAAAACAGCATTTTAAGATTGTTTATTTGAGGAATTTTCTTTAAAATAAATTCTCTGAAACCCATAAAAACTTATAAGAATAGCCCAAAAGTCTGTTATTTCTGTGACAAGCTTGTCTGGAAATGAGTTAGAGATTCATGCATCCTTATCCCTGCCCTCCTCCCTGTTCTTCAAGATCTCCAAGTTAAATTTCACTTTAAGCTTCGCAGCAAATCCCATTTACTTTAGTCGTTGAATCGCGCTCAAATGAGATAAACGGTACTGTTATCAGGGAAAACCTGCTCACATCAAAGGAACCAGGGCAGAGGGAGTTCCGTTGTGAAACTATCAGCGGAAATTAATTATCCATCCTAAATGAAATGAGCACACCAGGGAATCCTCCACGTCAGATCGATTCAGCCATCTGAAGGGTTTTATGAGATGATTGTGAATGCGTTTATGTATGAGACAGAATGAAGGGGTTGTGGAAATATTATAAAATGACGGGAGTTTCAAAGATTGTTGGATGGAGGGGCTTGGGTAGCTTGACTTTAGTGTTTTTTTAGTGTGTTTGGAGGCAAAACGCTACTTTTAGTTGGTTAAGATAAAAGCTTGACACCATTTTACAGCTTAGAAGACAAAAATAAGGACAGATCTTACAAAAAAAAAGACTTTATCCTTCGGGAAAAAATACTTGTTTTTCATTCTGCTGAAACAAGACTCACATTTTTTGGAAAATTTTTCTGCACATCCTCAATGGTTCCGTTGAAAATTAAATGGCTCCAAACCATTACACTACCACCTCCAAGCTCCATGTTTATTTTATATTTTGTTGATTTTTATTCGGAATATTGATTACTGACGTCTGGACTGAACTGACCTCATTTGGTTGGAGCCAGAAGTAAGGCCTTTTCTATGGGTAGTGTCACACTCACTCTGTCCAGCCCAGTCTATTTTGCAGGAACAAATTAGCATTATGTAGACACAACATGTTATTTTTCAGGCACACATTAGCAGTTGTGTGCAATAATGAGCGTTTTGTGCACAAAATGAGCTTTTTCTGTGCACAAACTAGCTTTTTGTGCACAAATTAGTATTTTGTGGGCATGAATTAATATTTTGTGGGCATGAATTAATATTTTGTGCACACAAATTAATATTTTGCAGGAACAAATGAAAGTTTTGTGTGCACAACTTATTTTTTTTTCCGGCAAAAAGTAACATTTTGTGTACAGAAACTTAGGTTTTCGCTGGTACACACTACTAGTTTGCGGAAATTAGTTTGTTAATTTGAATGTTTTGTAAAGGTCTACTACTGTAGTTTCACTGGCAGATCTTTCCACCCATAAATATATATGAATATTATGATATATGATAGTTTTTCCAGTACAGTTAGGCTTTCATCATGGTTTATAGAAGTCAGCAAAAACTTTACAATTAAAAGACTTTTTTATGGTGTTTACATTTCTAAAGATAGCAACTTCATGCTTTTTGCCTCACTCTGTCAGTAAAAGTTATTGCATTTCAAACAGAAGTCGGTCCCCCAAACCTTGTTTTTAATTAAAATTTAGCAAGTGAATATTTTATACTGCAAGCATGTTTTTTTCCCTCCAAGCTATATGTACTAATTTAAAAGCTGTGTTTTGTTTTACAGATGTCATCGTCATGGAAATGGTCGGAACCATTTAAGTGTGAAAAACTTAACAAAACAATGACTAGGTCTTTTTTTTTTAGCTTCATCTTATTCACAATCCATACCATAAATTTTTGACTGACCATATCCTTAGACAGCCATGATTCAGAATATTAAAAAAAAAAAGTTTGCAGTATTTCAACATGTCTCAATATATATATATTTTTTATGAAATTAGTACAGGAGAACTCGCACACCAGAGGTCCAAGTTAAGATATCAAGAAGTCACATTTGTGCAGAAGGCCAAACAGTACAGTGCTGCTAAAGTCAGCATGTAGAAGCTGCTCAGACTGTATAATTACGAGTCTCATCCAGGATAATTGGAACAAATGTAAACAAAAGCTGGCATTTAACTTACAGCAACGTTATGTAATGAATGGGGTTGGAGGACAGCTCCTCTGTCAGTGTGTGCACAGCGTATGCCGGAGCTCGGACGCACGCTCCAGTGTGGAGGTGTGTGCATTAATAAATCAATGGGTCCTGACATTCTAACAAACAACAGCGGCCTCACACAGTCTGGAGTGGCAAACAATGGAATTGCTCAGTGGGTTCCATCTGGGGCTCAATGGAAAGGCGGCTAACACAATGAACAGCTGATAAAATGTGTCAGTCACCACTGCAAACCCGAGCTGGTGATACTGAGGAGCAGTCAATTACAGAGTTCCATTACAACTCCCAAAAAGGTCCCAGCTGTCTTTCCCTGCATCATTATCAGCTAAATTAGCCATTCTGCTGCTATTCATGGACGCCCACAGACTATTTTTTGCCCGCTGGTGTGTCTTGGACTGCTTGGAAATGAGACTGTGTGGAAGTTTGGTTTGAGTAGAAAAGGATGCATGTTGGTCACGAAGCACAGGCCTGTTGCTGTTGATTCATACATATGCAAACATCCCGTGCAGCTCTGTACCTACAAAATGATAATACAAAGATGGGCAGAGTTGTCCCATTATGTAAAAAGTGCAATTTCTGAGGACCATATTGTCACATATTGTAGGTTTGTTGGACAAATGTGTCTGCCTGACAGAAATGTATTAAAACTGCAAAAGAAACAACAACACAGAAATTCTGATAGAACAACAGCAACATGAGTGGTTGTCATTTTTCTTTTGTTAAAAATCTGCAATTGTTGCTTTTCTTCATTGTTTTTGCTGTGACAGACATGTGTGACCCCACACACCTTCCATACATGTTACATATGAGCTCCGTCATGCGTGAAATGTGAAGCAATGAACAAATCCATAACATCTGATGGGAAAACTACGGTGGCCCTGAAGTGCACACAAACAAATCTCTTAAAAACAATACGTAAAAACGTACCAGAAAAGGTAGGAACTATGGGGCATAGCTGATTGGATGATGACGTTTGTCCATCATTTCAACCGAAGGTTATTTAGCCTGAAGTGGTACGGGGTATGCTCCATACTAACCAAAAAACCTTTATAGGTATGAGGAAATTGAACAGGCATTGAAAAAACTCAAACGTCAAAAATCAAACGTCATCATCCAATCAGCGATGCTTCATAGTTCCTACCTGTTCCGGTAAGTTTTTTGTTTTCCGAAGCGTTTCATTCTTATTTTGTTTCATTTTTTTGGAATTGTGTTTTGGTTTCTAGAATTTTTATTTGATTTTTAAAATTTAGTGTTTATTGTGTTTTTTTTCTGTTTTATTTTGATCTTTAATATGTTTTTGCATTGAGTGATTTGTTGATGTGATTCGCACTTTAGGGCCACCATAGAAAGCTATTTTGAACAATGAAGTTATGGCTAATATACATGATACATACAAAGATTTTGCACAGTGGAAAAATCCTTGATGTCGCATTCTGACTTATCCTCCTTTCATTCACTCATCCTCTAAACCTGCCTATTCGTATTAGGGTTCATGGGGTTGCTGGAGCCATATCCTAGCAACTGTTGGGTAAGGGGAGGGGAAAACCCTGAACAGTTTGACAGTTCGTTGCACCGCCACAGACAGATGACAACATAAACTAAGGGACAATTTATACATCACCAGTTAACCCATAGCTATATTCACACCGCCCTCTGCAATGCACTTTCAAGCAGCCACTTCCAAAGAAAAGTCTATGGGTGTATTCAGACTGGAAAAGTCAGTTGCTCCCAACCGAGTCTGTTTAACTTACAAAGATGTGCTACTACTAAACCGTAGAAGAAGAAGAAAGAAAGAAGGAGAAGCCCCTCCCCGCATGTCCACTGTGAACAGCATGGGCTAAATGTCCATGCATTAGTGCATTCTTGAAGACGCATCACATGCCATGTGTGTCTGTGGCTTCAAAAGGACTGCAGGGAGCCTGGAGAAACCTCACACAAGCACAATAATGGATCCAGGAGGGATTTGAACTAGGACTTTCCTTTTGCTTTATAAAAGGGAATCTTGAATTTCTGCCAACTCTCCCAGAGCAGGAAGTTCATATAAAATCAGACAAGCAAATAAAGGTTTCCAGGTATTTTAAATTGACAAGACTCAGTTCATGACTTTTTTAGGGCTAACAGAAGCTAACGAGCCAACTTAGTTGCAAAGGTTGATGTATAAATGATAACAGAAATGGGTTGTAACTGAGTTTAGTGACATGTGCTACAAAGAGATCTCTAAATCTGCAAAGATTTGAATTTTGCTTAAGTTCACAGAGGAGCAGTGCAGCAGAGGAGCCTCCTTACAACATTCAGTGTTTTAATAATTAAGATGCTTAAATAAATCAGTCACAGTGAATTAATTTCAGTGCAAACAGAGATCCCACGGCGTTTCCTGCAATGCTACAGATGTAGAAAAGAAACATTTTGATTAAACCTATAATATTTTTACTCCTAAATTGCATAAAATGAAAAAACCCAGAAAATAACGAATGTGCATGTCAACTGTTCAATGTGAAAAAGTAAAGAGCATCACCTTTTTGTTGTTTTCTAATTTTTATTCTAGTTTCAGAAAATGTTAGTAGTTACACATTTTTAAAAGGGACTTTACGGTTATTTTTTGTCATCGAATTACACAAAAACCTTTTTTTAACAACTATAGCCTACTATTCTGCATGCCAACCCCTAATATAATTATTGTCTTTGGAAATTATAGTTTGGATGTATGAGTAATTTAAACCCTGTAGTATTATGTTTGTGTCAGATGAATTACGAAAATCTCAGTTTAGTACATTTTGATTCAAAATTATTTCTAACACCCAGTTTTAGTCAATTAACCACATATATTAGAAATCTTAGTGACTGAAAGCCTTTTTTTAAATATCTCTTTAAAAAAGAATGCTGCATGCTGAGCATTTCAAAATAAAGGTAAGAATGCTTTCTATTTTTTTAAAATATTTTGTCTTCTAAAAAAGTCTTTTTTTCTCATCTTAGAGACTGAAAGTTAAATCTTATGTAGAGTATGTAGAGCCATTCTTGCCAATGTAGAGTTTTTCAAAATAAAGGAATGCTTACTATATTTTTTTAAATATTTCTTCCAAAAAAGCTTTTTTTCTGATTTTATTGCAAAGAAGTGGAGAAAACAAAAAAGAGGAACCGATTAAAAATGTGAGCTAGATGAGTTAAAGTACTTACAATGGTATTGAAGGCTTGTTGCAGCTGATGCTGCTGCAGGAGGAGACCACAGGCCACACATTCCCCCTGACAGTCACAATGTCCAGGGCTGAAGAGGCATGCCAGCAGAACCACCTGGCACCACAGAGGGATCTTCATCGCTCAGCACGCCTGGAATAGTAGGTACAAACCGGAGCCCAGCAGGTCTCTGAACGGGGATTCACCAGCCGGAGAGTCTTGTGATGTTCTGGCTATAATACGTGGCTCCAGCCTATGGGGACACAGCAGACGGAGAGACAACACAAAACTGCATCAATCCGAATTTATAGAGATGATTAAGTGGTTTTTGTGTGGCCAGTCAAACTGTTGGAAATGGAAAAGTGGTCAGCCAGGACATGAACAGAGTGGGTGGAGAGCACAACCAGAGGCAATAAATGAGCAAACAGGTATTTTCCAGAGGATAGGAATCATCCTCTGCAGGCTGGAGGGTCGCTTCGCTGATTGGTTTCTTTGTAAAAGCGGAGGCTGGAGATTTGTTCTACTTTATACTGTAGAGATTACCTTAAAAGCCAGAGATGGGTTAAACCTTGTGGCAGCAACAAGCATTGTTGCACCACCATTTTTCTCCAGGTGTCATAATAGCAGAACATGGTTTTAAAACAAAATGAGGTCTCAGAATTTAGATGTTAGATTAGAGTTCTGGATGCAGATATTTGCTGGAGGAGGACAGACTGAAGGGAGTACTCTTGTTGTCTCAAACATAAATTTATGAACCAGGTGCGCCGCATTTGTTACTTGACCTTCAATCTCCGGGCTGCATCGGCTCTGTCACTCACCCGCCCGAATATCCGCTAATAACACAAAGGTGACAAAGGAAAGGCAGACTCATATATTGCTTTCTTAGATGGTGTGCACATAACAGAAACATATATATGGATAGATTGACAGAAAGAAAGATGCCCTGATTGGTAAAGAAAGCATTCTCATTGGATTAACTAAGTGTTCCCTCCCAACCTGGACAAAATCATTGATAAGAACAAAAATGAAAGCACAACTAGTACAGTTTGACACCAAAGAATGGGCTGAAAGATTTTATTTGTCCTTAGGCTGGACATCTATTCTGCTCAAGGGTGTCACACACTTGATCAAGAAGTTACTACCATTGACTGTATATGAGAACTGAACCAAGTAAGTCTGTTGTCACCCATAATAAATTGCTTACTTCCAGCTCCAACAAAATTAAGTAAATTCTGTCGCCATTTTTTCGCAAAACAGATGCTGACATGTTAGAACCACAAATCGTACCTAAGCTGTTATTGGTCAGTCTTTTTTAGTCTTCATTTCTGAGGTAGCCATTCTTGCCAATCAGGAGTGAGCTTGTTGGAAGTACACACCCTTTCTTTTAGAAAGCAGGCTTCAGAGAATCTGTCAATCAAACGTTTTGAACTTTGGACACAAGACCACATACTGTTTATTGAGGCACATACAAAGAGAAAGAGAGCAAAATTACATGAAATCCCTTCAAGTTGCAATTTGAAAGATTCATTTTTGTCTTTTTAACTCACTCTTGAGTTCAAACTTCTAAACCAGAGTAGTTGAAGGGTTATTGCTTGTGACAAAAATCTTTCAAATAGGAAAATTGAGTGTTGTTTAGGGATGCAATGAGATGAAACCAAAGAAATGTCAGAAAACAAACAGTGGCCTGCAGAGCCCGTCATGCGTGATTTCGGACACATTTATAAACATCTTAATGAGAAATCATCAGAAGAGCTGTTTGTTTTGCCTGGCTGAAGATCATTTATCATCCTGCTGACTAAGACCATTTGAAATCACCATGTTCTCCTCTAAGTGGCCCTTTCTAAGTCGAACAAATGAGTGAAGCAGCGTGGCGTGAGCGATGATGTGGGTGCCGGATGTGCCTCTGGATTACAAAGACACGGCTTTTTACGCATTTATACTATTCTTCCAGAGTCTATTAATGCAAATCAACATTTGCAGCCTCTCCAAACCTCAGTGAATGGAAAAAAGCTGAGCAATATTGAGGTTTTTGTAATTAGACAAGAGGAACCCATTTGTGTGCCTTTACATGCTCAGAGTTTCATTTGGAAATATCGTCATTTGTGCTTTTAGCTGAGCATGAAATGCGCAAAATTCCATAAAGACTTAAATATAGTGCATGAATCCATAAAGCCTAATATATCCTGGTAAAGCTTTAAAAGCTTTTTTTTTTGGTTTGTTTTTTTTTAATTGTAAACTTTCTTCCACAGATTCTAAACTTTTTTTTAAAAAGTTTGGGACACGTTTGGAGATTATTTTAGTTGTTTGACATCTGACAAAGAATGATGAATTTGTGGCCAATCAAGTTTTGAGTTGTTGTCTATGATGTGTTTAATAATAATTTGAATTACATTTCAATCTTCTGTTAAATTAGTTACTCATTTGCCAGCCATCTGCAGCAGGAAATTACATGTGCTATTTTTCAGGTAAGAAAATGTTTATGGATAACCTTTGGTTCATCATCGATGTATTCATTAGGAAAAAAGAAAAAAACACATCTTTGTTTAAAGGGCAGTTTTTGTGTGAGATTAAATCCACTTCGGCCTTGAAACCTCCCAGAAACGATGACAAATGTTACCAAGTTATCTCGCCTCCCTCCGTTGAAGTCTGAGGGTTGCAGCTGTGTCTACATCTGATAAGATCATTATTTTTTTTTTCAAAAAGTAAGTGGTATTGTGTGGTTTTGTTAAAAATGATTCAGTTCCTCTAACAACTAAAAATAATGTTTCTTTATTACCAAGGTTAACATACAGCATGGACATAATAAGCCTCATGTAATCCTAAAAGGCCTTAGAACCAAGTAAACACAACTTTAAAAATTGTTGTCAACCAAAGCACAGAAGCTTTCCTTGAAAATTGTCTATAAAGGGTTTGTATTATTAAAAAAAATGACATGTTATCTTGGTTTCTTATCATCGAGGAATAACTGGTCTCTTTACAGCACTTTACAGTCCAGCCGTCTGAATTCAGAGGTCAGAAGTCAGAAATGTCACCTGGTCACCATGTTGGAAAGTTACTCAGAAGCTTTCACTTCCAGCTGAGGATCATCTCCGACTTGAGTTCTCTGGTATCCAAAGAAGAACTTGAAGATGTTTAGGTCTTTGTTTCATCACTACTCAAACTACAATGGTCTTTTAACGAGTGTCATGGCTCTGCTGCACAAAATCAAAAGGAGTCACTCCAGGTTTAGCAGCACTCCACTGACTCCCAGTTCATTATATTCAGTTACTTACTTTAAAATGTTGGTTCTTACTTTTAGAACCCTTCATGGTCAGCCTCCACATGAACATCTCTGAGCTTTTTGAAATCCGCAAATGAGCTACTCTTAAGCTACGGACACACCGGACATGTGACGCATGTTCAAGAACGCACTAAATGTTTGTTTGACCAGCCAATGGTGTTCACTCTGGTTAACCAGGGAGGGGCTTCTTCTTCTTTTTCTACTGTTTCTAACACATGTCCACCACCTACAGTTGGAAGAGACTTGGCACAAAATGTCAAAGCGGTACAAATCTTGCCCCAGATCTTTTCTTTCACAGCTCTACTTCAATATATTAAAGAGGCACCAGCCACAGTGATTAATTTTTAATCAATTTTTAAATGGTCGGTACTTCCATAAATTAAAAGGGACCCTATCCAAAATCTTTACAAAAGTCACTGACTGATCAAACTTCAGTTTAACTTTCGATGTGCACTTTATATGTAGAGCCTGAAAATGTTCATAAAAACATATCTTGCAACGCGTTTAAAAGTTTTCTCTGCAGAAGCCCGAAACGCATTTACGCGAATTTACATATACTTTTCATTGGAAGTGGTCGCTTGAATGCGTGTTGGTGCTTCAACATTTCACACCAAGCCTCATCCAGTTGTAGGTGACGGACATGTGCTACTAAACAGTAGAAGAAGAACAAGAAGAAGCCCTTCTCTGCTTGTCCAGTGTGAACACCACCCAAAAATGCACTTTCTGAAACAAACATTAAATTGTCGACTGTTCTTTTGGAGCAGGCAGACATCTCTTGGAGATTTAAGCCCATTTTTGCTTCCTTGCAGTCCGCTGTGTTTTACTTCACACAGTACGCTGCTTTTAATTGGTCAATTTCACAGATCCATGCACCTCCCACCGGCAATTACAGAGTGTAAAGTCGTAAAGTACTCATGGATTTCAACATAGGAAGATCAATCAATTAA
Organism: Oryzias sinensis; assembly: GCA_037389245.1. Lineage (NCBI taxonomy): Eukaryota > Metazoa > Chordata > Actinopteri > Beloniformes > Adrianichthyidae > Oryzias > Oryzias sinensis. The sequence continues at coordinate 11,380,726 of CM074509.1, forward strand.
GTTGATGAACATAAATCTATGTGATGGCATTGGTGAGAGGAGACCTTTTAATCATTGCCTCCTCCAAAGTGACCACATCTTTACACTATCTGTTCTGGATGAAGCTTAATGAACAACGCTCAATGTCGTCAGTGGAAGAAGCTGGGATGTCGTCTAATATGTTAGACGAGATAAAAAGGTCTCTGCCATATTTCAAAATGTGACAATGAAGAACAACATTAGGACTTGAATGGAAAAAGACAGTCTTTTAAGAGAACGGTGCGTCAAGACCAGGAAAATACATGCAAAGAAAATAAAAACGAGACAGACACATAGGGACCCCTAGGTTATCTACGCTTTAGCAGACTCTTTTGTGCTTTTCAGTTTCACACAGACAACTAATGGATGAGGCAGAGTGCGTCAGAGCTTTGTCATAACCGAGCAAAGGGTTTTTCTTTTTCACCACTCAAATCCATGATACCCTGATGCCCCCTCCACCCATTTATTAAAGCTGCTGATGTTAATTTTGTTTTATAAATTCCTTTTCCTGCACACAACTTTATGCAACAAAAGAAAGTGGAATTTTTATATATAATTTCTGGTGCCCAAAAAATGGGAAAACAGTTCAAAATTGGACTGAATCTGAAACCAAATCAACCAAAAAATGTTTATAAAAAAAACATTGTCGCTTCCTTTGAATCCTTAAACTGGCTTTTCACCGCTTCTTTCAAAGACTATTGGAACAAAACATTCTGGGCTAACAGGAGATGCGCTCTGAGAAAAAACCCAAGTGCATGAGAGCGGCGGCACTTTTGTTCTGATTGCATCCTCGCAGATGCATGAGAGGGACATTTTTCCGCAAAACACTTTCAAGGCCTTGGTTAACTCTAATGCAAGCTCAGTAATGTATTTGTTTTGGAAGGAAGCAGGTAAAAGCACTCTTTTCTTTTTTTATAAGATTGAGAGATGCCTCTAAAAATAGAGCTGCATCTGGCTCTTCGTTAAAGTCCATTTCCTTTTTGCTTTCATGCCAGGTTTTTGTTAAGGAGGGCAAAGTTGCTTCAAATTACGTGCAACCATCTACTCTAAATGTTAGCTTTGGTGCTGTGCGTCCTCAGCCTACTGCCAGACAAATCGTGTCATCTTTGTATCCACAGGGAAAAGCCATGTCCCCGGGAGTTTCATACCCCTGCAGTGCATCATGCATTAGCCGTAGCAGTCAAGTGGCTGCTGTCAGACAGATTATGCAAATGATATGAACTGCTATAGGATACGTAAAATTGAATGCAGTTTTATAGGCAATGTTGACCAAAAATTGCCAGTGGCAACATCAGTAATGGGAATACCATTGAGAGAGGAGTGTGCACTCCATCTGTCACACTCATTGAAGATAACCCAATCCTATTTAGGAGTTAAAATAGTTTGAGGAGCCGACCGGTACAGATGATGGTTTGTCTCTATCCACGTCAGAATATAGGCTCGGTGTCTTTTAACCCTGTGAAGCCCAAAAGATTTCACAGAAATTTGAAATTTGGGGAATTAAGCTGTTGTTTTAAACCCTTTGATGAAACTTAGACATACAATTTCTTGTATGAGATTTAGATATTACGAATCATCATATGCTGGTAAGTATATACTGTCAACAATGTTAACTTAATATACTAATAATAATAATAATAACATTATGCAAAAATATTTACATGATTGCTTAGGACAAAAGCACCTTATTTACCCATTATCTCAATTTTGATACATTTTTAACATGATATAACTGTAACATCAAGACTTATGCTTTACCAATATATTCCATCTCTCAATAGAAGTAGTCATTAAAAATATGAGATGAGTTGTTATCACCATGAAGTTTTGAAAATTAGCTAAACTTTTTACAGCCAAAAGGGTTTTTGTGATTTCATGGAAGCAGCCATTTGGAAATGAGCAGGAAAAGCCTATCTACTGCCCCTGGTGGAATGATGATGCACTACAGGGCGGAAAGCATTTACCAAATTACATATAATGGGTTTTCGAGAAAGGTTTTAATCACGCTTATAAGATAGGGGTTTCAGAAATGTGTTTATTAAATATTATGATTTCCAAAAGCAAAAAACAGCTAAACAGAAAAATGCATGAAGCATTTAATTAAAAAGAAGTATTTTCTGCCTTAAAGACATTAGCAAATTTAAAGCATCTTATCTAGCCGTCTCTGTTTGCACGTGTGCAGACTTGAGTTTGGAATGTTCATTTTAAGTCTTTGTCTTTATTTTTTAAGACTTGCACTTCTTATAGTTACATTGGGAATCCCATCTCACAGTCTGAAGCTTTCTAAAGAAACATCTGAACATAATGAGGCAGCAGATGCCTGGGGGGTGCCTGTCTTTATGTCTGTTTTTATCTTTTAAGACAGACAGGAAACGTGTTCTACCATATTTCTTAAAGGAAAAGTGGATCGGACCACATTAAAACAGTCGTGGAGAAGTCAAAATTATTGTAATACTGTCCTGAGACCCCAAAAACAGGCCACTATTTTATGCTATAAAGAAGACTTTTATTCTGTATGATTGCATAGTTTTGATTTTAAACACAGGGATAAAGAGCAAAATCTAGAAACAGACACGCTCTGTGTGTAAAAGCTTCCTCAGAAAAATGACCAGCTTTGACAGCACATCAAATCGTGTCTGCTGTTCCCACCCTGACCCCACCTGTGTGACCTTAGGAGCAGAGCCCGTCTGACTTATCAACACTGGCGTAATGAGCTCTGATCGATTTCACCTACCAACCCTGAGAGAAACAGAGGAATGAGGATAAATGAACTCAATCACATTTTAGCAGCTGCTGAAGACCTCAGAGCTTCAAAATCCTGCAGGAGTTAAAGTGTTTGTTCTCCTGCTGTAGAAGCCTTTCATTGTAACTTATATACATTTTTGTTTTTGTAACTTGTTTAGTTGACCATTTTTTAAAATTATTTGCGACTTTAGAATATTTTATAATTACATTTTAGTTTAAGGCATAGTTAACTGGCCACATCAAACCAATGAAAATGCCTTTCTTGAAGCTACACGTGGTGCAGACCTTTCAAGAGATACCAAAACTCTCTTGATCCCTTTCTCCACCTCTTTAAAAAATCTTCTTTTCCCGTCAGGTTATTTGTCCTAACTGTGTATTTTTTAAACCAGACTTTGCAACAACAAATCAGGGTTCATTAGGTGTTAAAGGAAGAAATAGCATCTATCTTTCTACCTCATGGGTTTTTCTGCCCGCATGCGATGAGACGGTTTTCAAACCAATTTAATGTCCCAAAGCTAATGGATTCATTTGGTAATTGGGTTTTTTTCACCTTCAAAATTAAACGGGGCCACAATTAAAAAACGTGTGCAGCTGATTTCCAATTAGTTTACAGATTGCTTTGTCTTTTAAAATAGTGAAAAATGTGATTTCATCCTTAGGAAAAAACCTTTTGCGGACTTCTGAAAACAATCTAAAATTAGAAACGAGTGATAGAAAGCTTCTGTTTTGTTATTCCACAGGCTTCAAACTAACACCCCCCAGTGTCTGTCCACCCTGACAGCTTTTCCCTTCATGAGACCTTCTATCTATACTATTTACACATTTGTCCACAGGAGCCTGCCTGTCCTGCGACAGATAACCAGTCAGTGATAAGAGCTCAGACAAGCACAAGCAGCAGAGATGTTGTGTTTTTATCCCAGCAGGATGGATCTGGAAACCACAAAACTCAGAAAATGCACCTAATCCGATTTGAACCACACCTGCAGCAGATTACACCATCGGACCCATTAGATGGGCCTTTTGCTGCCTTCAGGTCTCATTATTGTCAAACAGATGCAGAATTGACAGATCATAAAAAAGAAAGAAAAAATGAGAGGGGGGAGGTTATAACCTGCAGATAATTTCAAGTGTGCAACAGGGAGAGTGATGCATGTAGTCGTGATCCTCCTTATCTATGCACCTCTTAATCACTGCCTCTTATCTACATCCCCAACTCCTGTTCTGGTATTTTTTTTTTATCGCACATCGCTATTTAGGAGACCTCATCTAATGCAGACTGCTGAGTGCACAAATTTGAGTAGCAGGATGAACTCTTCTTTTCTCTTTCTTTCATTTAGCCCCATAAAGTTAGAATGTGTGACTCCTCATATTCATATCAGCTTTTATCTCCACACCATCATATCAGAGCACATCTTTACCACAATTTTCATCAGCTACACTAGCAGGGTTTATTTTAATTGGGGCCGTATTTGCATTTTTGAGATAGATGCTCAATTCCTCACGCTGTGAGAGTCACGCTAGCAATTGTTTAGTCCCATGCAGCTTTGCTAACAGCCACAAAAACTGATTATTAAAAAGCGGAGAAAGGACAGATGAGGGAGGAGGGGGAGCAAGACTACAAATGATGGGTGTTTTCGTTTTTGACCACTAAAGTCTTTTATTCCTCCCCAAAACTTAGGTAGAATCGTCTGACTGAAGCTATCTGCTGGAAATGGAGACATCTGTCAAGGAGCGGTCAAAGCAGTGGCTTGAAAATGTTACAGAAAAAACCCGTTGAGGCAGAAACAGCTCCCACTAACAGGAAACAAAAGACTTTTTTTGCACAGCAATGATGCGCTCTGTTCTGCAGTGCTGCAGGCCCACCAGCTCTGACTGTATAGCAGAAAAGCTGTGGAGAGTCAAAGGCAGATGATGTGGTGTCATCATTGATCTGGTCGCTGTGTTGACACCTGCACAAATCCATTGGACATGGAGAAAGCAATCTAGCTCAAGCAGACAAGCTCCTTACCCCAACTCAGGCGACAGCAGCAATGCTGGAAAAAGTACTGAACTGCAAAATTCTTGTGGGCAGGAGGTTACGATGGTATAAGTGATGTCGGGCTTCATTCTGGGGTCTTGCTGTTCAGAAACATTTTTGTGCGATCAATGAAAAGGAGACAGTCCAGTTTTATCTTTTGAAGAAAAGGTGCGTAAAGGGCATGAAAGGTCTGATCTTTCTTGTCTCATAGGAATTAATAAGCCAAGTTGAGTCAAAAAACAATTAACTACTGATGATAAGTGAGTGTGCACACATCAGCACACATTTGACAGTTTCACAATGAAAGGAGGAGAAACCGCAACAACGATCCTACAGAAGCAAATTTAAACAAAGAGAAGTTCTTGAATTACTGTGAGAAACATCAACATTCAAAAAGGAAACACACTTCACAGCCAGTAGACCTTACTGAGCGTGTCACATGTTCGAGGCCATGGTAGGTCAAAATAAAAAAACACAATGTCTTCCATCAAAGAAGACCAGATTGGACAAAGCACTAAGTAAGGTGGTGGAAGGGTTATGATGTGGGGCTGGTTCTCCTGGACTCCTCATACTATGTTCACATTTGTCATACAATTGTGACAAACAGGGAGGGGCTTCTTCTTCTTCTTTTTCTACTGTTTACTAGCAAATGTCTGCCAACAACATTTGTTAGAGGTTTGGTGTGAAATGTCAAAGAGGTGCAAATCTCACAAATCTTTCTTCCGGCTTTTTTTTGGTCACAGCTCTATTCTGATATATTAAAAACTTTATCTGGTCATAAAACCACAATTAGTCATTTAGCCACCATGATCAATTTTGAAACAGTTGACACTCCTGTAAATTAAAAGGGACACTATCCATACAATACTATCAAATCAGAGTCCCTTATTGGTCAAAGTTTGACCTGGGTTAACATTTAATGTGCATATTTAGGGCCCAAAAACGGTTGATGAAACTGGAAAAGTGATGTGTGAACGTGAGAGTTTTGAATACATGAAGCCCAAAACGGCTGTTTACATAACGCACAAAAACATTTACCTTTTATTGAAAGAGGCCGTTCGATAATGCGTGGCCAATGGAAGTGTGAATATAGCTTTAGATCAGGGGTCTGAAACCATTCAGGCTAAAAGACCCATTTGGTCCAGTTTAGTCCAACAAGAGCCAAAAAGTCCCACTTTACTGTTTAGAAAATACAATTTATTAATGTTTTAGTGGTCATTAGGTCATTTATTGATAAAATGTAGCTTTTAATATTCTAATTAAAATATGAAGCTGTGGAATTATACTTTGTTTTTACCAAATACTTCCATGTTTATTCATCAAATATTGACAAATATTTTACCTGAAACTTCGGAAGTGAGACCGTTATGATGATCAGCAATGAGTGTTCTTTGATGTAAAAGTAAGGGCTTTTGCAACGTCAAGAATAGAATTTGTAAAAAACGGAGAAAAAGAAGATCCTTTTAAAATCATAACAGTCAAATTTACTCATGGGTTTATAATTACTAGACAAAATTAAAATCTATAAATTTTTTCTTGCATATTATGCAAACATATGTCAAAACTCTTGCAACTGATCATCAGTTAAAATTTTTTTAGCTAAAAACAATCCTTCAAGCAAACTGTGTAACTTTTACGACTAAATAGTAAATTTATAAACATAAATAAAACACTACTCCTGGCTTTTTTCCTCATAAATGTTCTTTTCTTCATAAAACATCAGCGTTGAGTCATTTATTCAAGAATGGCACATTAAGCACCCGTTTTCTCCCCCTCTCTAAGAGTATCGTCTTTACTGATAATGGGAAAAGATTATGCACATTCATTACCATTATCATTACAATCATCATTATTATGTGCTTAGCATAATAACTGCTTTCAGGATTGTCAAGCTTTGACTTTATCAAACGCCAGAACAAACTCCAGGAACAATAAATTGAAGAAGAAAATTAAGTTTTTCTTGTCATGTTTTCATCAAACTCTAAGTACATAAAAATAAAACACATGTAGTGACTTCTGCTTTTGTTCATTTCAGTTAAAAAAATATTTTTTTTGGGGGGGGGGACTAAAACACAATCTAAAAAATTGTAAAATCTTCACATGTAACTAATTAATGCTATATCAATGATTTTATTTCTACATTTTTCTTTATCTGTGATGATCCTGAGCTTTCCACTCTGTTAATTAGCTAGTAATCAGGTGCATTGCGTGTGGTGCTGATGGTGACTGTGATGCCTCCAAAGCCACAGGGACACAAACAGAGTAATGGAAAAATAGATTACTCCAGGTGAAAAGGATTATGCGCACAGGCATCTCAGGGGTCAAAACGTGAAATCAGAGATCAAGCAGAGAAAGAAAAAGATGGGATGAACTCAGAAAAATACAGAAACATCTTTATTTTGCTATAATTTGTGCATGCAAGACAAATAAAAGTCTTCAACACAAGGAAGTGCCTTTCTTACCTGTGAGTGTGATAGCTTAGATTCCCTCCTTATGCAGACACAGGGGAGTTGGGTGGCTCAGCTTGTATCCTTAGGCTCAGGGTCTCAACAACTAAACGCTTGCCTCCTCTGAGGCTTCTTATACACACCCTCTTCGCTCAACCCCTCCAGTGCTCTCCTCTCCCCTCCTCCCCTCTCCTAAATATTTACAACCATCCGTATCACAGAAGAGCTTTAAGAAAGAGGCGGAATCCCCCTTTTTGTTACGCACAAACCCCCGGCACAGACACACAAACCGTGGGCCTGCGATGACGTAGGAGACGTTGCCTACGCCACCATTTTCGTCCTCACCGAGCCACCTAATGGGGCCCGGAAAAAAAAAATTCATCATCTACTGTGAGACTGATCTAGAAGTTTCGTTTTGAAGCTTTCCGCAAAAGCAACAACCAAGGGCAACCAAATATGAAGGTCAGGGACACAATGGCACCTCAAGTGACGTGCTTGAGTGAAAGTCAGCAAACAGAGAATGGAATGGGTCGATAAATTTGTGCAGAAAAAGGTTAAAAAAAAAAGCCTTTCATAACTGGTAATGATGACACACCTGCAATAATGAAATAATGATTATTGTGTAGACAGCAGGTCAGTGGACGGAGACATATGGCTTGACATTATCGATGGACGACTCCCTCTGTTGTCAGGATTTTCTGTGGGGGTTGAGTCCCAATAAACACACGCCAAAACATAAACTGAAAATAATTGTTAACATCGAAAGCTGTATTTGTTTTATTTTTCATTTCCATTGTTCATAACTCTCAAAAGAAGAACCAAAACCTCTCATGTTAAAGACTATAGAAGTTGAGGAGGACCATGTGAAAATTTTTGGACCGGCCTTCTAACAAAACTCTCTGGAGTTTCTTTGTTAAGAAAAAATCTTCTAAAAAAACTACTGAATTCTGCTAAAATTGGAGCAGGGAAACACTGAAGAGTCTGACCTACAAGGAAAACTGTAACTGATTAAAAAAAAACAGCTGTGACCTAAGGTAGAACTCAAAATGATAGAGGTCTGATTTAGGATTAGCCAGTATAGGTGAAGTGAGAAGCCGTCAGATTATGGGTTTTTAGACTACATGAGAGAACTGGACTAAGAGAGTGTGACATTACCCACAGAAAATAAATTACTTCTGGCACCAACAAAAATAAGTCAATTCATTCGCCGTTTCTTTTGCAATATGCGTGCCACCATGTTGGAGCCATTAAGCAATGATTGGTCCAAGTCGGTCTGAGTCAATGTTTCTAGATCACAGTCATTTACACAGACTGTATATTAGAACTGGACTGAGTTTGTGTGATGTTACCCATAGAAAATGACTTACTTCCTGCAATGAAATAAAATCAATTTAGTCTCCATTTTTTTGTGAAACAGACATCGCCATGTTGGAAACAGAAATCATCAGAAAGCTGTGATTTGTCCGTGTCAGTCGAGTCAACATTTCTTTGGCAAACACTCTCACAAATCAGGAGAGAGCTTGTGGGAAGGCCACACCCCTACCACCTGAAAGCGTGCCTGGAAAAATCTGTCAAGCAAATGTTTTGAATGTTTGACATAAGACCACAGGCTTTTACTGAGGCATCTGATGTCAGTTTATACCTTGAATAATTTGCAATAAATACAAAAATATAATGAAAAAAATTAGGATTAGCAAAAACATGTTAAATAAAGTATCAGAGCAAGAATGGCTATTCTGACTAATAGAATGACTGAGTAATAGCTGTTTATTTCTTAATAGAAGTCTATGGGATTTTCGCTTCTTGGAGCCAGCTGGTACTTCCTGTTTGGAATGCAAAGGGGGAGTGTCACTCAATCCAGCTCTTCAGCTCTTCGTATATGGTCAATGATTTATATGCCCCGCAAAATTTGGTATCAACACCTCTACCCCTCACAGAGACGTCACCCTACCTCCCACTCAGCTGCTCTTCATTTCTAAAAATCCGTCAACTAACTACCTTTGGGAACCTGTTTTTTTTAATCCACATCCCTGGCAATAGAAACCTTGTTATTTGAGAAAGCCAATCGCATTCTAGTACATTTCCAAAATTAATCCCAGTGGTGGTGACACAAAAGGGATTATAGTGGGGTTATGATTAGTATGGAGAATAGGTATTTCTGTCTTTGCTGTTGTACATTTGTGGAGGTAAATAAAGTCTTTACTTACAGTATGCCAATGCAGGATGTATTGTTTATTGAATCAAGAGCCAAACAACCAGTTTAAGTGTTTGACATGACAAAGTGGAGCTTTCATCTATGGCGCTCACCCATCTGGAACCAGAAAGTTTGACCAAAAGAGACATTAAATCCTGGTCATTTTTCAAAAGAACAACATTATGGCACATGATAGAAAAAAATCTGAAACCAATCTGCTCGTATTACCGTCATCACAACCCTGATCATTCTCAAATGAAAGCATTTACAGGCTATTCATACACATAGATTACATCACATTTATGAAGACTAAGGATCAGCAGCGCTCAGCTACTGGCAGAACCCTTATTCCTGATATTAATTAAGCAGCAGAGGTATTTTGTTGGTATTGCAACTCTTGAAATGTCTCCTCATCTGGAGCTGTTGTTAGGCTGTTTCCTCTGCGTGTGAATGGTGGACCTGAACCTGCGTGAGGTCTGATAGTGATGGATGAATCGGTTCAGCAGACAGAGCCCTCGGTGCGGCAGAGATAAGGGGACCAGAGGAGCGAGCAGCCGTTCGGGGGGGCCTGTCTGTCATTGATATCGTTGCTATCCGCAGTCTGTTAAGGGTGCCCAGACGCATCCCCCCCAGTGGTTTAAAGGCACTTATTGCCTTGATGACAGGAAAGCGGTCACGTTTGACTCCAAATCACATCCAGTCCTTTAAGTCTGTTCACATTTGCACCCAAAACTTGGGGAAAACTAACTTCAATCCTATAAAGCCATTGGTATCATATCTGACACATTTCTGAGACCCCTATTTCATTAGTATGATCCAAACTTTCCATAAAAACCCATTGTATAGAACTTGGTCGATGTTTTCAAGCTGCAGTGCATCATCATTCCTCTACAGACAGTAGAGGGGCTTTTCCTGCTCATTTTATTGCTTCCGTAAAATCTCAAAAAACAATTTTTGGCAAGAAAAGTTTTGCTAATTTTCAAAACTTTGTGGTGAGAATAACTCATCTATTGTAATTTATTTTTATGATTGCCCTATTTTCTTCACTGTAGGGCACTCCATATTATTCAAAAAAAGGTGATATGAAATTAAATTATCAGTATTTTTGCATCTTATACTAACATTGATGTGAGCAAAAACTTACTAAATCACCCAATGTATCATATTTTAAAGATAGAAAAATGATATTGCAATACTTTTTGTGGATATCATCAAAGGGTTTAAAAGGGTTTAAAAACAAATTATTTGATGTGGTGGGCTTTACAGGGTTAATTGAGGACTTTTCCCCTTCATACAAAAGGATTTTGAGTTGTCATATTTGCATAAGGTTTTGAAATGATATAATTTACATCAAAGCAAACCCCTTTCTGAAAGCTTTCACTGATTAATAATACTGCTTAGAAATACATTACTTCATAAAATAGGGGATTGTTTTGGAAAGCAGCCATTTCTCAGCCTTAAAATGCTAGGCTGAGTTTTATAATGGGATGTGCCAGAGGGGGTTAATTAAATAAGTTGTAAAAAAAAAAATGTATTGATTTGTATGAAAGGAAGAACAGAAAATGTGATTGATGTTTGTTCCTGTTGCAGTCTTAGAAATATAAAGAAAGGTTTAGTGAGGAAAAAATACATTTCTCCAGGTTTGTGAGGAGTTTGTACGCCCCCATGAGATTCCTCCATAATGAACATCATTTTCCAGTAACGAGACATCATCACACATAAAGACTCAGAGCTGCATCTGCACTACATAACTGCTTTATATAATGGCTCTAACCACCCCCCTGTACATTTTCACTTCCTCCACAAGTGATTCGACAGGGTTTCATTTGGGGTGGGAGGGGTGGAGAAAAACTGCTGACTGATGGTTCAAGTGCTTCCTGCCAAGAAACCCTCCACCTTTCCCCAGTTATCTGCAGCCAAAACTGACCCGCTCCTGGCCCGGCTCCAGTGGAGCTCCCCCTCAACCCCCATCCATCTCTCACAGCCCCGGTTTTTTACCATCCTCCTGCACAATCAAACCCAATGATGTGAAACAGAGTGAGGGATCTGTGCTGGGCTTTATGGCGACTCAGGGTTCTCACCTGTCAGGAGGCAATTGATTGTTATGAACAGTGGAGTCTAAAATGAATTCCATCTAGGAGGGAAAATATACATTTCTAACCCAAAAGCCATTGTAATTTCGTGGGGATGAATTACTACCCCTTATCTTGGAAAAAAAATCTGCAGCGTCAACCCCGAAACAGTTGAGAAACTTTCATTTTATATGGTAAGCATTGTACTGAAACACTGCAGTGCATCATATCTTTGTCAATATCAGGATATTTGCCTCTTAGTGCCACATGCAGTTTCCAGAAGGACTTTTTTTCTCATTTGCAAACAGTGAAATGTCCGTCCGCATCAAAAAACGCCTTGTTGAGTTGTGAAAACGTGACACTGTAAATAAAGAAAGCTGTCAGGGGAAGAGGATATTTACTCATGTTTACTCACTCTGTGTGGGAAGCTCAGGACCTCAGGATTAAATGTAGAGGTTTTGACCTCAATCACAGAAGTGATTATTCCCTAATTAGCATGCAAAGCCTTAACAGTCACCATCAGTCTGAAAACAGAGGTGATTAAAACTATAATTCCTCTTGAGCTCATCAGCATTGGTCTTGGGGTGCCCGAATGATTTAATAAATTGGGCTCCCCTATTCCCACCTTAAAAAAATGAAAATTCCCAAACTAGAATCCTTTCACTCCTGCATGCCAAAGTCTGTCAAAGCAGCTGAAATATGATGATAGAATAAAGGGTGAGTGCTTTCAAGAAGAAGACGAGTGAAGTGTAACTGACTCCATCTATCTCGAGTAATGAAGGGATTCATAATTGCCATTGCTGATAAAAGCTAAGGATCCTAACATACCCACCCACACACACAAAGGGACACACTCTTTTATTTAACGAAACTCTTTAGTGCAGTGAATCATCAAGGTTTATATTAATTCATCTGAAAATACAAACTTTCCCACACAAGCTGCTCGCTATTAAGAGCAGTGTTGTTATTCCTCCTATAAAAAAAGGTGAAAAGATTTGTTTTCTTTTTATAACCAAATATATAAAACAATCTGATGTGTTGTTAAACCAGCTTAGCTGTTTTTTAATATTTGTACTCCAAATAGACATTCTCTTAAACCTCTCATTTTTTTATTTTTGTGTCTCCTCATCATGTTGGATGCTTTTACACACCTGTGTAATTGGATTAAAATGGTCTCTCTCCATTAATCTTCTTTTCTTTAGTATCAAAACATCCATTTGGTGCATTCATTCAATAGAAATGCAGTCTTTATTGTGGTGGTTGTTTTTCTTTTTATTGTGAACTGCAATTGAAAATCTGTGGTTGAAATAAACTCAGAAAGCGACTTCCAACTGTATTCTCCTTTTTAAATGCATAAAAAAGGAAATAATATATAACTTCTTATTTTTCCCTAAATATAATTTAGTTAATGGACCAAAAAGACAGATTTTATTGAACTGAACAAGCCCAGATGAAGAGATATATTAAAGAAAATGATCCCAAATATACCAAACTTTTATTTTCTACTGTTTTACAGTTGACCTTAAAGTTTAAATAAAATGTTATTTTCCTCTTCTTATGAAAACAGTTCTCCGAAATATACAATATACCATATTCCTAGACAAAACCAAAATGGTCTATAGAAGTAGATACAAATATTGACTTTTTTTGTCCAAGTAACCATATACATTTTTTTTTTTGGCCAAGTAATTGCAGGGGTTGACATAGCCCAGAAATTTGCACTGGCCCACAGGGCCAGTAGTTTTTGAAACTTACTGGCCCTGCCTGAAAGTTACTGGTCCGACACCACGCATAGCGGGACCCGCCGCTCCGCAGGTGCTTGCAACTTTAGGGGGGTCCGGGGGCATGCCCCCCCGGAAACTTTTAATATGGTGCAATTTGGTGCATTCTGGTGACATCACTTATTTCTACACTTTTCAATGACTGAAAATAGACCATATCAAACTTAAATCTGCTCTAGTCTGTTTCAGATGTTTTGAAGAGAGCACTGCAGTGTAGTAGGTAACACTAGTTCAGAAGTTTTCATGGTGCTTCTAACGGCAAATATTGCAATAAATCATTAACCTTAAATGTGTTAAAACAATCTAATGGCAGCTTGAACCATTTAACGGATCAAATAAATCCCTTAATGCATTTGACCAATCAGATGGAGCCCTGTTATGTTAGATGTTTGTAACCTATGTCAACGTGGGTCATTTGGAGTATAATTTTTAAACTGGGAATGGTTATTTGGTTATTTTGCTGTTTGTTTATATACCGCAAATTATATCGTTATCGCAATTTTAATCTCTGGTATCGCATATCGCGAGTTTTCCTCATATTGTGCAGGTCTAACTGAGATCATTCAGCTAACTAGAAATACTTACTGCTTACAGTGTTGTAAAGAAAAACAAAATTAAGTAGTTTAACATTCTACTGCATTTGAGTCTGAGATTCAGGTATTTGGAGTTGCCTTTGATTCTTTGTTTTTCAGCTTAAAGCTTAGTGGATACAGTTTCATCTTCAATGCATTCATTAAATATCTTGCTGTCCATAGTACTAATTCCACCCATTACTCCATCTAACATATTCCTGCCATGTCTTCCACATCTCTGACATGCTTCAGTCTCTCTTCAGTGACGGTGTCGGATTTATAATCAAATGTAATAATAACCCACTGGCTTGTGCCTTCCTTGTTGCTGTTTAACATTGTTTTGTATTGAATTGTTACATTCAATAAAGTTTGAAAAAAAAAGTAGTGAGCGCGTGCCGCGTGGTGCTCGGCAGTGAAAGCCGCGCACGCGCAGGCGGGAGAGAAGGAGAAGTGATCAAAGGTTTCCCATAGAAACCCTTGAAGTCTGAACACAGGACTAGCAGAAAAACTAAATTAGGAAGACGAGGTAAATCTACACGTTTTCGCAAAATGTACTTTATTGAAAAAGGTGAAGAATATATAAACCGTTAGATATTTTAGTGGCCCGAGCGGACAAGTGAAAAGTAAAGTCTTGTGGTCCGCACTGCTCGAAAAACAGGACCGGGCCAGCGGACAAATGGCTATGTCGAGCCCTGAATTGTAATTAGCAAAATGTTGATATTGGGTAAAAGTAGTTAATATGTTAAATACGTTTTAAATTCCAAACAAACTTCAGTCAAATTTTGCATGTTTTTTAAGCTCTTCCTATTTACAACATTATTATCACTGTTATTATTCTACAAACTGTTAAAAAAGTATTGTACGTTAAATGTTTAAAAAAAACTTCATTTTTCAAACTCCCCCCCTTTTTTTGCTTACTGGGTTTGTTTGGACTATTCGAATCTCCCCTTTGGACCAGCCCCCTGCTCTCAACCAATCATCATGCAGAATGTAATTATTTCAGCCAATCAGAGCACACCTTTGATACCGAGCGGGACGCTTCAAATAATTGCGGAAGTATGTCGTGTTGGTTCACAGTTACTCGTTTAATTGTTTTGTTTTTGCTCTTTAGTTGGGGTTAAAGAAAAGTTAAAATCGTTCATGTGGTGCGGATAACCTGTGACGTATGTACGTACGAACGGCTCATGATTTTAAAGTCTTTGGGTAGGTAAGTGAAATCATTTCAGAAATGACTTGCATATTAGTATTTAGTGCAAAGCTAGAGAGCTTTGTTTACCTCTGTTTGACCTGCTGGGTAATGTTTAACGTTTTTTTTTTTTTTTTGGAGAACGTTTACAAGCGTGGTATTTGTTTTTGCTTTTGTTGTATAAATGAGCTTGCGTGTATTTTTTTTTTTTTTTTAGCTTGTAGAGGAAACTAATTCCACACCAAATATAGAACTTATCAAAATAGAAGTACAATTTCCTTAAATCAAGGAAAATAATAAAAAAAATAAACGGAAGTATGCAAGACACATTTCCCCATTACTGTAATATGGGCAAATACGTTATTAAGTAATTCTTCACATTTTATAATTGTAAAAAGGCTTATGGCAAAGTTTTGGAAGACACATTAGGGTTAAAAAAAAACATGTTTTTTTTCTATTCTTATAAATATAGAGCTGTTAAAACACCAAAAATGAAAATTGATTTAAAAACAAAAATCAGAGTCAAAATCACTTTATTGATCCCACAGGTGGGAAATGTGTTTTGTTACCGTAGCAAATGACAGCATTGTAAACATAAGAGAAAATAGAATAAGAATAATATATTAAAAAAAAGTAACACAAATGTAAACATATAATATGGTATAATTTTAAAAAGCTATTTACAGACAGTACAGGTATAGATGTTCAAAAAAATGTGCAAAAGTAATCTATTACACTGTGAATTATTGTAAAGTGTAATTGTGTTTGGTAGGAAGTATCCGGTATCTGGCAGTTTTGGAGCAGAGGTGTCTGAACCTCCTAGAGAAGGAGCTCCGCTGTTTGTCCAGAAGTGGGTGGAGAGGTTGCTCTGGGATGTCCATCATGGATAAGAGCTTGTTCAGTGACCTCCTCTCCATCACTGCTTCAAATGTTTCCAGTTTTTAGCTGATGGCAGAACCCGCCTTTCTTAAATGCTACTTTGAATCTAATTTCAACACTTGGACTTAACAGTGAAATTTGTCATGATATTTTAATTAAATTTTAGTGCATTTGAAAAAAAAGAAGACTTTTTTTTTGGGGCATTTCAGGTATTTTAAACTATTCTTTATGTTTCGAGATCCCTATCTTTTGAAAATGTGTCCTTCTTTATGTTATTTTTTAGGCTGTTCGTTAACAAATGGAGGATCTGTACTCATTGGAAAGGGAGGTGGGTCGGGGCAGCTATGGTGTCGTCTTTGAGGGCCATGTGGTCAAAACGGGGCAGAGAGTGGCCATCAAGCGGCTTCCTTGTAGCAACCCTGAGTGCATTGAACTCTACCTGCAGGAGCTGTGGGCCATGAGAGCCACAGCCAAGAACCACGTCAATGTCATTGCTCTCCACAGCTGCCTCCTGCAGACAGGACCTCGGAGCTTAAAGCCCTTAAGGCCGGCGAAGCTGCCTTTGCGGCTGGTTGAGAGTGTGTTGAAGGGTCGCGTGATTGGAGCCCCGCCGACTCAAGAAAGCAGTGAGGTTCAGTCTAACGCCAAGAGGAGGATCAGCTCTGGCTCTCGACTTCAGGACAGGACCAACCATGTCCAGGCTGGCACCAAGATCCAGGAAAGGTCAAACTCATCTGATTTTGGAACGCCACAAAGACCTCCCAGTAGGCAGAGAAAGAGATCCGCCCAGAGGGAAGAGGAAGAGCAGCTTGGACCACTACCCTGCTTGGCTCTGTGGCTTGTGATGGAGTACTGCAACGGAGGAGACCTGAACCAGTACCTGCTCTCCAGGCCCCCGGATGCCCAGCGGAACCACAGCGTGGTGCTGCAGCTCAGCAGTGCTGTGGCCTTCCTTCATGGTCTGGGAATCACCCACAGAGACCTGAAGCCTGACAACGTTCTGGTCTGTGTGACTCCTAAAGGTCCAGTTGTAAAGGTAAATGCATGAATGCTGTGTTTGACCTCTGACCCTTGAGAACAAGGCTTTTAGAAAATATAGATTGGTTTATTGGTTACACTTAAATCCAGATGATACCCACACAAAAAAAAGAGGTTATTAGTCTAGATTGTGTACTTTTCGCTCCAGACATTACAAAATAAAATTCTGTGATGACAATCTTCATCTAATGATGAATAAAAGTACTCTGTTAGGGTTTCAGCCACTGAATTTTCTCATTATAGATTAATCTGCTGCTTTTCTATTTATCGCTTGATCCCTCAAAAGGATTTGTGAAAAGCATCAGGCAAAATTTTCACCGGCCTAAGAGGTGTCATTAGACACAAAAATACTTAATGTCACGCATCAGAAGAAAAGAAGGGTCTGAGGGCTTCAGAAATATCTTTGAGCAACTAAAGTCGATTAAAGTCAGTCACTCATGCAGTTTTTGCAGCTCCAAACGTTTTTGGAACTGCTCGATTGTTCCGGTGCTTTCTGTTGCCATAAAACAGTTTAAAAGCTTTTATGATATGTTTTACTTTTATTCTTTTTTTTGGTAAATTTTACTAATTTACATGGATACTGAAGGAGCTCTTTGTATTTGTCTTTCTTTTTTTTTTTTTTAATCTTTTTAAAAAAAATTGCAGTTTGTTTTCCTCTGTGATTCTCAGTTCTCCATCTATCAATGTGGTGATCTTCTTGGAGGTTATTTATATTATAAATATAAAATGAACTCAACTTTTGATACACAAAGGTGTCTTTTTCTTTAAATCAATCTCCTTTCTTGATTTAAGGTGGCAGATTTTGGTCTGAGTAAGATGAGTGAAGGCCCGTGTAGGCAGCACTTCTCCTCCACCTGCGGCTCTGACTTCTACATGGCTCCGGAGGTGTGGGGCGGCCTGAGCTACACCGCCCAGGCGGACATCTTCTCGCTCGGCGTGATGTTCTGGGCCGTGCTGGAGAGAATCACCTTCTTGGAAGAGGGGACGACTCATGAGCAGCTGGGTGAGCGCACATAAAAGATGGCAGCACGTGGCGCCTTTTCCCCCATCCTCACCAGTCACACGCTGACGGAAAGGTTGAGCGCGGTCGGGCAGGTCAATGATGCATCACGCTGAATTGAGTTTGACTTAATGAACTGGCACATATTAAAAATGCCAGATACTATACATCATACGTTCATCGACCATGGATGGTACAATAACAGGCTAAATGGCAAAGAGACGAATGATGATTTATGCAATTTACATGTTAATATGGATTATGGTACTTTGGATCCATAATACAAAGTGACAGTGTGTTATTCAGCCTTTCATCACACAGACAGTGTTTTTTTTAGAAACAAAACAAGGCTACATTCATTCTGATCAAGTATTTATAGCAGCTTCTGTTTCCATCAAAGGTGACTTAAAATATGAAAGAAAAATGCCTTTTATTACTGTTTTTAACCTTTTTTTAACTAATTTTTCCTCTTTTTTTTTTTTTTAATGAGAACTGTGGTAAATGTCAACAATTTTCTTACCAAAAACTACATGTTTCTGTTGGTATTGTTTACATATTTAAAAGTAGTTTTTTCTACAATTTAATGAATGAAAAATTTTATATAAGTAAAACAAATCTATATATATTTCAATTAATGCTTTTGTTGCTAATTGGACCTAAACTGGTTTCTGATTTGAAAATGGCGTCATTACTCGCCATTTTTGTATCACCGCTAATGTTAGGTTGGGGGTGGGAGGGGCTGTAAACAGAGAGCTCGCAGTTATGGGTGACAGGAAGGGGGGCGTCATTGCTCCGTGCTAAATCAAAGGTGAATTTCTACTGCCGCACTGCAGAAACTATGTCCAACAAAAATCTAAATGAACTAGAAAGCCATTTAAAACATGAGTGGGACTTTAATTGAGGAAGCCTTTGAAAGCTACTTTCTTTTGAAACATACTTACCAGAATTAACTATAGAACTGAATAGTCTGGTTTTATATGATTCAAAAGAGAGGAAATTAAAAGACTAGAATAATTACAAACCAAAGGCCCAATTTATTTTAATGTATTATGTTTTTGAATAATAATTTAAACTGGAAAACATGTTTGGACATGTTTAAAAAAAATTAAAGCTTAGTACTTTACTAAAGTCTCTCTTAGATCATCTTTTGATCTATCATAAAAGCGTCTTTTAATCACAATTATGCAGTTTTTAGTTCATTAGAAATTTGAGTTGTGGGTGAGACCATTGGCGTGGAGCTACCCCGCCCCTCTTCCCCTCCCCGTTGCTGAGAGCTTGTGGCCTGTCCAGTGTATTTTCTACAACATAAATACTACATTTTTTTAACAGCATTTTTTTTCATCTGCTCCTGATTCACAACGATTTGAATAAAGAAATGGTCAGAAATGCCATTTTAAGATAAATTTACTTTATTTGTCGAGCATCATCAGACAAATGCTACAAGAACATGTTAAAAATGTCAGAAACATGATTTTCATTGGAGTGGATCTTTTAGGAAATCCTAAGATGGATACATTTTTTAATTATGAATGAAGATATTTTTAAGTTAGACAGACATTTTCAGTGAGACGTTATTTCTTGTTAGCTTCAAATTTGCAGTTTTCTTTTACAGTATTGTTTATTGTGGGAGGGGAGTAGACGGCATGACGGTTATCTATTTGGTTGTCCTTCCACTGCTTGACTTCCAGTATTGTTTATTTTATGATTCTAGTAACAGCATCATTCCATTAAAAAGGGGTGCTAATACCACAAAAGCGCCGTAGAATAGCTTTACATTAATTGCATTCGGGGTGATATATGGTGTCCTGGCAGCGGTAATGGCTGTCATGGCAGGTCCGGTCATTACACCGAATTTTGATTGTGGGCATCGCTCTCTGCCTCCATCCACATCCAGCGCTGAGATGTTCATTTTTCTCCGTCTGCGGCGCTTTCCTGTCAGAAGCCCATGTGGCTGTGGCATGTCTTAATACATGAGAGCCCAGGCCTGGGCTCAGCTCTGAGCTGCACTGTCAGGGCATAATGAAACGGCCGTAATACAAATGTCTCATTTTATTCGCAAAAGTGTGTGTGGCCAGAGCAGGTGGCAGGGGAATATGAACCATTATCCTGGAACTCGGAGGCTGCAAACCCTCCCTGAGTCATTCATTACCTTTTCATGCACAGTTACGTCCAGCTATAGTTATAGCCGGGCGAGGGCCATTTAACTGGACGACTGTCCTTTTTCCCAGAACACGAGCGCAGGAGGGGGCTTGATTTAGAGACCCGAGTCAGATCGGGTTCCACTCTGCTGTGATAGGTGGCGCTGTGCTCCCTATTGGGCTTTTTAAGAATGAAAAACTGAATTAGGAATTGAGTTCAAGGTAAAAAGACAATTACGTCTTTTATTCTATTGAGTCTCTGCTGGCTTCCTGCCAGATGAGTGGTCAAAGCCTTCCTGCGTTTGGGTCAAAGAGGTCACAGAAACATTCATGATGGTCATTTTAGCTCTTGAGAACGACAACTGCCTTTAAGATTAAGTGCCGGTTGATGTTTTTTTATTTTTTTATTGCACCTGTTTTACTTCTAGGCCTAAGTTCATACTCTGATACGAGAATTAATCATGTCCTCTTGAAAATGATTAACAGTGACAAATGGCTATTTCACCTTTTTTATTGCTTGAGCTTTATCACAATTATTCTCACCGGATTGCGAACAAAGAAATGAAAACTTTCGTCAACTTCTCTCATCTGATCAGATTCAGAGGCGATATGAAAGCCTCACGCCCGGTTTCTACTTCATATTGGTCGGCCATCGCATCAATCGTAATGCGTCCGCACCGCAGTTGTGCGGTCTAGTTCATACTAAGGTTGGCCGGGGACAATAGCAACTGTCTGTGATACCTGTGACGAACTTCTGAGTGACGTTTGTCCTTGACATGACATTACGTACTTTAGATGGTGATAAATGGGGACGTTTTTGGAAGATGGTTACATCTATATGAATAAGTGAAGTCTGTGGCTAATTAATGGGGCAGACAAGACAAGGTAGGTGGTACATCAGGTTTTTATTTTGTATTTTAAAAGCCTCAACATACAAAATACTTATAAATAAAAAAAATGTTCAATTTGAAATGATTTGCCACCTGCTCCATGTCATACTCAAAAACAGCTGAAGTTAAAGTTGCATTAGAAAGTTTATATGCTTTAATACTTTTGGAACCGAGTCAGAATAAAATGTCTAATCCCTCCTGTTTTTAAAATGCAGTAATGGTGGTCTTGTCTTCCAACTCCTGGGACGTGGAAACTGCAGTTTACCTTCTACTCCAGAAGCTTGAAATTCTTTCTACGTTGCCTGGCCGATGTGTTTAGGATCACCGTCACAGTGGAAGATCCAACCATGTTCACCCTCAAACCTCTCTCTCTGATAGGAAGCTTTAACCCAATATCTCACCATACATGTTCCCTTTCATCCAATTCTTAGATCAATCGTCCTGACCCCTTTGCAGAATAGCATCCCCAAAGCATGAGGCTTCCACCCCCATGCTTTACAGTGGGGCTCTTGGATGAAACTCGGCGTTCCTTCTCCTTTAGGCGTGGTGTTCTATTTTATTCTCATTTATTTTCTACATTATACAGACGTTCTTTGAAAATCAGTGTGATTTCTGGATTCCTTTGTTTTTCATTCTGTGAGACAACAAGCAGAATCCAGTGACTGCCAGAGACTTTTGCCCTGCTTAAAGGGAAACGGCTCAGCTTCACTTCACATTTCACGTCAGGCAAATGACCCTTTTCTCAAAGACGTCAGCATCACCCACACCAGGTTACTCTAAGCATTTTTCAGGCGTTCAGATGAACCACAATGATACGCTCGACATGCTGCCGACGTATCATAGTTTTGAAATGCAGTTATTAGCAAACTAGAAGTAGGTTTATTGATTTTTCACAGGAGCAGGAATAGATAAGAAAATTAAGTATTGACAGTTCAAGCATACTCATTAATACATAAGCATTTTTATTTTTGTCAAATCCTCCAAAAAAATGTTGTCTTCTGTTTACTAGTTTTATTAGACGTTGGCTCTCTTTTTATTTTTTTTCTGGTAATCTTCCACTCTGTTTGCAATTTCTGAAAATGAGTCAAGCAGCAGGCATAACTTCCTGGTAAATTGCAAAGTCCGACGTGGAGCTGAAGAGGTCATGGGGTTCCCTGCAGCCTGTTCTGAAGGTGCCGGTAACCCTTACGTGACCACAGACTCATGCTTCCCCGATGTGGTTCTCCTGCAGGTGCCTACATCTGCAAAGGCCGCTCCGGATGGCTGATGCCTCTGGGCGAAGCTCTGTGGGAGAACGCCGACCTCCAGCCGTGCATACCGATTAAGTTTAAGAGAGCCCCCCCGCTGCCCCCTCCTCCCGGCCCAGCCATGTGCAACCTCCTCCTAAACATGCTGGCCTCGGACCCGGACGCTCGGCCATCTGCGGACCAGCTGGAGGCCAGAGTGCGTTCTGCCTTGAAAGAGGACTCCCACTGACACTTGTGCACTCAGACGGCGATGACCACTGCAATTGGAGGCTCTCATGGGTGCAGAGGGCTGGATCAAGAAATATGTGATAAAAGGAATTACAGTGAAGTTGCTAAAATAAAATCTAGAGCTAAGGGTATTTGAAATGTGAAACCATATTAAGTTAAATTTGGTTAAAGCAAAACCTCAAACTACACACAACAATTTTTCTGTTACAAAAACCTCAAATAGAACAGCGCTCGTTCACTTCTTCATGTTGGCTCACAATCTTGTTGTGCTTCATCGTAAAAATGATTTTGCTGCATTAAGAATCATGGAACCCCAAAAATGTCTTTAAAAAAATAAGCACTTGGATAAACCAATAAAAATGGCTTCCGATGGATTTTTTTGTGTGTAAAACTTACAAAGAAGAAGCCAAAGTGATGCATAATATTTCCAACTTTTTTTATTTGTTAGATTGTTTTTGCAATAATCTGTATTTTTGTATGCCCTCCAAAGGATTCAGAAGGTGTCAAAGGAAGTTGTAGTTTTTTTTTGTGTGTAGTTTCCAGTGGAAATGGCTTTGCAGCAGAGGCTGCTGTGATTAATGGTCAGTGATGCTGCCTCTATCAACAGAGTCGAAGCCGAGCATTAGGATCGTTGCCGATCAACCACGCTTTATTGTCATACAGTCTCAGTCACCAACTTCACTTCTATGTTTTGAGTTTTTGTTTTGTCATAACCAAAAGTTTAATATAAATAAAGATGAACTTATTCTCTAACCAGTGTTTAGTGCTGAAAATACTCACCTCTCTAAAGGGGAACATTTAAGCAGCTGAAGTTGTGTAATAGATCTGTGATCAATCAGGCTTAGCTTAGTCCTATAGTGTCAGGAAGTCTTTCTTCATATACAGTCTAACATTAAAACAGCCTTCAGTAAATAATGACCCAAAGTGATATTTCGAGCTCCAAAAATGTGCAAGACAGCCTAATTTGACCTGTTGGTAGCTGCTCAAGGCTCTTATCCCACATTACTCCAAACGGAAACTGCATTAGGAAGAGATCAACTTACACCTAATAAAGGCAGAGACACAAAGTACACATAGTTGATCTGTTTTTGTCTCTTTTAAAGGATATATTTAAGGCAGCAAGAAAGTTATCTTTGAGACTATTTGTGATTCCATTGTTCTTCTGGAAGGTGGGTCTCAAACTGAAGTAGAGAAGTCGTTTATAAATGATTTAAAACAATTACATCTACAAATTAACAATTACACATCCCCCCAACGCCACACAGGAGCAGGCAGGAACAACCGCGAGCGGCCAGATCACTGGCCGGGGCCAGCAGGACTGCCTTGAGGCCCCAGAGCCAGAGAGCAGGGAGGCGGGGAAAATGCCTTGGCCCAAGCCCGGGAGGCAGCCCCCACCACCACGCCGGAGGCCCAGCGCCCAGGGGCCCCACAGGAGAAGGGCACCCCTGGCCAGGCAGGCACCCCATCACCACCCAGGAGTTCCCGGGCATCCCCTGCCCCAACCCCAGGTGCAGGCAGGACCCCAAGGGAGACCGCTCCGCCTCGAGCAGCCACCCACCCGGCCCACGGTTGGTCAGGGAGAGCAAGGCAGGGGGCCAGCCGCCCCCGCCAGGAGGAGGGCACCCGAGAAAAAGGGCCCACAAGGGGTGTTGTAAACATGGCCCGACCAGGCTCAGCCACAGTTGGAGCCAGCGCTCAGGGGCAAGGAAGGACCAGAACCCACCCCAGGGACACAAACACACCGGCTCCGGGTGAAAATGCCAGACCCCCTCCCGGAGGCGCGACCCAGGAAGCGGCACCCAGGGGACACGGCCGCGTTTACCAGACATACCCCACCAGGAAGGAGTAGGGGACAGCTGGTCCTAGGTCCCACCTTCCTTGCAAAATGTGTGTGCGTGTATGTGTGTTTGAGAGTGTGTGTGTGCATGTGTATTGTGTTTATGTTGGGATGTATATATTATTGAGGGGAGGGTGTGTGTAAGGAGTGCAGTTAAGGTGCGGCGGAGTAGGGCGCTGGGGACATCTCCTGATTACTCACAGTGACATCCCCTCACCCTCCCCACCAAGGGGCCCTAAATGTCTAAGGTGCGGTTAAAATTGGCGGGTTGGGTGCTAGGAGGACATCTGCTGCTTTCTGGCAGTGATGTCCAAGCACCCCTACCAAGGGCTCTACATGTGTAAGGTGCAAATAAAAAACCGCCCAAGAGAGAGGCCCACTCCCATCACAGCAACCATGGGAGAGGGCCACTGCCGTCAACCCAAGGCGCATCATGAGCTAAACCCCCACCCCTCACCCTAATATGAGGGTTTATGAGAAGGGGGTAAGTTGGGGGACAGCTGGTAGGCAGACTGTCCCCGGTGAGTCAAACAGCTGTCCCCAGCACAGGACCAGGTCACCCAGTCAGGGCCCCATCCCGGGCGCCGACACCCCAGGCCCAGCGTCGCCCGGAGACAAGTCCAGGCCCCACACACAAGCGCCGACCCTAGAAGGCTCTGGTCAGACCTCAACGGGACCGAAGCAGCCAACCGGCCGGGGCAACTGCCGATTGCCTCAGCGGAGACCCCGACCTGTCAAACCCCCATGTCCCGTACCAATAGTGGGCTCCCCCCCCCCAGACGCCCCACAGGACAGGGCAGACAAGCCCCCACTCCAGACCCATGGCCGAGTGGATGATGACATCCCAGAGCGACCGGGGCCACAAGGTTAATCGTTACGTCCTAGAAGCCAGAAAGGCGATCCCAGCCCCAAGTCTGTAGATGGGCAGCCCATCCGTGTAGCTGCCCAAGCAGAGCCCCATGCCAACCCCCAGCACAGGCAAAGGGACCACACCCCCAAGCCAAGCCAGACCTGACCCTCCGACCAACGGTTATTTTTGTTTTTTTTAAACCAAAATACTAAATCAGAGATTTCCTATGTAATTTATTCAAAACAATTCAATGTGTTTTAGTTATTAAGATCTCACTATGAAAATTGTGTTTAATATATTCTTGTGGCATTTTTCTGATGGAGACCTCTATAAAGAAAATCAAGCTAAAGGACGACTGGGAACACTTCTACAATAGATCAAAAGATGATCAGAGTGGGACTTTTACATACAGTATAATACTTGTAACCCTTTTTCACCTATTATGACAGAGGAGTCACAACAGAACACATTAACTTACCACACAACACAATAAATTACCTCACAACACATTAGCTCACAACACAATAACTCACAATGGAAGTAAAGCTGCAATTGAAGTGCTTTTATTCTGAAGTTTCCACTGGGCGGGGCTACCAACTAAAGTCATTGTCTGATCGCCACATTGGAGCGGTGTCTGTGTACATCAATGCATGGTAGACACGGAGAATGTGGAGAGATCGGGTTGTTTATTATTTTGAAGAGTTCTGCTTGGTAATCATGTTAACTCTACATTTTTAATTGGGACATTTTAGGTAAAACTTAGTAATTGCTGGCCATGCATATGCACAGCTTAACCTTCATCAATACAATATGGATCTACTTTTATCAATGTGCCCTTAAATGCTGTAAATTAAAATCTGAATGCAGCTCACAGAGCCCATATCTCTCTTATTACTTTTGTAATCTTTGCAGACAAAGTAGTGTAACCTTCAGGGCTGCAAAGTTTACCCACACTCCTTTTGCCCGTGTTGCAGTGAAGATTAGAGCAAACTCCTGCCTCCTCTACACCACAAATCAGCTCAGCACAGACTCAGCGAGGGTGCACCCGCGGGTGGGGGCGGCTCTCCCAGATTATACGGAGGATAGTGAGCGAGGAAGCACGAATGCAGCTGACTGCGTCACGAGTGCAGCACCAAACACACATCCAGGAAATTGGACGCGTTTGGCTTTAGTCACCCTGAGAACATATATGAGGTGTAGGTCGAGAAAGTGAGTCCTAATGCGGCTTATCGCTCAAAAGATGAACCTTTAGCAATGATGGTGGCTGAACACTGCATTTAGTTCACGTCCAGATGACCAAAATACAGCTGAAAAAGCTGGATCAGGTAAACAAACAAAGCAATCAACAGAAGTCTCCTAAAGGGAGGAAGATTTTCCAGATCTCTCCCATAATATGACCTTTCGCTCTAAGCCATAATAGCGTAATTCTCAATTCCAAGATCAATTACTGGAATCCTAAAAGACTCAGAATTTAGGGCACAAAAACAAACACTTTCATTTGTTTTTTGAGGAAAACTAATTTATTTGACACTTTTATTCACAGAAATATAAAAAAGCTCAACAGTAAATGAGTAAACAAAACCAGGATGATCTGTAGGTTACATTCATTTTTGTCCTGCCTTAAATTGGTATTTTCCTAATTTCTGCTTTCCATGCAGAATGTTTAGTCGATTTTTCACCCACCCACCGAAATACAAATGAATATTGAGATTGAAATGGTTTTTCTTTTAAATATCAGGAAAAAAGAATCTGGGATATCAGCAGAGACGTAGCAGTTCTTTAATGATCCGAAAAGTTCCTCCCCAGGTTAAATAAAGTACCAGCAAAGCGAGTCCAGAGAGGCACAACCAGAATGTCTTAAACTGCTTTCTACTGCTCCAAAAAAAAAAGTTTTCCTCCTCAACTCAAAGCGTCACCTACCAGATGAAACTGGCTTCGTTCCCAGCAGCTTCCCTCCCTCACATCCTCCCGCGTTTGTTCTTATCTTAATAAAATAGGGAACGCAGCAGCTTCTGCATGCTCCGTTTGAGATAAAAGCAGATGCACGAGGACCTGGACATTATCTCCTCTGATGCTAAAATGGTTTCCGCGCGGCAATCCTGTCCCCGTAACATGGTTTTGATAAATACCATAGTATGTGCGCGGAAATCCATGCGAACAGATAAAACTTTGGAGACTCAGTTGGTTCCAGGAGCATAGAGATCTTTGACCATATATGGGCCTTCCAACTCATAGCCCATCTTCCTGTAGTAGTTCCTAGTTCCTACACCTGCAGAAAAAAAGAAAAACAGAAAATGAAGTGAAACAATACAGGCTTCTGATTCTGAAACAAATCCAAACATGTTGAAGAGAAACCTGCCTCAAAATACAAGTTTCTAAAAAAAAAATCAAACTCAATGGGAAAAAAAACTAACTTCTGATTTAGATTTTTACCCCAACTTTGCCATAATTATTATTAATCTAAACACATTTAAGTCTAAAAACGTATTGTGACAAATAAATGTAAAAAAACAAGCATTGGAAAGAAGAAATACTGAGAAATGCAATTTTGAGCTTAATTTGGTTTCAACATGTTCTCCATCAAATACAAACAGCTATCAGAACATGTTAAAAAAACACATTTTTCATTGGAATGGGTCTTGTAGAGTCTTTAACTAAGCTGTTTATGAATTAAAAACAGAAAAAGATTAATTTTGTGTCTCTGCCTTTATTAGGCGTCAGTTTTTATTAAAAAATAGACATGTCTCCTTGTTTTACCTGAGATAACAGCCAGTTTTCCAGAACCATGTTCATCTCTGGCGATCCTCTCAGCCTCCTCCATCAGCATCATCCCAAACCCCTACACAGGACACAGTTGATCCAAAAATTCGGATTTGGATAATTGGTTCCTTCATCGCCTGCAGGGAGGATTTAATCACCTGATGCTGGAACTTGCTGGGGTCGCGGCTGCTCACTGGCACCACGCTGCCGTACACGTGAAGTTCTCGCACGATGGACACGCCCCCTTTCAGCTCTGGCCGAAAAGACTGCGGAGAGCAGCGGCGCAGGCGAAGCAGGCCGATCAGGATGTCCTGTTCCGGATCCTCGTAGGACAGGAAGGTCTCCCAGCCGCCATTGGCCACATAATCCCTCCTCACCAGCTCCACCTGATTATGCAGGTGTGTCACTTAGTGCAGACGCTCAAAGTGGAACTTCTTCCTTCACCGTCGTCATTCTGTTACCTGGTAAGGTCTGACTTTGTGGTGGATTTCCTGGATTCCCACCTCTCGGGTCCTCACATCTCGACACTGCACAAAGAGGAAGTTCATTTCCTTTTTATTTGAACTACAGACAGAAATGAATCCGAAGAAATTGCCCAGTTTTAATGTGACAAACGGTTCAAATGGCACAAAATCCACAGCCTTGGAAAGTGTTTTCATGGAAGAAAAAAAAGTGAGGATGTAGAAGGGAAAGCGTCTGCCTTGGAGATATGAAGTTCCATATTTGACATCAAACGTCCCTCCGCTTTGAGGTGGCCTCTGCCACTCTGTATGAAAATGACTTCTTTCCTCTCCACGTACTCTCAACCCAAAAAAAACTTTAGGAAAAGGCGGCAGGTACAGCTTTCTGCACGTCAGCGTGGCACAAAAGCTCAACAGGTGATTTTGGTTGCAGAAATCTCACCTGGGTTCCCATGTCCTTCATCCTGGCCAGAGCCAGCTCTCTGAGGTTCCCGTGCTCCACCCCGGAGCTCACCAGGGGCATGGGGATGTCCCTGAGGGAGGCAGGTGGGGAGAGTTCACCACCAAACTGGACCCATCTGTTGATCTATTTTAAGCACGTTCCCAGTGGTCTTTTAATCAGGATTATGCTGTTTTTAGCCGAAATCAAAATAACACTTTGTTGTAACTGAGAGCTCTCTGTTTATGCGATGCAGTGAGCCTGCAGTGTATTTTCTGCAACAAATACAATCTTCTTCAAACTGTATTTTTTATCTGTTCACAACTATTTGAATAAAGAAATACTCAGAAATATAACTAAGATTAAAAATGCCACCAGAACATGTTCAAAACACCATCTTCATCAGAGTGGGTCTACCTCTGCACTCGATACACTCGTGTCCACGGTGGCACTAATGCCAGGATCCGGGCCACCAGGTCCACCAGAGCGCTGGGCGTGTAGCTTTTGTAGCGGCCCGTCTTCCACAGCTCGTACAGGCCCGTCCCTCGGATCACCAGGGTCGGGTAGAGCTTCAGACCGTCGGGCCTGAAGGCCGGGTTCTCGAAGAACTCCTGCGACAAACACAGATGTTTGGATTCAGCGGCAGCAGCCAGCAGAGTTTGAGTGCTCACCAAACTGAAAAGTCACAAAGGAGAGGACGACCTGGCTGAAGGACATGAATGCTGCAGCTGCTTTTGTGCCGTGAGCAGAATCAGAGACCCCCCCCCCACCATTCCCCTTCTGCACAAACACATAATGATTACGACCATGAAGATCTAGAATCGAGGCACATTTTCTAAAAGTAGGAGCATTATCGGGATCTCCTAATCTCACAGCTCAGAATCGCATGGCGTGTCCTGAATGGTTCTGCAGAGAAGGCTTTAGGAAAGGGAGGGGGCAGAAAATCAACAGCTACTACAGCCTGAGGCTATTTTGGAGATTTCTGCACTAAAGATTGGAAGCAACAGAGGATTGTGGGCTGAGATTGAAGGAGTTTTATGTACCTGCCAGGACAGAGTTCAGCAGATCTGTGCATTAAAACTACAGCTGTTAGAGTAAACCAAACAAAAGGATCCCCATCTCTGCCACTGAGTTTAGGGCTGAAAAAGAGAGAAATGTTTCCGACATCGCTCTGCAGGGTTTCAATGAAATCAGACAAAAAAATGAAACAAAAACCTTCAACTGTAAGTGATGGAAGAATGAGTCTGGGTGCAGATTGTTTTGCTCAAAGAAAAACAAGAAAGGCTTTTTCTTTCATACATGGAGGCTGAAAAATATACCATTTAGTCTTTGAGCTGTTATTTTATTTGAGGACTTCTGAAATGTTGTTTAAAGCAGACTGACATCGCTAAAACAAACGTTACTGTCATTACGCTAACTAACGTTAGCCCTGTCACATTTATCACAATAATTCCTAAAAAAACAAACGGAGCGCTGTGTACATCACAAAATCGCTTCGACAACAGAATGAAAAACCAGAAATAATCCATATTTAAGGCACATTGTTGCTTCTTCTTTTACAATACGGTAACCATTTATCACAGTTTACGTCATATTTTGCGCTAAATGTATTGTGCAGGCTGATATCGCCATTACAATAAATTTGGCCTTTAAGGCGTCAAGGAAAAAAAAAGCAACAACAAACTTCTAGAATCCTCACCAGCTTTTTTTTTGTTTTTTTTTATAAATAACCTGCATATTTTTTCCCCTCACAGCTTGCAGTCAGTGAGGCATGAAGATTGGATGTGGAGAAGTGGAGCAAACGGGAGTCACTCATAAATTGTATAATCTGAGAGAGAGGGATAAGAAAAGACGAGGAGAATGAGACTGAAATATGACAATGTAGGAGAAAAGCAAGGAGATTTAAGACCTGTAGCAAAATGAAAGGAGAAAAAAAAAGGGTACGGAAGGAAAATGTAAGGTTCAAGTCAGATGCAGACATTTAAATATAGAGAAGATAAAAGAGCTCTGAGGATTAAAGTTGCATTTTTGAGTATTTTCTATTCAAATCGTTGTGAATCAGGAGCAAAAAAAAAAAAATTAACTGGAAAAGTCGTGTTAAAAACTCCCTGCTCCAAGCTGTCAGCAATGGGAAGGGAAAGGGGGCGGGGCTGCTTCATGCCAACTGTCCCGCCCACAATGAACTACTGCTGCTCTGCAGAAACTTTCTACTACTAGAAAGCTTTAGCTAAAAATGGCAGACCCGTATTTTTCAGACTATAAGTCGCTCCAGAGTCTAAGTCGCAGCAGCCAAAAATTCCAAAGTAGCAAAAACAAAAATGTTTTGCAAGTTTCACTGGAGTATAAATAGCATTTTTGGGAGAAGTGGATCAAATCACAGTACAGGAACATGAAAAGACAATTCATCTTTCAAGATAACCGTTATTATGATTTAATAACAATCATACACTGAATATATGCACACTTCACTACCGTAAAGCTGTGTGCACACCCAACACCCTAAACGTGCACTTAGCCCCTGGCGTTGACAGTGGACTGGCGATAATCGATATTAGCCTCGTGTACGCCACCTACAGCTGGAAAAGGCTTGCTGTGAAATGTCAAAATAGAGCAAATCTTGTACATCTTGCTACAAGTTTTTTTTCTTTTATAGCTCTATTCCGATGTGTGAAACAGTTGATGTCATAATTCCTGCCAGGGACAAACCGCAATTATTCATTTCTCCTCCTTGATCTATTTAAAAACCGGTTGGCACATCCATGAATTAAAAGGGACGCCACCTATACGCCACTATCAAGTCAGAGTCCCTGATTGGTCAAAGTTTGGTCTGGTTTAACTTGCAATGCGCGTTCCATGACCCAAAACAGTCTTAAAGGTGTGTGTAGCTACATGTGAACGTAAGAGCTTTGAACACGGAATCCCGAAACGCACATTCATGCCCTTTAACTTAGACATTTCTTTGTTGCTTGATCGCACGCAGTCATCCCGATAACCATAATATAAAAACACGCTAAAAAGTCAACTGAGCTCTTTATATTCCTTTAAATCCCTAAATCCGTTGAATTCTTCTTTTTTTGTGCCTAATGTAAGACTGAGCGACATTCTCCAGCTCATCTGATCACTGGAAGCTGCAGGACTATCGTCGGTTTTATGTTTCTATCTTAAACAATGAAGGTCTCAAAGAAACTGAATTTCAAATCCTAAAAAAAATATTTGTTTGTGTTTTATCGCTCCACAAAGAACAGCTTCAAACCGAGCCTTCATTTACATCCTGCAGTCAGCTTAGTTGGGAAAAACACTGTTGGACATCCTAGCTGTTTCTAATCAGACTTAAAAGAGAAATAAGTGAATCAGGGAACCTGCTGGTAAAACAACACCTGACACAATTCTCCACATCCCAGCTAAAGCTTTGAGCGACTGTCACAGCTTTTGTTTTCTGCTATTTCAGGATGCAGCACGTAGGACTCACTTGTTGCTACACCACTGTGAGGTGAAAACTAATGACGCACTCCGACGCCAAGTAAGGGAATAAGGTCTGATTACTAATCCCGCCAACAATAAGCCCTAATGAACAACTCCGCACGCAGCTTCCACAACTATTTTTAGGCTTATTTAAAAATGAACAACAACTCATTTTCGAGGAAAAATGTCATTAAAGTGGATTGGCGGCATGGCTCCCCGCGGCGAGCAGGGATGCCAAACAAATTTATATTTGGATACAGAGTCTGGCAGAAACCCAGGAAACCTCTGAACTAAGATCAAAATGAAAGTCGGCGGGGAAAAAGTCGGGGAACGCGGGGAATCAGTGCAGTTCCCTAGAAGGCTTCATGTATTTGGACATGCACGACAAAATCACGAATCAAAAATAAAAGAATCAGCCAGGATTTTATAAATGGCAACACTCAAGGCAACCACTTTTACTAGAAAAGCAAAGAATAGAAATAGAAGAACTGGTTTAGATCCTGTTGGTTAGTTTGTTCTTGGTTTCCAGGCTTGGAATAACCGACTTTGTGGCAAAAAGTTCCTAAAAGCGGCTTCTTCTTTTCCATAAAGGGTGCAGAAGAACAAAATGTTGCTCCTCTGAAAGGTGTCTAGTGATCAGGTTGATTGGGAACTTGAAGGACTTAAATTATCCGCCACATTCTCCTCTGATTTCAGTGAAAAATTGCTGCATTTCTAATTAAGAATCAGTGTTTCAAAGAAAAATATGAACATCTGCCAAGACGAAAAGGATCTTTCTACCCGTGCAGAAGCTCCAAACCACATTAGTTTGTAACTGTCTGGCACTTTTAGTTCAAATGTTGCATAATATTGAGTAATAAAACAGCGATGAAGTGAGATTCTTACGATAAACTGCTCCACGTCCCTCTCCATGCCCACGTTTGGCAGGTCTGGCATCATGTGGGCGACCACTTTGAAGCCGGCGTCCTTTGCGAGGTGGAAAGACTCGCACACAGCTCTCACCGTGTGGCCTCTGTGAAAACCGGATGGATGTTAAAGCCTGCAGCCTGAAAGCCCTCATCCATCCATCCATCCTGCTTCTACCTGTTGGTGTCACGAGCCACGTCTTCATAAACACTCTGAACTCCGATTTCCAGCCGGGTGCAGCCGTAGTTCAGCATGTCACTGAGGTGGCGCTTCAGGCAGTAGTCCGGCCGCGTCTCTATGGTGATTCCCACACATTTAGTGTTGCTGCGCTCCGAGTACCTGCAGGAGAAAAAACTCCATCCTTCAGTTAATGTTATCTCTGCCTATGAACCCGCTTTTCTCAAAATATCTCTGGCCTTGACTTCTAATGGCTTTCTAATATTACCATTTTCTCCTAATGAGATTAAGTGCTAGAATTTTAGATGTGAATTAAAAAACTTTTTTTTTACTTCATTTAGCAACATCATTTTACACGCTGTAAGTTGAAACGGCTCATTATGCAGCCAATTACCTCCAACCTCACATTAACGACACATTAATGCACAAAACCTGAGCGCCCCTTCCCACGCCGCAAGACTCGGAAACGTGCATCAAAGACGGAAACTAGAGTTTCCTTTACGTCAAGCCGGACACTTCTGTCCTTCATTTACAACATGACCCTGAAAGAGGACGGCAAACATAAAGGAGTTAGGACAATGTCTTGGCAATTTTTACATTAATTATCCTTATTATTGTCACAAATTTGTAGTGTATAATTAACACATATTTACAATGTGTTTCCATTTAAAGTTGATGTTCAGAAATCAAAGTAAATGTGAACCTATTGAGACACGGCTCACAAATGCCCGACACATTTAAGTACTGATGAAAAGTTGGACATTTGAGCTTTGCCTTTTAAACGATTATTTTGCTTTTTGTAAATAAAACCGGAAAAGACGTTCTTCCGTCCTTCAAGCAGAGATCAATTCTATTCTTAGACCTAAACAATCGTGCAAAACTCCATAGATTGGCTAAGATTTTTTGATAAGTTACAATTAAACTTTGGTTTATGGTTGGCCTAGGGAAAAAAAGACTAAATTGGTCTGAATAAAATCTCGAAAGTAAGGCCAAAAAAAAAACGTTTTTTGTTTTATTGTAGGCTGCATTACCACCTTTCAACAGTAGATGTCAGTACTACTCATTACTATTTAACATTAAGGGAGTTATTGCTTCTTTTAAAATGCTCGTTTTTCTGACGATGGAAAACATAAATAAAGAAAATTAGGCTTAAATTTATATTCCTGAGTATTTCTTTATTAAAGTTGTTCAGGATCAGGAGCAGACGAGAATAAAAAATTCGGAAAAAGAGTGCATTTGTTACGGAAAAAAGACTCTGGGTGGGCCACAAGCTCCCTGCTCGCTTGACAACAAAGAGGGGAAGGGGGGCGGGGTTGTTCCATGCCAACATCCCCACCCGACAACCCTGAGGAGAATTTTTCAAATAATGCCTGCTGCTCTGCAGAAGCTATGTCCTAGAAAACAATTATATTTATTTTTGCCTGAAAACCGCAAAATCATAATTTAAAGACCACAGGGAACAAAATAGATCAAAAGATGATTGAAGTGGGACTTTAAAATATAATTAGTTATTTTTTTAAAGAATTTTGAATATAGTTGCAAATTCTAATTAGCTACATTAAAATCTCTGTATTCAACAGCAGTACATTTAAAAATAACTTTTTGAAAGTTTTAGCAAAACATTTGTTGGGATAAATAACACAAAATGCGTGCAAGTGCTTCCAGTAATCAATTCAAACAGCTGCTCTGGGAAAATTATGATATTTTAAGGGGGGAAAAAAACGAAAGTACCTCATCATGACAGTATGTGACGCCGGCTCATGCATGTTTAGCTCAATAATAGAAGCTGCTTCAAGGAACTCTTATAAAATAGGAAAATAGTGAGCGATGCCTTCTCCAAACGTAATGGGAGCTTCACAGACGCAGTCAATGCCTCACCTCCTCTGAACCTGATTCACGTACAACTTCTAAAGTCATTAGAGCAGCTGCTCGATGCCACAAAAACAACATAAGTGGCCTAACAGACATGTCGTCTCAGTACATGAGGCAGCTGTTATTTTCTCCACTCCAGCTGCTCAAATGACCATCATCTAGCTGTATTCCCTCAGATTTTGTATCTGTTAGCAATAAATGTCCATCTTTTACAGTCGGCTGGCTGATTTACTCTAATTACAAGAGTTTATGCTCCAGAGGGGATGATCAGATTGTGTGAGATGAATCAATAAAAAGTCTATTAGCTTTTTCAGACTTATCGCAAAGTATCTTGATGCCACCGAGAGCGGGGCGTGCGCACGGAGAGGCACAGACGTGGGCGTCACGCACACATTCGGTTTTACGCCCAAACACCTGAAATATCACCTAATTAAACCTTGCACCGTGTTATTTCCACAATGAGCGGCAGCCTCGACAACTACTGTAATCATCTCAACCAAGCCTGATGACAGAGGAGCACATGAAGCCACACTCACTGCCATGAGTGTTCTCACAGAGCCAGAAGAAAAAAAACACCGCAGACGTGAAGACAATCCTGTTGATCCGTCTGATCGGAGATGTTCTGCATCAGTGATTAAAGATCAGAGATCGCCATCAAACGCTAAACCGACATCCAGTTAGAAAACAAACAGGGATATGAAAAAAGGCCTGAGTCTATTTAAAAATCGGACCCAAAAGAGCAAAAACAAACCTCGTTTTCCCTTAAAGAAGCCAATTTTAAGCCAACTATCTATCTATCTATCTATCTATCTATCTATCTATCTATCTATCTATCTATCATGTTTAATAATATATTTACAGTAATTCTAATAACTTTAAATGGGAGGTTTTTCAGGTGAGCATGTAAACAGGATAATCTAATATTATTTATCTAATTAAACAGTTGTCTGATAATGAGACATAAGATCAAAGCTAGATTTCTTTCCGGAAATTTGATATTTTTTTGGCAAGTCCACCTGATTAATCTTATACTTTGACATCTGTGCATGTAAACGGAACACAGGAAGCGGAAATCACGTAATTAAGACATGACATCCAAGGTGGCGGGACGTGTCTAAGCGTTTCTCCCTCATAGATTGCAGCAAAGTCTTGTTTGATTTGTAAATAAAGAAGCCACTGCATTAGCAAAGATAATACCAAAACTGTCTGCGCACCCGCGTTTGTCAAGAACAAACCAGCAGAGCCTTCAAAAGTGACAACAAGATGGATATATTTTTTTATTTATTACTGCTAAACAAATCAGGCAATGGACTAAAACACAAAGATGAAGACCACGTCACCAAATAAACCCAAATTAGCAGATAGTTCATAGTTTTAGTGTCTCTGTGAGCATGTATGAAATAGTATTTTAAAAAGCTGCTTGTTTCAATATGACATCTTTTCCCCCAAAAGACGCTTTAAAAAAAAAAAGCAGGATGCGCTTCCTTTTTTCCTGCAATAGAAACAGCTTTTGTTTGCTTCTGCTACTTTATGGAGGATAGATTGTGAACAAAACAAAGTCTCAAGCTGGATTAAATGATTGTTTGAATCAATGTAGTCTTTTGCCTGGACACAAGTCTGCTGAAAAGAAAAAGTATAATGTGCCAAAAGGGACAAAAATGCTGGTTTTAGCACAGATGTATTATTTTACATGAAATTAACCTCACATGTAAATAAACTCAGTGGCCACTTTATAAGCTACACCTGTCCAAATGTTCTAACCGAGCATCAGAATGAGGAAGAAAGGTGATTGAAGTGACTTTAAACGTGGCATGGTGGTTGGTGCCAGACAGAAACTTCTGGTCTACTGGGATTTTCACCGTCAACCATCTCTAGGGTTTTCAAAGAATAATATCCAACTGATGGAAAGGCAACAGGAACTTAATAGCCACTGGTTACAACCCATGTCTGCAGAAGAGCATCTCTGAATGAACAACACGTCCAACCTGGAGCAGATGGACTACAGCAGCAGAAGACCACACCAGGTTCCACTCCTGTCAGGTAAGAACAGGAAACTGAGGCTTACCAAAACTGGACAATAGAAGATTGGAAAAGCGCTGCCTGGTCTGATGAGTCTCCATTTCTGGCGTTGCTAAATCAGCCAATCATAAGACAGCATGTGGCAGCAAGGGCAGGACATCCCCAACAGACGAGCTGGAATTTATCCACAAGAAATTCAAATGGATGTTGAGATTTGCCAGATTAAATGTGATATGTTTTATAAAGCATCCATGAGCAATTCCTCTGCTTTAGGGACTTTTCCCCCTCATCCACATAAATAGCAGCCGTTTTTCTTTTTCTTCATAGTTTTTTACTGAACAATTCAGGTAAGCAACACTGATATTAGCTCCACTCTCACCTGGCAGCAATTCAGCAACAATCCTCCAAGAAGAGCCCAAAAATAAGGCCATAACGGCGCTCATTAGACACCTGCCACCCATCTGCCTTAAGCAAAGAAAACGCAGTCAAAGCCATCATTGAACTCTCCATTCCTGTGAATCAGCCAGTCTGGGATTAAATCACCTGAATGAAGTTGTTGTTGATAAATTGCTCATTTCTAGAAATCGTTTTAAATCACGAGAAGGTGAAAAAAAAAGTCTCATCTAGACCGAGCAGACGTGCGCCTGGCTTCACTCAAAGCAGGTTGAACTGGGAGAAAAGAGAAATCGATTGTAGCGGCTGAAGAGGACCTACGGAGAGAGGCCTCGCTCATCTTCCCCGATCCATTTTCAGTGGTTTTATTCAACAGTTGCGTCTACGGAGTTCCTTTAGTTTCTGCCAATCTTAACAGATAAATGTAAAGAATATCACAGCTATAATCAATCACAACAAAACACTAGGATAATACAAAATGTTAGGTAACAGTAATCAGAACACGAACAGAACTGTTTTTGGTTTATTAAGAACGAGAGAGAACTGCTGAAAGGATTAAAGCCACAATAGCATTCTACAAATAACTCTAAATTGTGAAATTATCTTTTACTTCCTGTATTTTACAACGATAGATTGATTAAAAAAAATGACTCACCGATTCAGTAGATTACATGATGCATGGAGAAACACTGGTTTAAAAGCAAATCTAACACTTTCTGGAAATGAAAAACATCTTGAAGACTTTATTCCGACACTCTGGCTTAACCTTTTCATTTATATTAGGTTAATTTCCATCAAGTCACATGTTCTGTATCTTAGTTTTAAGATCCTTACAGTTTAGAACAGCAAATAAAACAAATCTGTGGGTGTAAAAATATAGAACAAAAAAAATAAGATACATTGGTTCCATCTGGTGGACAAAACCATCGTATAATCCTTTATATCATTTTGTATTTCTAACAATTATAAGGATATTTTAAAAAATTAATCATTTATTGATCTGTGTATTAAAAAAACATGATTCTGTCTGGTCTACCTTTAAATAGGAAATGTAAATATTAATAAGAGAAAGAATAAGACATTTTTCAGTAATATATACATTTGCATATATTTATTTATTTTAGTATTTAAACTTATAATGAGAGACAGAATAGAAATGTAAATGACAAATAAAGGCATTTGAAATATAAAAGACAGCATTTGTAAGTTCAACCAAAAAGGAATATTGAACTACAAGCAAATGAATTCACCTATAGGCGACAATAACCCAGTGTTACCATCCAAATACTACAAGTTCTCCTAATAATATGAATGAAGCAGAAGCTGAGGTGGCGGTATAACATTTAATGTGTGCTAATGTGTTCACACATCCCAGCAAACGTCTGCATGTCTGCCTGCAGAAAAGTGAAAACAAAGGCACTGAGGCAACAGACGGGGGCGGAAAAAGCAGCACAAAAAAGATCACAGAGAAGTATCTTTAAAGCTGAGCCCAATCAGATGTGTGTTTAAATTCAGGAGACAGTGTGCATGAGACAAAAACAATCAAAAAAAGAAGAATCTCAAATCAAACCATCTAAAGTTTGTCTGAGTCTGTCATGGTTTGCCCTGTCCCTCTGTCTCCCTCTTGTGGTAATTTCTACTAGTGCATTCCGCTGGTCTCTTCCTACTGGTTTCTGTTGAGTCTCCACAGGTGTGCTGGATCACACATTTAATGTCAATTCAGCGCTTAATGTATTGCGTATCACAACCATAAAACCACAAATCAAAATCCAGGATCCGTGAATGAAAATCTATAAATTAAGAACCAAAACCCATAATTTGCAACCAAATGATAGAACCTAAAGTGCAATCATATTTGTCATGTGCCAACATTTTTTCTGAAATCGTCTTTTGGAGTTGCGCTTCTATTTTTTACGGTTGCGATTCTAAAACCTGTCATATCAACGACACGCCAATCAAGGGGAGGGGAGGCAAGACATCTCCGACATTGGTTGCAAATTCTGGGTTTTGGTTCTCAATTTATGCATTTTGATTCACGGTTTTATGGTTTTGATGTGCAATACATTAGGCGATGAATTGACACCATATACACCTGTAACCCATCTTCACTTACCCTGCCTGACTGGTTTTACCAGCCTTTACCCTCCTTTGCTTCCGAGAGCTTCCAGAACAATTCAAAGGGACCACTGAATGATTTAAATGGTTTTTGTTCCAAACACTGATGAACAATCATAATGCAGCTTAATTGAGAAATAAACAGAATTTAGAATCTAAAAATGTCTACGTAAGGTGCTTTCCATCACTTTAAAAGTCTTCTCCGCACACCACAAAGACAACACTAATGCAGGTGTGCTGTTCTTCAGGAGCTACTTAGGCTTTACACTTTACACTGCATGGTTCAAGTGACCCAATTCCGATTTTTTCCTCTCACGTGGCACAGATCGGATATGATCGGTGAATGTGTAAGCAGGACAAAAGCGCGTGGATTCCGTTTTTCTCAGATCGGATACAGGCCTCTCTCATATGTGGAAATAAATCGGAAATGAATCAGAAACGTGCATTTGCGTGTGCCATGTAAGCAGACAGATCGGATATTCCCCAGTTAATGCGAGTTGTACGTCAGTGACAGCAACTCGGGACACCACCAACTGAGATCACATGACTTATTAAGATGCTTTTTGTGCGCCGATTTTGCTGTCAGCGTGTTACCTTTCAGCTTCAGACCGTAGTTGGAAACCGCTGTTATGTCCGGTCCGGACGCAAACGGTAACTAATGAAGCGGGACACCGATGCTATGGAACAGCAGGCTAGAAGCCGTTTATTTCTTTGGGGGGCGTGTATGATGGGGACCGTGTGTGTGTGTGAGCGCGCGCGCGTGCTTGCGTGTGTGTGTGTGTGTGTGTAAGGAGAGAGAGTGAGTGTGAGCGCGGAGCGGGGATTGTCGGAGAACCGTAAATTAAAAATAAGGTGTCTCGCCCAAAAGTTTTGGAGTCTTTCTTAACAAATTCTGGAGGCTGAGGGTTCAGAACGGAAAAGAGAACCCCGAGGAAATCTCCCGTGTGTTTCTGACTACGGTCAGAAAAGAAAAGTCATCGCGCAGGTAAGGTTCAACACTTGGATCAAACTGTTAGTACAGCACGTCTGCAAACACTTCCTCATTCAAAACTCAGAGAGAGCCGAGCAGCCCTCATTTTTACTCCCCCGTGCATCTCCTCAGGAGCGCCCAAGGCAACGCCTCCTTCCGTCGCCGCCTTGCCTCCATGACAACCACAATCACACAAAAGACCAAAAAAGGTCCGCGGAATGCAGAAATACTGCTACGTAGTCCTCAGAACGTCTACGTTTGATAGTTTCAGCATTGTGTATATGCATAAATCAGATACGGGTCACTTTTAAAAGATGATCTAAGCGGGTCATCAAAAAAATCGGAAATAGTCAGAAAATCGGATATGAGCATCAAGACCTGCAGTGTAAATGCGGCCTAAGTCTCGCCATCTCATGAAGAACCCAGACAGCTGCTTGGTCCAATCAGTGCAGCTTCCATCATCAGCTCAACTTCATAATAACAGTGGCGTAAATGAACATTTGGATTTCGTTGGGTACCTGACAGCCTCTGCCACGTTGTTGGAGGTGTGTCCTGACAGCGCGTCGTGCAGGTTCCTGATGAAGTAATCTCTGTAGTCCTCGGGCAGCGCCATGAACGTCCCGCCCATCACGATGAACTCCACCTTATCGACACTGTGACCCAACTGCTTCAGCTGCATTGGATGCAACAGAGAATTAAATTAGGGCGTTTACTGGGTTTCATTACTTTTATTTAATTTTTTTAAAACTGCATATTTATAGGTTCAAAATGTTTTATTAATGAATCAAATATTTATATTTCTGAACCTTCTGATATAAAGATTGCATTTTTTTAATAATCATACAAAAATACTTTTTTTAATCTACATTTTGAATCACAAGTCAAATATAGTCAAACCGCTAAAATATTCAATGTTCTGTCTTTGAGGGAGGCCGAGGTGCAGCGGTAGGGCGGTCGACCCATGATCGTAAGATTGCAGGTTCGATTCCCGCCTTGCATGCCCATGTGTCGAAGTGTCCTTAGGCAAGACACTGAAACCCCACCTTGCCTCTGGTGGTAGGCGGGCGCCAGTGTTCGGCAGCAGAGCCGCCATCAGTGTGTGAATGTGTGTGTGCATGGGTGAATGGGACAGTGACTGTAAAGCGCTTTGAGCCTTTGAAAAAGGGTAGAAAGCGCTATATAAGTATACGCCATTTTACCGTTTACCATTTGAAAAATCAGATCAACTGTTTTTACCTCATTAAGTCAACTTTCACAAG
Source organism: Oryzias sinensis (assembly GCA_037389245.1). Classification (NCBI taxonomy): domain Eukaryota; kingdom Metazoa; phylum Chordata; class Actinopteri; order Beloniformes; family Adrianichthyidae; genus Oryzias; species Oryzias sinensis. The sequence goes on from CM074509.1 coordinate 11,422,698, forward strand.
GCAAAAAAAAAAAAAAAAACAAGAAATAAATGAGATGAAAACTGTTTTAAACTTAGATTAACTGTTTGTTTACACAAACTGCTCAGCTGCCTTAGATTAATGTGACAATAAATGTAAAAGATGGAATAATTATATCTGGGTCGTGCGGGGTGATAAAAGCTGTGACATTATTACAGAGTTCCAAATATACCATCAATGATAATGATGATGTTTGTGCGTCAAAGCAATTAACTGCAGAAGCGGATTTGTCTAATGAGAGGTTAATCGTACGACAGTTTAAGAGGAATTATGGGAAACTGGAAAGCTACAACACCGAAGGATTGAGCAACAAAACGGCACTGAAAATCTAAGCAACAACACAGACATGATGTGTGGAGGGTCTAAAGCCACACTGACCTGCTCCACTCGATGTCTGGTCTGAAGGTAGGGGTCGTAACGAGCTCGAATCGCTCTCATGGACGTCGGCTGACAGCGGTGGAACAATGAAGGAAGAATGTCAATAATCATTGAATATTTCTGAGCAAGTTTACATTTTCTTGGGTTTATTCACAAAAAACCCCAACAAAATTATTATTAAATCTTTATGCATTAAAAAACAAAATACTGTTGCGTATATGAATGAAATGAAGAAGAATCACCTCATAGCCGGTGTAAGACTGTGTGGAATATTCAAAATCCGAGTCAGGTCCACCTGGACAGTAGCTGCAAAATAAAGGAGAAACGCAATTTTGGCATAAAGCATGTTGCTAAATATGGAATCTCAATAAATAATGAATTATTATTAGAAAATGTGTGCGTGCCTCAAGGAAAACACAAAAGAAATTCTGATTTTAAGTCTAGTAACCAGTTCTATGCTGAAATCTTTTCTAATTGAATCTTTTTTTAAAGCAAAGCACTTACACACAGATGTTTCCTGTAAAGCTGATGTGAGGACATCGATGTGGTTTGCACATCACAGCAACAACAGCAATCTGCAACAGAGCTATTGAAAATTACCTCTGAAACATTAAAGTGGTGCTCAGGCTTTAACCTTAAAACTTTGATCTTAAAGATCCACTCCGATGAAAATAGTATTTTTGGTATTTTTAGCAGGTTCTTCTTGTTGCCTTCTTAGGTTCTTCTATTATCAGACACGGTTGTGTTTTTCACATACCTAACATGTGTTGAAGGATGTCTTCGTCATGCACGACAACTCTGACGAAGACGGAAGACGTCCGTTGAAAAACGTTAGATTTGTGAAAAACACAACCGTGTCTGATAATAGAAGAACCTAAGAAGTCAGTTAACAATACAGACACTATGAACTTTATTGAACTAATATGTTCTTGTAGTATTTTTTCCATGGTGGAGGTTAAATACAGAGGAAAATTAAGCTTAAAATTACACTTCTGAGTATTTCTTTATTCAAATCATTGAGAATCAAGAGGAGATGAATACCAAAAGTGTTTAAGAAAAGAGCTTAATTGTGACAGAAAATACGCTGGGTGGGCCACAAGCTCCCTTTCTGCTCTATTCTGATGATTCACTTGCAGACAAATGGATCCATGTACTGGTAACTCTTTGTTTTCCTTGTATGAGCTGAAATTGGTTCAAAACTGTACGGCTGGATCGCTCAAATGTTGTTCCCCATTTTTAACATGTAGTGTTAGCTTGGGAGTGTGAGGGCCTTTAAGCTAGTGGGAGAGAGCATAATCAGATAGAGAAGTGGGGCGGGGTTAAAATATAATTAGTTTGAACATTATGTACACACATTTGCTGTACCTAGAAAAACAAGTGTGCGTAATACATCAAAATAAACGTCTAAGCATTTGAATATGTGATGTTTAGCACAACTTAAAGAATAATAACAAAACACTAGATTCTTACCCCACTGGCCGTGCGGATTGGCTTGGCTTTGAGTTTGGGGACCAGAACACGGCGGTACTGCGGGGGAACGGCTGCAATGATGTCCACCAATCTGGGCTGGGCTTCAAGCCCATATTTAGCTGAAGTCTTAGTCTTCACCCTGTTTGAAACAAATAAGATGAACTTAAAATGATCAAAGAACATATAATTAGATTAGAAACATTTCTAAAACCATCCACAATGTAAGAAAAAAATAGAATGGAAACTCTCAAAATGGGTTGACGTTTTAAGTCTTGCATTATTGTCTACAAAATAAAATACACCTACTAAACAATTTGTTAAAAATGGGACTATACATCTGACAACTTGCTGCCTTTAATATTCACATTAACTTTTGATTAAAAAAACACAACTGTTAACTAATTTCTAAAAATAAATTACACAGAAGCAATTTTTAAAATAATTTACTAATTCAATTTCAATCATTTGTTTATTTAATGTTTAATAATTAATTGTGTGTGCATTTATTATAGCAGTTCCTATAAGAACCATATTGAGCTGTGCATCATACATTATTTAAGAAGGAGCAGTTAGTTTTTATTTAATTCCATATAACTTTTAGTTCCATCAAAACAGGATTTAGTTTTTATTTGTAGGATTTCACCAGCCAGCAGTTACTGAAATGTAACTGTTGGAAATTAAAAAATATATATAAGCATTACAGAAAGGTTCATAAAGACACAAATTAGGCCTGAGAAAATATAATTTAATCGAGATCTCACTTGTTGAGGTTAATGTCTTTTCCCTCTTCATGTGCTTCAACCAGCTGCTTGATCACGTCTGCAATGGTCATCATCATCAACTCGGCCCGGCTCTGATCACCTGACAAAAAGAGAAGGTGCGAAATTTGAGCACACCTGCGCCAAATTACCGTTTTTGGAAGAACAAGACAACCACATTAACTTATGGTAACAAAAATCATTTAATCCTTCCACGTCAAACTAAAGTTAGCGGTTAGCATTTCGGCATGCTAGTAGGAAAGCCTTATTAAAATGTTTTGAGATAAACTTGTACTCACTTTTTCTCTTTGGTTTACCCATATCTTCTTTTAGGGACACAGTCCTGGTTTAAATACTTTGCTTCGTGAATAAAACCGTCTACATTTAACTTATTCCATCAAGAGCAGCTGGAAATTTGTAAACAACTCCACGTTGCGACGAAGTGCGGCTTCCTACCGTAAGCTGCTGAAAACGTCGTAAACTAACGTAAACCCGCATTTCCTGAAAACAATTGGAATTTAGTTTAATACTCAAATTTAACCACAGAAACTATGAAACAAACGAGATAAAAATATTAGAAAATTAATAAATTGCTGCTTTCCATCACCTTCACCTACACAGCCGTATGGCGTTAGTTTAGACCAAACACTTTCCAGTTTTGATTTTTGTCGACAACTTTGTTGGTGTTTCCTATTTCTATCACGGTTGAAATACTTTTAAGACATAGTATAGCAGTAACCCGAGCCCATTTACCAGAAAATGCAATTAAGTTCAGTAAAACCACAGTCACCATAAAAACTTTAAAATAACAATTATACTTGCAGCAATTACAGTTCCTTATTTGAGAAACAAAACAATATAAAAGGTTGCAAAGCACAAGTTGAAATTTGCTACAAAAATATTGTTTTGTTTTAATTATTAGATTAAAAGTCAAAAATTTTGCTGGTTCATAGAAGAACATTACTTTATAAAAAAATCTCTCCCCCCTCAAACTTGTAAAAATATGAATCTTAAGATATTTTTTTTAAATATAGTCTGAAGCAAACATTGAGACATTTGCTAACCAAAAAATACTTCTCTCTCAATGCACAACCTTTATTAGATTCTCATTTTGTAATTGTGTAGACTTGTAAAGGGTAATAAAATTTGCAACATAAAATCTTTGAAGGATTTAGGCAAAAGAAGGAGAAGTTTTCTTTCATACAATGTCAACATGTTTACACTCTTCCAGCCCCATTTAAGATAAGATCATATTTATAGTAAAAGAAACAATTTAATAATAATAAATAATAATTATGAAATAGACAATATTTTGAAAACAATTGCAATTACAATTACGTAATCTTTTATTCTTCATTTGTTTCTTCATTTGTACTGTAGTAACTATTTTTAACGCTAGCGGCCACTGTTTATTGAATTTGAACTTCATAGATTTTTTTAGACTTGCTTGAAAATTATTTATTTATTTTTATTTATTTAACCTTTATTTAACCAGGAAAGTCCCATTGAGATTCAAAACCTCTTTTGCAAGGGAGTCCTGGCCAAGAGGCAGCAAAAAGTTACAAACACAGACAACAAATAAAATTACATTCAATTATAAAAACAGTTACATTTAAAGGAGTTGACCTCAAGTGCTCTCAGTCTGGTTTTAAAATCATTTAAAAAGATAAGATTAGATTAATTACTTAGAAAGACAATTACAATTTTAGCTGCTGCCAAGCCTTTTTAGTGCTCAAAGGATCTTCAGTTGCTTGATAATACAAGAACAAACCGGCAATGAAAGCAGGCCTCAGAGAAAAGGAGTTTAACATCCCTTCATTGCAAAACATTAAATCCAGCATGAAATGTGCTTTTGGAGGACCTGATATGAAATTTGAATCCTAAACATATTAATTAATATCTAATTTAAAGGTCACTGTGTACAGGTCTCAGCTCAGCCCCCTCTTAGGACCTCAAGATTTAAAGTAACACGAGCGTGACTTCTCGCTGACGTGTTCCCTGCTGGAGGAGAGCTGACATAGAAGCACGGTGGGGCATGAAAAAACACTGGATCTCGGGGAAACTTGAGTCCACTCTCAGCAAGTTATGTTGCTGGGGCCATGATGGAATGGCTGCCCTGTAAGCGAAAGCAGATGAGAGTGAGGCATGCAATGAGCAGCAGCTTGACGCCTCAGCATACCTCTCATGCCAGAAACAAGAGAATGTGTTTTTATGTTTGTTCGTGTGTGAGATATTTTCTTGAGTTAGGTAGGGATCTGTAGAGCAGTCTGCCCATTTCAAACAGATCTCCTCTTTAATCCAATACTGAAGAATCAAATCTTTCAGCACACCAGCCTATGCAGCTGTAATTGTGTCTCTTTAACTAGAGGAAATCTCTTTTTTTGGTAAGTTTTGGTAAAAAAAAAATCTTTTCCAGAGCTTTTTCTGGTCTTTTTTGTTTTTGCGTACGTGAACTGATTGAAAACAACTGTGGCTTTGGGGTGTTTCAAGGCCCGCCAGATTATAACAAAAACAAATATGTAACTTGAACCTGAGGATTTTTCCCATTACTACACAAAGATTACAGAAAGTTGAACTAAATCTGTGCAGTGGTCAGCAACAAAATGCTAAATTTGGTTTCAACCTTCTTCCAAAATCTGTTTCTGGTCACATTTCAGAATTGTTCCAACTTAAGAAATGATGAAACTTCTCTAATAGGTTAGAAGTAGTGGAGTGTTATCCTGTCCTGAAGCAGTCCTGGACAGCAAAGACCAGATTGTTTTGGCAAATCTTCATTCTTACTGTCTTTGAGCAAAAATTTGAACCTGTCATATACTCAAGATTTCCACACACCTGCCAATATGACATTATTAGGAATGGGGGCGAGGTTAACAAAAAAAAAAAAAAAAGTCCATTGCCAACAATATCCAAAGGTTTACCGCTGCTGGTTCTTAAAGATACATAGATGTGTTCACCACCTTCAGGCAATCAAAATGGTTATAAAATAACATTAAAAGTTTAAATGGCGAGGAAGGCATAGAGACTGCTCAGCAAGTGAGGTTATAGGTCAAGTGAAGGCAGATTGATCTGTGAGTAAACACAACATCTCTTGCAGCTTTTTAAAACAAAAGTTTATTCTAAAATTCTGTTTTTGTGACCTTTTTGTAGCTTTCTGCCTTCGGTAGTTTGCTCTTTAACAGTTTAATTTAAGCTAGTTTTCAGTTTTTAAATGTAAACTTTGTTCTTGAAATGTCTTCAAAACCCATTTTATGAACTCTTGGGATGGAGACAGAAATTCTTTTTTTTATGTAAATGCAAATGTTTAGGCTTTTCTTTGTATGATTTGCAGCTATCATGCAGAAAATGTCTAAATATTTGTGGGCAGAGGCTTCCCTTCTGGCTTTTTGTCGGTTGCCATGTGGAAAAGAGCTCCAGCATCAACACAGCCATGATTAACATTAGCTACAGGGGCTAAACATTAAGCTAGACTGAGAGTCACGGAAGGAAGAAAGCTTGGGAGCAGATGGAGATTAATCGATGGAGTTGGAAGGGAAACAAAAACTTTGTTGGAAGTGGTGGTGGAATGTCATACTCAAGATCAACACTTGCAGAAGAAATTAAAAAGAAATCTTGCCTTGTTTGATTTCAGTCAAAACTTGCATGTATAATTGCAACCCACAATCTCTGACCAAAGTCATTTTGGGGGTTTGAGCTGTGACCAGCCATTCCTATAACAGCCCTGTTGCTATATTTTACTGCTGTGGCAACAAGGAAGTTAGACAACACAAATGATGTAACAACAGTTTACACCCAAACATCACACACAATCAGACTCTGTGCAAGTGATGGCTGTTCTGCAGATCTGTTGCACAAACATGCCACTGCAGCGTTTCACCTTTACTTGATTAACAGTGCCTGGTTTGTTATGCAGTGGATCCCTAACACATTGCCACTGCATGAGAACTCACTCGACATTTTTAGACTGTTCTGCCAAACAAATGAATCGGTTAGTTCAAAAGGGGCCCAAGTCCAAGAAGTTTGTTTTTTCAGGACATGATTTTAATTAAAAAAAGCTTAAAGGGAGGCAACACCAAATGATTAATACTTTACCCAGATTTAGCACCAGTTCATAGCTTAAAAATGCTATAATATGAAGCACTTCACTTTTATAATTTCAGAGGACTAGCAAACTAAAGTCTCTGAACTTGGGCCCTTCTTGAATTAAACAGGGGCGCTGCCATATTGGATAACTAGTGCTGCCATCTATGGCATAAAGCAAAACCCATGCAAGAGAGGCCCAAGTTCAGGATTTTGCACTTAATGCATTTTAAATGTCAAGCATAGTCAGTACATTACAATGTACTTGGGACTTTTTTGCACATAATTAAATAACTTTTCCCTTGAAAACCATAGAACATAATATTTCAATTTTGAAAAATTTTGGACTTGGGCCCCTTTTGAACTAACTGATTAAAAAAAACTAGTTTCTCACCAGTTTTGCCAACTCAAATGCTTAGATTCAAAGCAGCTCACTCCAGTGACTCATAAGAGTTGGGGCTATCCAGCACAGCCAAGATACTGGTTCAAATAATTGTTTTATCATAAATCCTTCACACAATCATTTCAGAAAATGAAAGCACGACACATTTATCCACTCATCCATCCATCCATATTCCAAAACCCTTTCAGGGTCACAGGGTTGCTGGAGCCTATCCCAGCCTCTGTTGGGCGAAGGCTGACCATGGACATGTCACCAGTCGATTGCAGGCCTCCCACCATTATCTCATTACTCTTCCTAACAACACCAAAGACATCCATCTATAAGAATAAAGTATATTATCCGTATCATCTTTGCTTAGACCTCATTTTGAAGGAACAGAAAAATGACAAACAGAATAATTTTATACTCACCTGTTTATTTTGACAACGTAAAATTCATTGTGGAAACATTGGGCAAAATACAAGGTCACATGACCTACTGGTTTGCATCAAGAGAAAAAAAAGCAGCACTCCCTGTTTGAGGCAGATTTGAAGAACTAAAAATAAATGGAGCCAGGTCATTTCATCATTTATCCATTATGTATCTTTTTTATTTTTTACAAGCAAGTCACACTAAAAAACAGCCCAGATAAAATAAATACGAATAAAATTACTGGTGGACTGTCTCAAAAACTTTTTCTTGCCTCTTTCATTTCTTGTATGGATAACCAGTAGATTTATTACAGCATGAACCACAAATAATAATAAAAAAGATGAATGGCCACAAAAATAGAAATATATTTTTCCTAAAGATGAAGTGAGTCTTTGCAGCTCTTGTTGGGTTTTGTCAATGAGAAACTGGCCTAATTGGTTCTTTCAGCGTCAAAGGTTACAGACCCCTTCTTGACACAGTCTGTATACAGCTGCTGTATAAAAAAGGGAAAGATTTGTTTGCCTTACTATCCAACTTGGTTGTTTTGTTAACTGACCTGACTCCAGTAACTTTTATTTTTTAATGTGCCTCAATCAGGAAATGCAACACTTTTTTCTTAATGGACACCCAGATTGGGTCCGAATTGCTTACCCTAACCCCTAACTACCAAAAACTATATATTGCTGTGTAGGTACCATAACCGTTCAGCCTGCAATAGCCGTTCTGGGTCCTTGGCCTAGTGCTGACGTCACATTATGTGATTGGCTGTCCGTTCGTCCGATGACATGTCAGATAGTGATTGGTCTGGACTACTACCATAGAAGACGAAATTATGCGGTCCGTTGTAAACAAAAAGAGCTCCGACGCAGAGTGAGATTATCTTCTCAACGTGCTTTTATTATTATTATGATTATTATTAAGTGCATTGCAGCCGAACGGGCTGTGTTCCGAACCCTTCTCTGGGCCGCACGCTATAACAAAGCATCTTCCCTGCTTGCAAAGACAAAGGTACGAGATTGCAGCTGCTCTGCTCAGAGACACGGTTCGCTTGTGTGGAGCATTAGGTTCATTCTAACAGCCACAGATCTTTTTACAAAGTGGGTTGCGGCTAAATCTCTATAAATATTACAAAGAATTATGTCAGACACAACTTATGAGGGAAAAGAAGTTTAGGTTACAAAAGGAAACGTGAAATTAGAATATGTAGAGCCTGAGCAGATCTGGACGCTGTAAGGATTCAGTGGTTTTGTTTTGTTCTCGGTCATGTTTTTGGTTTTCTTTTTGTCAGTCACTCCAGTTTCAGGTTCATGATCCACAGCTGTCTTCAGTTCAGTTAACTACCCTCAGCCTATTTAAGTGTCTTGGTTTCAGGTCATCTGCTCTATTGTGTCACCGGTTTTTTTCTCCCCATAGCTTTGTCATGTTTCAGTTAAATGTTTTATTTTCTGTCACCAATCCTGGTCTGCTGCATTTCGGGTCCTCCACCACCAGTTTCTGACAGACACTATGTAGATTGTCCAAGTGGGGTTACCGTAGTGTGACGTTATCTTCAGTAGAAAGGACCCTTGACGGTTATCGCAAGCCGAATGGTTATGGTATCTACTATTATTTATTTTTTTTAAAAGAGTATAAAACAGTAACTGCTGTTGATTTTGCAGAGCTCACTCACAGTCCAAAAAAACGAGAGTTCAACAGAAAAAGTGCACCAAAAAATGTGTTTTTCTTTTCCCTGTACAAAATGGATTTTCTTTTGCTGAGAGAGAACTTTTGAATATTCTGTATTTAGATAGTAACATCATCTCTCAGCAGTCATGATTTCCCTCAGAGTTTTTCTTGGTGGAGTTTGCTTGATTTCCTGGGGCATCCTCACATTTTCTTCAGGTTTTCCAGTTTCCTCCCAAATTCCAGAAATGTCCACCAAGAAGCAGAAGTGCCAAATATGCTGTTTGCTTTTATATATATACAGCTGTGACAAATCAGTGAAAAATGAAGGCTGTACCTCCCTTCTTTCATCATAACAGCTGAAATACATTACAACAGAACCAGCACGGCTTTGGGTTTAAAACTGACTCCACTCCAGCTCTGACCTAATCTAATCACACGAGATGTATTTACTTTACTGTACAATACCTTATACATACCATTAGAGAAGATAAAAACCCTGATGAAAAGAATGTTTTTCAGGGAAAAAAAACATCTTTAGAATCTTCTTATATTTGGCTTCCCGCACATTTAACATTTTTTAAAATACCACAAAAGACCATGTTATTTTATTGATGAGGTCCATCATGTCTGATGACATCTTGATCATCTTCCACATGGTTTTGGGCCTTCCTGCCACAGAAAAATGAAAGGGTTTTTTATGAAAGATTTGTTCACTTTTTGGTTTTGTCTTTGAAATTGGGGTTGCATCCTTTTTTATCTGCATGAACCTTGAGAATCTGTTCACGTATTTACATTCATTAGAGCTTTTGGGGTTGATTCCCACAATTGATGGGCAACACATATGGATACTGCAACAGAGAGGGTGGGAAAGAGGGGAAGACACTTGTGCAAGGTTAGATATGAATGAAAGGAAAGGTGAAGAAGACTGTGGTGAGAGCAGACATGTTGTTGGTTTAGAGACTCAGAGAAAAAGACAGGAAGCAGAGCTGGATATAGCACAGATGAAGATGTTGAGGTTCATTTTAGGAGTGATGAAGATGAATAGGATCAGGAATGCATTAGATGTTTTGTTGATAAATGCAGGGAAGCAGATTCAGATGATTTAGGCCCAATCAGATGGAGGACAGTGATGGTGCTGGTAAAAGGATGCTGAGGTTGTACTTATAAGAGGCCTTAGACCACAGAGGATGTTCATATGTGGGGAAGGAGTACATGGGGTGGTTGGTTTGGAGAAGACAGATGGAGGCAGATGATTCAATGGGGCACCCTCTAAAGGAGCAGCTAAAAAGAAAAATTGTATTAAGTTAAAATCAAATTAAACAGCAATGGTGCTTCTCTAGAAATCAGTCTAATCTTTTGAAGATTGATGTGGTTACAACTTGAATGGTTTCATAATTGAGCATTAAGTATATGATTATGCGAAATCAAGCACATTGCACCTTTTCAAAATGTATTAATAATAATGCAATTCATATTTTAAATATTTATAAAAGATGCCGCCTCATATCAGAAACCAAAGTTCTATTTTTATAGATGTTTATATCTGAATTCAACAGTTCGGAGAGGACAATGTTAAACAGCGACCAAAACTCTTGTTTCATTGTTTTAAACCAATACAAGAGGAAAAACATTGTAACAAAATTCAAATCAGTAACAAATCCTCTTTGTTATGAGTTCTTTCATTGATTCATTTTTTGTAATTCATTTATTTTTTGGCAAAAATGTATTTTATCGTTTATTTGATTACAAAAACATGCAGTTTCAACAAAAAAAAATTAAGAAAACAACTCTTTAGATGTAGGTTAACCTTAAGGTAGGATTAATAAGGAATAAAAGTTAAGAATACTGCATATCTTTGTCTTTCTATAAGACTATAATTATGGGTTGGATCATTTCTTAATGAGATTCTGAAAATAATTTCTGGTCATGTAAAATGAGCCAACATGAAGGAATGTTGTGTGATTACAGGCTTGCTTTGGGGTTTGATTAGCGCCCAGTGAATAATTCTGAAGAATTCACTAACAACAACCCAGTGGGAACAGTCCGAACACAACGTACTTTAGCTCTTAATTGCATAGTCATTTTAGAAAGAATTTGATCGATTTTGATTGTGACAAGGTTTGTGAGGTTGTAGTTTGGCATTTGTCACAGCTGTTTGACACAGCGAGGTTTTAAGAAAGTTTTTGTAATTGTAGATCAGGGTTTTTAGTTGGCAGACTCCTTCTACTGCTTTAAAAACCATAAATGCACATAAAACATGAGAAAATAAAGTTTTAAAAAGTCTTCCCTTACACAGAGCTTTGGTTAATACACACTTGTGAAAGCATCATCCGTTCATTCATCTTCTTTACCGTTTTATTCCCTTTCACGGGGTTGCCGGAGCCTATCCCAGCCACTTGGGCATAGGCAAGGGATGCCCTGGACTGGTCGCCAGTCTGTTGCAGGGTAGAATATCCTCAATCACACATCCATTCACTCTCACACTCACGGACAATTTAGAGTTGCCAATCAACCTATGAAGCATATTTTTGGACGGTGGGAAGAAGCCGGAGATCCCGGAGAAAACCCACGCATGCACGGGGAGATGTTGTGTTTTTCATGTCCCCCCCAGCTGGGACTTGAACCGGGGGCCTTCTTGCTGTGAGGCAAGAGCGCTAACCACTGCGCCACCGTGCAGCCCTAGCATCATTCATGTTGGATGTCAAACAGGAGATGTAGATCTTTGGAAAGTAAAAATGATGTTTGCAAAAGGATGCCTTCCACTCCTGAGGATTTTTTTCATGCAGAGACCTTTAATTATTGGATGATATCAGCCGATCTTTTGTGGTATTCAACAATCACAATAAAAAAATCATGAATGTAACCTTGATTGACTTTAATTTGTTCTGACCGTTAGCAAAAAGTTTATTTAAGTGTAATGCAGTGTACTTAGTCTATACAAAAAGTGAGAGTATACTTGAAGTTTACTTTTATGTAGTATCTATGTATTGTAAACTTAAAAGGTTCCAATTTAGTCTGAAGAAGTATCCAGATAGTCTACTTCCAACACTACATGGTCTATAGTATACTTGCTATTCTTATAATCAAGTATACTTAACAAAATAAACTTCAGGTGTATATATTTTTACTATGGGGACAATGACTGAAATTATTTTAACCAATGAATACACAACAAAGTTATAAGTTAAGTAAAAAACTCTCAAAATAAACCCTATTATGAATTGGGTAGTAGCATAATCCTAGTAAGCTCATATCTGTCATTTCTTTAAATGTTTTATTTCAACAATGTTGCTTTTAAGGTGATTTTTGACTGCAAAATATATACTTGACCAACTATGTTTAGTTCAAGACAAAGTCACCACCAGCGTAGGATATAACTTTCAATAGATAATAAAATAGATATACCGGTACACTATAATGCAGATAGAGGTTAGACTTTTTTGCCAACAAATAGTTTAGAGCTTGGTATTATTCCTTTACTTTGTCAATTCATTGACTAAGAAGTGGACAGAGTGAGACATAACCCATAAAAATGACTTACCGTACTTCTGGCTCGAATCCTAAAGAAGTACATTTAGTCATCAGTTTTTTGGGACACGGATGCCCCCCACTGCGTTGGAACCAGTTGTCTTCAGTAAGCAGTGATTGGTTCCAGTTATCTGAGTCAACATTTCTGTGGTCACCACCCTCACTTGTTGGAAGTCCACACCCCTACCACTTGAATATGTCAATCGAACACTTTGGACGTACAATATCAGCCAGTGTACTTATATTGAGGCATCTGATTGGTTTATAGTTTATAGCTACTTCCACTAAAGAAAAAATATTATGATTAAAAAAGCATGAATTAGCAAAACATTTTCACAAAAAAAGAACTTAATTAAAAAAAAACAACTTTATAGGTGCTGCATTTGGACACACGAGGGAAATTCTGCATAAACTGTTAATGCATAGACTTTTTTATGATTGTGAGTGATGGTGCTCTCGGGCTCTGAAGAATCTCTTTGGCTGAACATGTCCCTGTTCAGGCTTTGCTTCCTTCAGTTTTCTATTTAGCTCGAATCTGTTGACCCACATTCCAGAAAATCACATGAGCTGCAAATCAGAACTCATGGGCAACAGCTGTTTAGCTTTAAAAAATCTCAACAAGAGAGACATATTAGAAGTTTTATCCAACGAGAAAACCTTTCCAGAAGATGTTAACTGCAATATAATGCATCTTTTGTTTCTTTTCTGCATTTCTTTTTAGCTCCTGATGCAAAACAGCGATCTACAGCTGCTGCCCATGTCATGCTTCTACAGAGACAGTGCTTCATGATTTAGATTCTCAAATAGAAAATACTGCTCTTGTTTTGAGCTCTTGACTCTTAACAGATTCATATTTTTTTCATCGGTTAACTATTTATGTGTCAACAAAAAGTTTTCAAGTCAGTAAAATATTAATATAAACTTCTGAAAACTACAAGTAGATAGAATGTGTTACGTCATGGTTTAGAGCTAAAGGTAAAAGTTTATTGGTCAATACAGAGTGCACAAATGTTATTTTTTAATGTTTTTTTAATTATAACTTTATAATTGCTATTAAAATATTGAATTACTTATAAGGTTTATTCTCTTCAAAATTCAGACTTTTTTCCTCATAATTTTACAGTTTTATTCATGTAAAATTATGACCTTCTCAGAACTGGCAACTTTAGTCTTGTAAATGTATTTGTTTATTTATTTCATTTTTTGGGTGGCTCTGATACTCTGTGGTACCCACAAGTTTTATATTTTTTCTCTTTTGCACACACAGTATTTATTTGCTGTAGTAATTGTTTTGGAAAAAGGTTTGATGTCAGTTGGTGTCATGAGAATGTAGCTTGAAAGGGTAGCTTAACTAACTTTAATATAGCAGCTGTTAAACTTCCAGACACTCTAAAAACATTTGGAGAAGTATACTCTAACTCTGACTGCAGCCATAAACAGTGCAGTGATACATACTCATACACATATACCTATTAGAGGATCACTAATGCACAAGTCCCCTTAAAAGCAAACTAACGCTCCAAAAACCATGTAAACAGTTTATTGGTGCATCGGTCATGCTCAGTTTCCTGTTGACTACATTCGTGGGTTTTTGACTTTGGTTGTTTCCGAATCTACAATTTCAAAATCTAGTGCTCTGGGAATTTCCCAGTAATCTTTGCGAAAAATTGTATTGATACTCACTGTAAGGCCATGTCCAAATTCCCTCACTACTCGCTAACTACAAAAAAAAAAAAAAAGGTTTTAGTGTGTATTATCTAGTGCAGGGATGCCTAATCCTGGTTCTCCAGATCCACCACCCTGACAGTTTTCCAGTTCTTTCTGCACAGCTTTCTGCTGATAGCTGACTCAGGTGTTTACTTAATCTGACTGACTAAACCCTCCTGATCCAGGTAATCAGCATCAGGAAGTGCAGGGAGAGCTGAAACAACAGGCAGGGCGGTAGACCTCAAAGACCAGAAATTTGTCATTTCTGATCCAGGGCTCTGGATTTTAATAGCAATTCCGATCACACCCTTACTACTTTTTTTTTTCCATGGGAAATTTGATAACACCAATTTCCGTAAGTAAAAACCTAATAACTCTGAATGTTTTACCACGACTATGAGTCCACTGTGTTTTGATGATGAAAACTTGGATGAAATAAAATACATTTTTCTCAAATGAAAAATCGTTCAAATGCAATGCATTGACTATATTTGTCAATCTAGTGAGAATTGATTTACACCAGCCTTTCACAGATACTATTGGGAAATTTCTAGGGCACTGGATCTGTGAATGTGAACGGCCCAAAAAATGGAAATCCTTTACATACTATGCAGTGAGTACCGAGGGAATTCGGTTATAGCCTTTGTTTCTCTCTAGTCCTGACACACCTGCTTTCAATTCTAATCATCCACAGCTGCTTCTTTTACAGGTTATTAGCACTCAGCCTATGTAAGTTTAGGGTTTATACAGCTTTACTGTCAAGTAAAGTACATTGTTGTACTACTGTTTGGTCTCCCAGAATAAGTAATTTTTCTGTTTGTTTGTTTTTTTCTTTTTTTGTTGGGTGTCTAGCATGATGAGACTTCTGGGAGAATGTGTTGAAACACAAAGGTTTTCTACCAAATTCCATTCGGTGCTGTGAATTTGCATGATAAATATGTTAACTTTCACTCTCTTCCAAAATCTTAACCGCTTTTGTTTTGTTTGTGCCTATGAGGTTGTGTTTTTTTGTGGAAAATAATCCTGCTGTTTACAAATTATTTAATCCTTTAAATTTAGACAATTTTATCAAGAACAAGTTCTTACTTTTATGTTAAAAAAAACTCTGGATACTGGTAATAGACTTTTTTTTATATTGATTTTCATTTGCTCAAACTGGGCATCTTTTATGCATCTTTTCATTGTTTTGAATCAGTATCTTCTGCAGCTTTTAATGCGTGTCGCATTCTGACTTTATTTGCACAGAAGCTAGGCAACCAACTTTATCAGATTGTTCCTAACAATTTAATGTGAGCCACTGTGATGGCAATTTTGCCTGAATATATGGGAAAAAGTGTTTGTTTGTAGGATGAGACCATGTGACAGACACAAGTGGTTTCTCCTGGATTCCCTGCAGCTTTAGCCTACGTCAACAGAGCATGCAGAGGATGGGAAAGACTCAGACAAGCCCTGCAAATGCTGTTTTTGTGGTTCAGCTTCTACTGAAGGCGGTGTGGTGTCACTAAAGCAACAAAAGGTCAGCGGTTTTCTTTTATGCCACTACGGCTGCTGTCAGGCAGTTTCAAAAGAAGGGAAAAATTGGAACAAGAAAAATTACAGCAGCAATAGATTTATGATTTACATTTCTGATCATAATATGACTGTCCCCATGGTGACAGTATCTGCCAAAACGGATGCGTGGACAAAGAAACATTTATTTCTCAACAGTTGCTATAAAGGCATGGGATTGTTGGATGCAGCAAAAGTTTCAGCATCCGGTCCCTGTTCCAAACAAGAAAAACAAAACAATACAAAACAGGGCCTTGAGTTTGTTGATTAACAAGCATTGAAAAATGTTTGTCACTTTTTGTGTAACAAGTGTTGGCACCGTAATGCGCTTTAAGATCAAGGCTGTTCTTTGACTGCAGGGGATAAAAATACTCAAAGGCTTCACTCTGCTTTCCAAACAACCTGAAATGTGATGTCATCTTTGGATAGCTGATATGGGAGTGTGTTTTCCTTCTACTCAACAATATATCTGGCAACTTTAAGGTCAGAACATGCTGGTAGTTTCCTCAAAGGTCAAACATGTGGTTCGTTTGAAAGTTTAATGAATTACTTTTTAAATTGTTTTATTCAACAAGAATATGTCCTAGCTATTACATTTTTTTTATCATATATAAAACTTGATATAAATGAATGCTAAAATGGCTGAAGAAATTAAGCTTGCAAAAGGAAAAACATAACATAAAACATAACATAAATCATAAACACAGCATTTTGTTTTATAGGCTACCTAAAAGACACCTATTTGTAAAATTCTAAAGGGTTGGAAGGACATGTGTTCTATTGGTTCTTTTTCACAAAAAAATACATTTTTTACTAAAAGTTTTCAGTTATTGGTTGGTTCAAAAATACTAAAATTGTGAAAATAATACAAAAATGTCATTTTTCAAGTAGATTTTGGCTGATAACTTGCTTTAAAAAAGTCTGTTTTTTTATGGTATGCCTTTGTTTCCAAATATTATACTCCTAAAAGAAGGATGGTATTGAAGTTTCTTCGCTCCTAAAGCCAAGGAGATCCCATGAGAAAAAAAACACACAATTTGTCTTAATTCCATCTAGAGAGGAATATTTATTAACAGACAGAATTAGCTGGAACACTTGAGATTGTTTTTTTCTCTTTTAGGGGACTTTTTTCCCTTGTGAATAAAAAAAAACATAAAAGCCTCATGTTCTCAAAGAATCAACTGAAAGGAAGGTGAGTTATTACTGCAGGGGTGAATCACTGAGAGAAAGCAGCAAGAGGCAACTGAAAGGAACCAGGTGCAGGAAATAAATTAGACTTAACAAAAAGGATGAAACTAATAAAAAAGAACTCAAAGCCAATTTCTTTTTACAGTACATTTAAAGCAACTTTAGTTGTTCAAAGTGTCGAGAACTTCCTGAGGTAACTAAAATAAAAACTGACACAGCATAGTATTTTTTCAAAAAAAAAACAGTACCTTTTATGATCCAGACCACCTTATACATAGATTACTTCTGGTCATGTTTACTGATGTAAAAGCAATTTTGAGAGGTACATGGCGCTCTGTAAAAATGTTTTTTTTTTTTTAAGTTACACACAAGATTGGGTGTTATTGTAAATACACAAATGCTGCTAATGTCTAGGGGTGTCAGACTGGATTTCTTTGTTCTCAACAAGGTGGGGAGTTAGCATAGTCACAGTAATTGTCATGCCAGGCTAGGCTGAGAACAGACCCAAGTGCTGAAACCCAGAAAGAAAAACACTGGAGATGGTGATAGAAGATTTATTTCAAATTCCTTGGTGGTATGTAGACTGGCAGCGGAGGAGCCACTGAAGATAGAGTAATGAGGCGTAGAGATGGAGGTAAGTTTCTTTGGAAGCCAATGTTGAGAGGCGAGATGAAGGTAAGCGGAGATTGGTGTAGGAAGAACGGGCTTGGCGTGGTTGAAGGATGAAGTCAGAGCGTAGTAGTTGAGAATGAGAATCTTGTGACTGTACCCAGGTCGGCATTCGTGGATGAAAGATCACTGTAGGCAGACCGAGAGCTAGAATTAGCCAAGAACATGAATATACAAGGCTTGAGATTAGGCTCGACCACGTATGCACCAGGGCAACGAACTGGCAAAGAATTCTGGACTGGAGCCATCTTAAATGCTGGAGCAGATGATGAGGTAAATGCCGACAGCTGCATCCAATCTGGAATAGAAGCAGAGAAGGGAGGGGGGAGGAGAGGACACCCGGAGGCATCATGACCGTAATGTTTGTTTTAACAGGATCTGCCTATTTTTTCATGTTAATAAGAACAAGGTTGTTCATATGAATACCTTAACGCAGCTAATGGGTAGCAGTGTCAGAGTATATTTCTATTATGTGTTACTAACAAGGTTGGGAATCAGTTTAGTCACAGTAAAGTATGTTCAAGTGGGATCTGTCATTTTTTTTACATGTTGCAAAAGTGATTTAAAGTCTAACTGACTGATAAACTTACGTTTAACTGTAGTCATGCTTAATGCACCTTATAGTTCGGTGCACATTTTATATAAGACATAAGTTCGATAATTGACTTGATGGTGTGCCTTATAATGAGGTTTGTCATGTCTGCGTAAAATGGTAAAACAAAATTATGGGAGCAAATTAGAAGTTTCCAACATCTGGTACATGCAGCCTACATAAATCCAAACCCAAAGGAGCCAAAAAGACCAGAAAACAAAAAGTGACGAAAGTTGGTTTCAGAAGAATTTCCATTGATGTTGTCACAGATGTTTTGCTGTCACTCACAGATGCTCTCTTGCTCAGTCACTCTTTGTCCTCCCACTGTCTCAGCCAGCTAAGATCTCAGTAACGCACCAGCTGGATCTTCCAGGCACATGACGCAGGACTTTCAACTGTGACAGTGCTACCCCGGGGCTTGCTCCTTTCACACAGTGACGTGTTTAACGTCAACCATTCCCCTGCTGACGTAAGGAAGAGGCAAAAATGGCTGCCAACTCAAACGCAGTCTATTGCACAAGACATGGCTGCAAACACTGAAGGAAAATCTTGGAACTATAAGTCTAGGGGAAAAAGTTGTAGCAGTCCAAACAATGTCGGAAGATAATTGTTGAAATGACCACAGCTTCCAACATTTCCCAAAAATTCCAGTGTCAACAAGTACTTTGAAA
The DNA here is from genome assembly GCA_037389245.1 of Oryzias sinensis. Taxonomy (NCBI): domain Eukaryota; kingdom Metazoa; phylum Chordata; class Actinopteri; order Beloniformes; family Adrianichthyidae; genus Oryzias; species Oryzias sinensis. The sequence continues at coordinate 11,441,781 of CM074509.1, forward strand.
GTTGAATATACTAAAGTAGGTTCTTCATGAATATCATGACAAATGTTTTCAGAACAGCTATGATGTAGCCTTATTCAGCATGACTATTGAATATAGTAGTACAAACAGCTTTGTCATGCAGGGCAAAACACAGAGTTTTCCAGCTGGAATCATATATGGAAAAAAAAGATTGTGATGAAGTGTTTCAGGAACATACCATTCTGCATGTGCTTTTGTTTTGGTGAATTTCCGAAAGAAAAATGTTGTAACCCTAAAGATTTTTTCCGTGACATTCAGTGACATTGCAATTTTTGAAGATAATGAAGAAACAACATTTTTGCCTGCAACCACTAACTTCAATTTACTTAGTCTATTCCTAGGGAAAAAGGTCAACCATGGATTTGACCTTTGATTTTATTAAATGATCGGCATCTTGTATTATTCTATCACAACAATTAAAGTCTTTTTTTTTCAAAATAATTTTCTTCAATTAGCATTACTGTTATACTTTTCTTTCCACTGACTCCTATGAAGACCAACCTGAAAGTATCAGGAACTGCAAGTAAAAGACCCACTATGCAGGAGACCAGGCTTGGTGGCAGAAATGAATAATTTCATAGATAAACTCAAAAATGACAAAATCCCATAGAGAAAAACAAAACAGGTGGCAAAGCAGAATGGATGATCTGACAATGACAACCAAACACCTAAACACTCACTGGTGTGCACTTGCTGCTGCTGCCTCAGTAAAACTCGAACTGTATGTGTATTTGTTGTATGTCTGATCTTGTTCGGGTTGCACTGGAACAATCTCGTATGTCAGTGTAAAAGCTGTGCGTATGAAAATAAAGGATTCTGATTCTGATTCTGGCCAATTTATTAGCCCTTGTGATATCTTAAATGACCCCACCCTTACATTGACGTTTTCTCCCTACCATGACAAAGGTCGATAAAGGTGGAAAGATTTAATGTAAGCCATGGACACCAGTGAAGATCACAAATCATTGAAGAAAAAAGGGTTCAGAGCACTGTCTAGTGGGTCTAGATGACCCAACTCCCAATGTTAAAGTGCCTAGGATAGCACAAGGGTTAAGCACAACTGTCCAACTGCTCGTTAATGCAAATTTCCAGTCAGCCAATCACATGGCAGCAGCTCAATGTATTTACACATGTAGACATGGACAAGACGATCTGCTGCAGTTCAATCGATCATCAGAATGGTGAAAAAAAGGTGGTTCAAGTGACTTTGAACGTGGCTTTTGGTGCCAGACAGGCTGGTCTGAGTATTTCAGGAACTGCTGATGTATTGGGATTTTCATCCTTAACTATTCATAGGGTTTATAGAGAATGGTTCAAAAGATTTTTTTTAAAAACCTAGTGAGCAAGACTGGTTCCAGGTGATAGAAAGGCAACAGGAACTCAAATAACCACACATTACAACTGAGGTCTCCCGAAGAGCAACTCTGAATGAACAACACATCCAACCTTGAGGCAGATGGACTACAGCAGCAGAAGACCACACCAGGTTCCACTTCTTGGTACACATTGTGTCATGGTGCCTCTGTCAGGTTCCTCCCCCCTCCCCTCTCTGCTTGGCCTAACTCTCCGCAGCTGCCGCCACTCATCTCATCAGCCTGCCAGACCTTCATAAGGAGCTCCAGGACCAGTATTCAACGCGAGTTCGTTGCCTCTAATGGTGCATGTTCTAGCCTCTAGTGATCCATGTTTGTTTGCCTCCTATGCCTCGCCTCACGACTCTTTGTCCTGTTTCAGGAATTTCCTAGTCTATGAGTGGACGGTCAAGCGGACGCGCCGAGCAGATTTCCAGCCCCACTCACCTCCTTCAGTGGAGCGCTGGATTCCACGCCAACTCTCAAGCCACAGTCAGTTCCTCAAGCTACGGTTCCTATCCTCGTAACGTCTCAGATCCACGGACCCCCTCCAGCCATGTCGCCTCCCTGCCACATCAAGACAATATCACCAGCTGATCTTTTTTTTTTCTTTTTTTCTTTTTTCTTTATTCTTTCTCTTTTTTTTAACTTGTCCTGTCCAACAGCTGGGCAGACAGATGAGAGCTGAGGGCCTCTTGTGGTGGACATATTTTACTTTAACAACAGGGGTTATTAATCTTCAGACAAACCAAAGGTATGTCTGAATAAACCCCTTTTGTAGTTGAGGCCAAACTTTATTAATTTCAATCATGTCTGAAAACCTTTGGTGTTGGACCGGACGGAAAAGGAAAGAGGGGAAGAAGAGAGAGGGACGATAGAGAGAGGGGAGGTAGGAGGGTGATAATAGGAGGGGAAGGGGGATAAGACCATGAAGCAGCATAAAGCAACAAGCTGATTTAATAAACCCCTTACTTACTACTACTCACCTCCTGTCATCCTTCGGGTTCCAGCATCTGGGTCTGCCAAGCCTAGTCAGTCATGACACATTGGGCCCCTTGGTAGCATGGTTATAGCACCACAGCCTACCTGAGTATCAGTGACGTGCGGTGAGGTTCAGGGTCATGAAGCATTGATGTCATCAGTTAGATTTACAAACAAAGGAAGCCTCTACATAAAAAATAAACAGCATTTTTTGTCTGCACCTGATTCGCAATGATTTGAACAAAGAATTGCTCAGAAATGCAATTTTAAGCTTAATATTCATAATTTGTGTCTTACATCATGAACAAAGTGCCCCAAGAACATATTAAAACACCAAAAACCTGATTTTCATGGGAGTGGGTGTTTTAAGGTAACCTTTTAAGGGTCATAGAGAGCTTTTGGTGTATTTGAAGGATATGGTCTAACTGGGTTTGAATCCTTTTTTTGTGTTTTTTTAAGGTTTTTCTTGCATTCTACCCATCTGTGATCTCTACTCGGATTCCTATCCTACGTTCAGTTACTTCCGAAAAGATTGAATCAAAATCTTTCCTCTGATATCACTCCGTTTGGGTTTGTTTGGCAGAACTTTTGGTTCTGTTTTGTTTCACTGCATAGCATCAAGATTGTTGCACAAAATTTCCACTTCAACCTCAATGTTTTTGCTGCCATCCCTTCAAAGCAGGAGTGTTTGTGCAACAATACGCCCATTTTATCAGGCTTTACCCACAAACTGTGCCAGGAAAAAAAGAATGAGTCTTTTCTAGTGATGTTTTTCCAGAAGGTTCTTAAACAGAAACATTCACAGGCAACTCAGTGGAGTCTCTAGTCTGAGATTGGGAGAGTTTAGGCTTTATTCCCAAAAAACGACCCAACGTGTTTCACGGATTTTAAGTAGTTTTGGCAGATTTTGGTGGTTTCAACAATCGAAGCCAGATATGACTTCACCAAATCTTGGCACCACCAAACATGAGTAACAAAACATGAAAAGAAAAAACAAGCCAGTTAAATTTAATTCCACCCTGTAAAGATGACCTCTGATTGAAGTTTTTCTTTTATTTCCAATTGATTTCAATCCAGCCACAAAGGTGAAAAAAGATGTTTGTTTTTCAGTTCTAAATTTGATTGATTAAAGGAGTTTTTTTTTTTTTTTTTTGCCAAATACTCAACTAACGATTTGTTGGTGAACTGACCGATTTGCACCATTGACTGTAAACGAGGGAAGTGGACTGAGCAGGTCTGACTTCACCCATAGAAAGTGCTTTACTTCCATCTCCAGTAAAAAGAAGCCAATTCAGTCACCATATGGATGTAGCCATGTTACAGCCAGATGACAGTGATTGGTCCGAGTGATCTGACAATGTTTCTATGGCGAAACTGTCGCCAAACAGGAGGGAACTTTTTTGAAGTCCACACCCCTTCCACTGAAAGCGGCTCGGGAGAATCTGTCAATCAAACTTTTGAGGTGGGGGTCAATGCTTTCACTGAAAAATCTGATTGGTCAGCTTATAGCTTGAATAACTTGCAATAAAGAAAAAAATAATTAGAAAAATTAAGATTAGCAAGAACATGTTAAAAAAGGTATCAGAGCAAAAATGCTTATCCTGAAAAACAGAACGACTGTGTAATAGCTGTTCATTTTTCACTAGAAGTCTATGGATATTGGGTTCTTTGACCCAGCAGGGACTTCCTATTTAAAGCGCGAGGGGAGAGTCAAGTTCTTATATACAGTCAATGATTTGCCGTTCTTTTCAAAATTGCTTCAAACTGGAAGTCATAAAGATCCTGTTTGGGTTAGAGAGGAGGCTCAGGAGGTGGCAACAATATCCTGCAAACTTTGTTAAAAAATTACTTTATAAGCAAAAACTCTTAATATCCTGATATAAAATTTAAAAAAGGACTTTTTTACTTTTAAATATAACATGTTTTATCTATTATCTGTTTTTAATGTGCCTCTCACAATAAGATTGTGTTGCAGTGCAGCCAATGTCTGTGTGTGTATATGTGTGTGTGGGGGCACATAAGTTACTATCGAAATACTTGTGTTAGACGTGGGCATGGGGTAAAAATGGGCAAAATATGAGTCCTATAAAGATTCTGTAACCTATGTAGTGAAAAAATATGGAACCTGTAAAGGAGTGTGAATTAATGTAAAGGCTATATAAATGGAATCAGCCCAGAAGGGCCCCTCCTAAATTACAAACTTGTCATCAAACAACCTGCAGACAAAGCCACATGGGCTAATTCAGTGCAGGTATTTTAAATTTTTGCTTGTAACCCTTGTTACAGAGAGTTGTGCGTGTAGCTGAGCGCATTTCAGGGTCTGCTCTTCCCTCTCTGCAGGATACCTACCTGCAGAAGTATAGCCTCAAAAATCAATATGACTCCACCCACCCCAGTAATCATATTTTCACTTTTCTGCCATCTGGTAAGCGCTACCGTAGCCTGATGGCAAAGACCGAGATACTCAGGAGTTTCTACCCCCAGGCCATCAGGCTCTTAAACTCTAAACGTGCATCTTAATTATTTAAGTCTACAGTCCACATTCATGCACATTGTTTTGCGTTCTATATTTAATTCTACAATACACATTTTTTTCTTATTTCATCTTTACACAGCTTTACTTATGTATATTATGTATATTTTACAGAAATATATTATGTACATTTCCTGTACTGTTTTCCTTAATTATTGCACTGTCCACGGAGCGGACCTGGGTTACATTTCACTACTGGTTGTATTTGCTAAATATAACTTTGTATGTGACAAATAAAATAATCTTGAATCTTGAAATCTTGTGCTATCCTAGGCACTTTAAAGTTGAGAATTGGGTCATCTAGACCCACTAGACAGTGTGCTGAACCTTTTTTCTTCAATGATTTGAGAACCTCACTGGTGTCCATGGATAACATGAAATCTTTCCACCTTTATCCACCTTTGTCATGGTAGGGAGAACACGTCAATGTAAGGATGGGGTCATCTAAGATAGCACAAGGGTTAATGTGCTTAATTTTTGAATTTCTTAATGTGAAGCACCTTGGTACTCAAAGATCGTTCATTCATTAATTCACATGGGACCCCTTGTTGAGTCCACATTTTGGACCCATATTGAAATTAAGCTGTGAGGATAACATGTTTTCTGTTGGTAAAATGTTAAATATAATTTTAATTGGTAAAAGACAAAAAGTGAAGCAAAAACACACAGATCGCTACATCCCTGCATTTGGAGCAGGATGCCTTGATCACCAGTGTAGGGCCAGGGCTCGAAAGAGAATCTTTTCCAAGTTCAAATCAAATCAACCTTTATTTATATGGCACTTTTCCAACACATGTCACTCAAAGTACTTAGCATAAAATATAATCAAAATTTAAAAACAAAAAGCACAAGACAAACAATGCAGACCCCCCCTCCATTCTCACACACACAGAGACAGACAATACAAACACCATGATAAAAAGAGTGATAAAATGATGGAACATAGATATTTGGCTATGTCCTGAAGTGGGGAAACGATATTTTGAGGACATGTCCACTTCAGTGACCCCCACCCAAGTTCATGGAGAACACTACCACAGGACCCCCCAGATCCGATCAATAGAATCAGACCCGGGAAATCCCATTGCAGCGACCCCGTTCACTGAGAAGGGTCAGTCACCGATGTGGAGGATCCCTCAGAGGAAAACACTGGAGTTAAAAATAAAATGCAAAAGTAATAAAATTAAAAGTAAAATTTATTTAAAACAAGAACAAGAAAAAAATAATTACATAAATCTTAGAAAACATATAAAGAAACTCAGTCAGACGTCTGAAAGTTGTAACAACCTGTGCAAGAGGGGCTGTAACTCTGGTTCATGAGAAGGCTTCACCTGCGTGACTGTCCTGCTTACTTTGCAACCATTTCTCACCATCAGCTACTTATAACCCATGGGTAGGGTAAGGAAGGGGGATCCTAAAAGAATGGCAGTGCTCCAAAATAGGTCACAACCTTTCATGACAATTATTTATTGAGGAAAAATGCTAAATGAAAAAAGCCAGACTGAAAAAAATGTTTCCTCAGCAGAATCTAAACCTACAGGATCTGTGCAATATGGTAAAAACAGTTTTTCATGCTACACGTGAGAGGTTTTCTGAATGGGAAATAGGGTCCTACTCAAAAAATTGCAGTTCACAGGCAGTGATTTGTGGGAATTTCATTCACCCCCAACTATTGCTGCATTTCTGAATCTGCCTGAAATATATTTCCCAGAGAAACACTTTCTCACAGGGTATTGTTTCCAAAAATGACTATGGGGAGCTTTCTGTGAGGCACATCTGCACAGCAGGGCCATTTTTAAATCATAAATTCAGTTTAGCTTCTTTTCCAAAACAAGAGGTTTTCCTGTGTACACACACATGGGAATTATGTACTTGACCCAACAAATGGCCGTAATCTCTGGACACTTTGCATTGCGGGAAAAAGTGGACCCCTTCCAGCTGTACAACAAAACTGCAGAGAAAAAACAACTGTCTAATCTGGAGGGTTTCTCTGATGGGGCCCCTTCCTTTTGAATTGCACGCTGTGCATGCACCATCATCGCACACTTAGATCAGAAAAGAATTTTTGAGGGTGAAACCGGTTGAGTAATTCTAAAAGTGTGCAAATGGCTGCTTTTAACCCACTCTGTGTTGCATCATCTAAATAGGTTTTCTTATTTTTCGGATTAAAAGTTGATAATGAATCAAAACTTTGTCTTGGTTTGGGTCTTTTTCTACTTACTTGTGAAGAATTCTGTAATGCGATCAAGTTTGAACAGGAATAAAGGTTTTCAGGGTCCAGAGAGAATGCTCTTGCTTTTGGGGTCAGGGGAAGTTCAGAAAGTTTCTGTCAGATCGCCAAGTGAGCCTCCTTAAAGGGTGTTTATCGTAAAGGTCAAAGAAAGAGCACAGGATTGTTTCTTACCATTCCTTTCAGGTTAGGTTGGCAGCAGCAGGGGAAAACTTGGAGGGGAAACGGTGCAGAAACCAAGCTTTGTGAAGAAGCTGGAGGGAAGTTAGTTTTGTGGAGCTGAGAACACAATAAGATTTTGATTGTAGGTAATCCATCAGGATCAAAATATCTAAAATCTACATAAAAGGGTCATGTCCTGGTATTTTAATCCCATTATATTGAAGAAAAACAATTTAGGACCCAAGTAATTTTTGTGAAAGGCTTCAAAATTCTCTCCAGTGACACCTAATAATTTAATAAAGAGCTTGTTTTATTTCCTTTTCTTATGGGAATTATTCAAAACATGAGTTCCACTCAATATTCCAACAGTTTTCCAACAGATTTTCACCACTGGGGCTCTTTCAAATTTAATGTGGAAAAGTTCAGAAAGGTTTCTTGGAAAAGCGGATAAAAGAGGCCACAGATAATTGTGAAATGAAGCAGGAACATGTGATCCCAAAAATGGTAGCATCTGACAGAAGATGTGGTAGATCCACCAACAGGAGGTTAGTACACTTTTAAACAGAGCTGTTTGGTCCACGGCAAAAAATCCAAGATAAAATAAGTACAATCTACCTTAAAAAAGGGGGTCTTGCTTTGCTCATATGTGAAGCCCGATTCAGTGAGTGCACCCATGTTTTCAGCAGGTCACAGAGTGGGAGTAAACCAAAAGGAGTAAAGGCCATACATCTGAAGCTGATAAAGAAAGCATATCTAATAAAAGTGTCAGTCACTAAAAATTTGCAAACAAAAAGGAAAGGTAATTGTATATGTGAAGTTGAATGTTTTTTGCATGTTCCTTGTGGCATTACTCGGATGAAAGAGGACATATATTAAGATAATTAAACTCAAAATTGTATTTTTGAGTACATGTATTTCTTTATTGTCATTGTTGTCAATCATAGCAGAAAAAAAAAGGTTGTTTGAAAAAGAGCTTATTTGTGATGATGGCCGGCCATAACCCTTGTGCTATGATAGGCACTTTACCATTGGGATTTGGGTCATCTAGACCCACTAGACAGTGCGCTGAACCTCTTTTCTTCAATGATTTGTGATCTTCACTGGTGTCCATGGATTTCATGAAATCTTTCCACCTTTATCCACCTTTGTCATGGTAGGGAGAACACGTCAATGTAAGGGTGGGGTCATCTAAGATAGCACAAGGGTTAAGCTCCCTGCTCCACGTCAATCTCCAATGTTAAGTTTTGGCTGTGATTTTCCAGGAGTGCATGTAAACATAGAGCTCTCAGCAACATGGAGGGAAAGGGGGCAGGATTGCCTCATGCCAACAGTCCCACCCACAATTTAGGGTCAAATTTCAAATGAACTGCAGCTCAGTAGAAACTATGTCCTTTTAATTATAATAATAATTAAAAGACCACTGGGGTTGTTCTTCATACGGATCAAAAGATGATTGGAGTGGGTCTTTAAGGAAGATTAAGGTTTGATGACTCTAAATCTGGACAAGATGATGATGCTTTAAAAATGACTAAATGCAAACCAGTGGATGATGACATCACCATACTCTTTGTCCTTCTTAAATTTTAACTTTTCCATGTTTCTAGACTCCCTTCTTTTATTTATCAACAACCGCAAAAGAGCACCTCAGCTTTAAGATTAGAATCTAGTTTTTCTTCATTAGTTTTTCCTCAATTGGGGCGATTTCAATGAACTCTAATGTTTTTCAAACTTAGATCCTATCTTGAATGTTCAGCTGCAAATGTTTTCACAACATCTGACATTCAAAAGTGGAATTTTGAGGGTTTTTTTCCTTTTATTTCCTCCCTGTTTTTGTAAAGCAGGAATGAAAACAATCGTACCCAGAATTTTAAGGTCTTTGTCTATTTAACCTGGAAGATCAACCATTAACTCTGGGGGTTGTTGGGGACACTTCCTGCCATTGAAGCAGTGATGCTACCAGTTCACCTTCTCTGCATTGTATGCAGTATTTTTTTAGATTATGTCCCCCTTGATGGAACACGATTTCCTTCAAAAAACAAAGCTAAAGACTTTCCTGCCAAAATTTCCCAATTAGAACCATCTGAGTCGGTTGGACTTCAGCGGTGGCCGTGACTTTTTAGACAGGATTTTCTAATAAATCATTTTCATTACTTCACACTGCTTAATAGCAGAGTTGAGAGTCCAGTTATTCCCAAAACAAGCGTCAAATGTTCCTTTTGAAAGAATCTTTGAAATTTTTTAATCTAACAGACTGTCACATGTTCTTAAATTGATTAGCTTATGTTTTTCGCTTTGGGGACATGTTTTTCATTTAACACATCTTCACGCTATCAGCAGCAGCCACACTGGAAATAATAAATTAGGCTGCCCTGCTTCAGGCCTTTGGTGTGATAAAAGCATGAATACACTCTGTGGAACAGAAAAAAATCTGTTGCGCATATTTATGCGGAAGCTTTGACAAAGGGTTCGTTCTTAAACAAACTTTTGCTCCATCCTTGAATCTGACTGAAATTAGAGCTGTAGCAGATTTATCGTTTTAAACTTCTTAAATATATTATGGCTAATAAATCCCCTTGAAAGTGTCATCATCCACAGAACCGTATGACTAAGAAAATTCCACTTGGAGAACGTGTTTTGTTTTATATTCCTAATCTGAAGGAAACTGATTTGCACCACATGTTGTGATGTGTTCCTTTACAGACCAGCCACTCCCTGAAGGATGCTTAAAACCTCCGCAGGGTGGTCATGTCCACTTTGCAAGTGTGTGAATGATCACCAGTGGTGCCACCCAGGTCATTCCAACAGAGCTGAGTCAGTGTTTCTGGGTGTGGGCGGCTCAGGATGGCAGATAAACGCAAATGTCAAACGTGCAGAAAGCGTGCAAATGCACAAAAAAAAGTTGGTTTGAGTAAAACTCCCTCTGTGTGTGTTTGTGAAGCTACACGTGAGGTCAAAGATGAATGACCTTCCTTTCGTCTCCATGTAGAACAAGGAAACGCCTCCTGCTTCCTCTTCTGCTGATGATAACTCCTCTGATACTCCTCTATCACTGGCATCTGCCATCCAGAAGAGCAGAAGCTCAAAGACCCCAAAACATTCTTCTTCATTTGAAAAACTTAAAGTCTTTTCTTAAATTACCCTCAAGTGCTGAAAAGAGTTAACCTTTTTTTTTTTGCTCTTTACATTCATATAGCTGTAGGGTGGATGTTAAGTTCAATGACTCCAACTCAAGCATAAAGAGGAAACACACAAAGAGATACATTCTTTTCTCCCACAATTCAATAATAGAAATTTACAATCTGCAACACGCTGGGATTATCCATATCATAAAATTGAGAGGCTGGCGACCCGTATCCAAGTTGTCATGACAACCTTTTCAACTTTCTCATCTGCAGTTCGTACTTAGCAATGGTAAAAATATACTGTTTGTATGGGAAATTCGACAATTGTCTCTTAAAAGTATAAATCGCGTCGAACTATGCAAAAAATGCGGATTATACTGAGAAAAATATGGTAATTGGATCTTTAAAGTATGAATTACAGTTTGAGTTCATTTTGTCTCCATTAAGGCAAAAATATTTGAAATAATCACCAAGCAAAAGGGTGGGCTGAAGTTAGGGCTTCATTTGTACAAGTATAACTAATATTTGGGGGTCTTGGGCCTCAACAAGCCCGGTACTTTTCTGTCTTTTCAGAATAAGAGCTTTAAGAGTTTATTTTTTTCAAAACAAAGGACAATGCTCAAAAGAACATTAAACATGCGAAAAGACTAAGAATGTGAAGAAAATTGAGTTTATGATAACCTAGATTAACCCAATAAACTACCAAATAACTATAAATATTTTAAAACATATCAAAACAATAATTTCTTCATCAAAGAAAAAAGGTGAAACGAATTAAGAAAAAATGTTAAGCTATGCACGGCATGAGTGAGTTTGCTGGACAGCTATTATGTTAGTTCTGATGTTTTCTGTCTGGTGTCTCCGTTTGAAACATGATTCTCATTTCTCGACTTCACACTTAGCTGAGGTGTTGCTGAATCACGAAATACAAAACAATTAAACTGTTTTCGTCCAATCCTGATTTGCAGCAATTTGAATATAGAAATACTCAAAAAGCTTACAAAAGCTCAAAATTGCATTTCTGAGTATGACACAAGAGCATGTTAAAAACAGCACAAAAAAAAACATTTTTGGGGGGGAATAGTTCTTTGATGGACAATAAACTGCAGCTGCACTTTTTTTTATTGTATCTCTTTACTGTTTTTAGTCCAGTTGACACTCTCTGATGTGATTAAAAGCTCCTTTTCCCTGTTTTTCTTCAAGTAGAATGGTAGGTATTCCCTTAAAATTTAAAGTAGTTATTCAGTTTTGGCCAAACTAAACATTGTTATTTTTACTTTAATGTTGGACCAGATCATTTTATATTTAGTAACAATAATTAACACACTGATAAGACCTATAATGGACTAATTAAACTATGAATTTACAGTCAGTACTGTCAGTAAACCTGATAAAAGTTGGGAGCTGAGCCCGGAGGGACACAACATGACTTTTATACTGAGGCAAACTTGGACTCCTGTGGGGGTGTTGACTTTTGAATGAGGGGTGGCTCGCTAATCACAGCACAGCCTAAATGGATGTGTTCCAACACCTGTCAGGCCTGTTTGTCCGGATGATTAATGTTTAGTGAAAGTCCCCTAAGTCAACAGACATGGTTGATATGTGTACTCATCCCACGTCAGTTACGTTACATTTGAGGCAATCCACTCCACATCATAGCATGATGCATTATGTTGCTGAGGCTCCAGTCTTGTTCAACAAGGATTACTGTTTCCTGTCCCAGTGAGTCTTCCTGCATTCCACAGCACTGTGGCCTGCTCTGTAAACACTGTAGTGGGCTGCTTGCTGTCACTTTGGTGGGGGGTTTCTCTCCCAAAGCTATGTATCACAGAAACATGAGCTGGGGGGATCTTTGTGTAATTCAACGGAGAAAGTTTCAGCTGCCGTGTCTGATCATCAATTTAGGTTATAACCTAGAAAATGAGTTCAAAAATAGAATAATAATAATAAAAAAAGAGTTTCCTCCAGAGTTTTAGTTTTGGAGTTGCCCTTTTTAGCCTTGAATATGTCAGTTATTTTGAAATCCACAGAAGAACCCTCCCAGAAATTCTGAAATGGTTGTGTTTTCCATGTCTGACAAGGATGAGGGTTTCAGACAGACCATCCATCCATTTTATTAACCCTCTACATCCATTGGAGTGGCCGGGGCCAGTGCCAGATACTGTTTGGCGAAGGTGGCGTACACCCTGAACAGGTTGCTAGTTTGTTACAGTGCCATTCTGGATAAATGAACTAAAACAGTAGAAAAAAAATCCAGGAATCTCTGTTTGGACTCTACTTTCAGCAACCTAATCTCAAAGAAGAAGCAGGAAATGAATGTGCAGGGACACATCTATTTCTCTACTTAGTGTTAATTAGGGTCATTGGCACTGGCAATTCTGGAAGTCATCCCTGTTGTCTTCTGGCAAAGGTAGAGAACAGCCAGAGCAGAATTCCTATCCATAAGACAGAGTGGCACACACATGCACTCCTGCAGGGAAATTTAGGGTGTAATTAATCTATAAAGAATGTTTTGGACTACAGGAGGGAGCTAAAGCATTGGCAGACAACCTCCGTGTGAAGCGGGAAAACATGCAAACTCTGCACAGCAAGGCCACAGCCAGAGTTCAAACCAGAACGTACTGGCTGTGAGCTAACAAATCTAATCCCCTAACTACCGTGTAACCTTGTTTATCCAAATTTTAGGTTGAAAAATAAAATTAAGAAATGTGTCTAACAGGTTTGAAACACTTATTTTTCAGTTCTTGGCTAGTTCAAAATGGGCTTCACCATAAAAAAAACATCTTTATGCTGATAATCTACACATTTATCTGAACTTGAAAGAATCCAACACACAAAGTCAGAGAAACACCCATCAATGCTGAAAATGATTTCCAGATCCTTGTTCAAGGAAAAGGGAACTCTTACTTCGGCTTCCCTCAACTATTTACGATAACAGTTTTTGCGTCACTCCCTACAGATTTGATTACTAAAGGCTTGTGCTCTCTATATTACTTTAAAATCAGTAAAAGACCAACTCCAATTCTGCTTTGAACATGTTCTTGTAATATTTTTTCTAAAGATGGAGAACTAGTATTAGGACAATTCAATCAGTAGACAGATCTCTTTCAAGACACTACTAAATAGAGCATGCAGGTGCAAAAGAAAAGTTGAGATTGTTGGACTTTTGGGGACTTCATATCAAGAAAGCAATGAACTTAATCAGAAATCCAGACAAACCTTTTTTCTCAGTCAACTATGATATGTGTCTGGGAATATAGTAATAAATACAGGGTTGTATCAGGAAGGGCATCTGGCATTAAACTCTCTGCCAAACCAAATGTGCAGATGAAGGAAAGCTGATTTACTGTGGCGACCCCTGAAGAGATATGCCGAAAGGTGAACAACAGCATCAGGGAAAAAGACTAAGACTTGATTTCTATCCGCCAGACTTCATGGCACAAACTTTGAAAACAAAGTAGTTTTTATTTAAATAGATAACATTTAACTTATTATTTTTGTACCAACGACGTGAACAAAGAATGTTATCCTTGTCCGCTTTTTTCAGATTTCCCCACCTTGTTCTATTCAACCACACCCTCTTTAGTGAAAGGAAGCGAGAACAGCTAGTGGTTTAACACTTCTCAGAGATGTCTGCAGGTCCGAAATCTTTTGGTTTTTGAGCTAAAATGTAGCTTAAAGATGGTCTGTTTCTGCTATCCTGCTCTTAAATCCTATTTGCTGAATCCAATGAGTCACTGTCTGTCACATTGGGAAGGAATTATTCAGATGGGAAAACGTTTCAAATCCTTACACTACACGGAAACCACAGAGAGAAGCGTGTACTGCACAGGTTTATGTAACACAGTCCATTTTTGTTTCTGCATCCTGTAGCTATGAAGGAAGTCTATTCAGACTTTTTACTTCCTCTACAAAATCCTGGCACCTCTACCTTTACCCACCCAGAAAAAAGGGAATATATTCAATTAATAATGACTGATGGATGAACAATGGTGTTTCAGTCTCTGTAGTTATTCTTGGACATCGGAGACCGTTGCCTGCCTTCCACATCAATGAATCACTCAGTGGATTTCCATCAGCAGCTCAGCTGAGCTGTTGTCACATCTCCATGACACCCTCAGATTTAACTGCCGTCCATCTTGGTAAACAAGCGCAGGAAAGAAACTGATTTATTAACCAAAGTATCCCTGACCCTGCAAAAATCAGTGGCTATTACCCAATTTTAGCAACTCGCAAATGCTTAAAAGCAGTTTGACTGGCAGCAAACTAGAACTGGAAATCTGAAGGTTTTACAGCTCTACAGCGAGCATATGCTCCATGTTGTCCGTTCTACAGAGCATGCTAAGAGCTCCTGTACAAAGTTGGATGCAACCAATAATGTAAAGGTTATCAAACCCCAATATTACCAATCCCACCTATATGCCTTTTATGATATTTTTTCTATAGTGCAAGTTATTCAAGTTATAAACAAACCAATCAGATGCCTAAATAAAAGTATATGGTCTCATTTTGAACGATCGAGTGTTTGACCTATTCTCCTGAGCCAGCTTTCAGTGGTAGGTGTGTAGACTTCCAACAAGCTCACTCTTGATTGCCAATAGTGGTTGGTATGGAAACATTGACTTACTGCTTACTGACGTCTGGTTCCAACATAGCTGTGTCTGTATCGCAAAAAAAAAATCCGGACTCAATTGACCTCATTTGGTTGGAGCCAGAAGTAAACCATTTTCTATGGGTGACATCACACTCACTCAGTCCAGTTCCCATGTACAGTCAATGGGATGGGCGTGCCACTTCACATTACTTCCGACTGTATTAGTCAGAGCCTCCAATGCTTAATCAGACATCCATTTTCTTAGCTTGCTGTATCCCTTTAAGAGTCATGGGGTTGCCAAAGCCTGCCCTGGCTACTGTTGGACGACGGCAGGACACACCCTGGACAGGTCACCAGTCTGTCACAGAGCTACACAATCACACGCACACCTTGGCACTAGTTAGAGTCACCAATCAACCTATGAGGCATGTTTTTCGACTCTAAGAGGAAGACGTAGTTCTCGGAAAAAAAGAAGTTCACACAAAAAGAAGTCCCTGCTGGGATTTGAACCTGAGCCTTATTACCGTTAGGTAAAAGCACTAACCCCAGTAAAACCGTTCAGCATACATTGAAATAGCATAATAAAGTATTACACAGCACTGTTTAGTGTCAGAAAAGGTTAATATAGTAGAGTCAGTGATGCTGTAAGAGATGATTACTGCTTTTTTTCAAACGCATACACTATGAGTTCTAATTTCTTGTGTCTGGTTAGTGGTTTTGTCACATATTTAAGAGAAAAAAATGTTTTGTCACAGCTGCTGCACAATAAAGATAAAAGTCTTTTTATGCCATCTCTACTCACCAAAATTAATGTCATGTAGTTTGTTTTGAAATGGCCTGTACAAAATCAAAGGTAAAAAACTATGAAAAACTGGTTTAAATTAATTGCAAGAGTCGTAATTTATGTTATAGAAACGTAATAGATAATTACAGTCCAATACAGTCCACATTATTCCAGGAAGGCTAAATTGTCTTTACTAGATTGCAGTGATAGTCCAAATAATAGTAATTGGTGTAATACCTGCACTGAGCAAGCAATAGGAGTAAAAAATATTAGAAACTGCAACAAAGAAAAATACAGGAATCAGATTGACAAATAAAAACAATAGTGTCAATTCACACAGTACTAGGTGAATCATCTTTACCCTTTTGTCCAAATTTACTTTCTCTGAGGATTTTTCTGAGTAGAGAAAGCAGGTCAGCCGATCTGAGATTAAAAACCTGGGATTAAAGACCTGAGATCCTCTGTTGTGACATAAACTCTTGTTTGACAGGTTTTGTGTTTTATGCAGTGACTGTATGTGAGAACTGGACTGAGTGTGATGTCACCCAGAGAAAACAACTTAATTTTGGTTCCAACAAAATGGTGTCAATTCCGTCACCATTTTTTTGCTTTACGAACGCGGCCATGTTGTAATCAGATGTCGGTAAGCAGTGATTGGTCCGAGTCAACCACCCTCACCAATCAAGAGTGAGCATGCTGGAAACCCAGACCCCTACCTCCTGAAAGCAGGTATCTGTCAATCAAATGTTTTTTATGTTTAATGTGAGACCACCTACTTTTATTAAGACATTTGATTGGTCAGTTCATAACTTGAATAACTTGTATTAAAAAAATAAAATGAGGATTAACAAGAAAATGCTAAAAAAAAAGTATCAGAGCAAGAACGGTTGTTCTGACAAATAGAAAGACTGAGTGAATGACTATTTACTTCAAAATAGTAGGTAATGGAGTTTTGGCTTCGTGGAGCAAGCGGGTACTTCCTGTATGGAATGCCAGGGAGGAGGAGTTACTTGGTCCAATTCTCATACACAGTCAATGGTTGTACAGCATGTTCCCTTTACCTTGTACCTTGTGTTACTTATTGTATATTATTGTGTTATTGAACAGGAAAAGACCTTAATTTCAAACAGTTGATTTGACCTCATAAAAAAATCATGATTTAACACATAAAAGGGATATAAATTAGTAAGAACTGTGTTCAATGACTGTCAGTCACATTTTCAACAATGTTTGTTTATAAAACATCACAAAAATGAACTATTTCTGTTTGTTTCTATATCATAAACTCACAACAACTATAGAGGCAGGAGAGAGTTTCTTTAACTGTTCTAATTTCTTTAGAGCTCAAACATGCAAAATTAAAGATCTGTGTTATGAGGGATTGCAGCATTGACCTATACTGTAGGTGGTCTCAACTATTTATTTTCATTTTTCATCTTAGGATTACAAAAAAACTCAAGAATCTAAGACAAAGCAAAATTGTTTTACAAACAAGTAGATAATACAACATCCAAAAAACAAAATTGGCATGTATTTCAACATATATTTAATAATAAACGACAAAAAAGGAGAAAGACAGGAGCCAGAAAAACAAACATGTATTTGTATTAAGTCATTAATTTGGTTATCTATTAACCAACCAACCTTAAACTTAAAGATTTCACTTCGATCCATCTCTTGTTAAAGATATCTGTCTCCATGTGAATGGAAGCAGTCAATTTTTCCATTAGGTATACTTGTTGTTGTTTTTTCCATTCTTTTATTGTTGGTACTTTGATTTCCTTTAGTTTATTGTGATCATTTTTCTTGCAATTACTAATCATTTATAAAGTGCAGTTCTTTGTTCGCTGTTGAGGTATCACACCAAATAGATGGTCTCACCTTAGATCTCACTTACTTAGTTCCACCAAAATTGCCTATTTTTGAAATGCTGTTGCATACATTGTGGGCAGAGCCTTTTACAGTCACAATCCTATTCATCCATTCACACGATCAGCTTTTAACTATTTGCTGGGACTAGCTGATTTTCTTCGTCGTGTCTGTTTTTCTGTCCTGCTCAGAGCTTGTTTCATAGTGAGCAAATGATAAACTGCATGATATTTTTTGGACGACTTCGTCTCCTTGAGTCCCTGGATTGCTCCAATGGGCCTCCTATCCATATGTGAAAGCAAGCCAAACTGATGTGTGAAAATGTTTAACCTTCTCCATCCATTTGAATAGAGTCTTTCTGAGCTCAATTGTCTCCGGATTTTGTGCAATTTATAAAAATAAGTTTGACTAATTGTTTTACAGGTTATCCTTTTTTTTTTAAAAAGTAATGAGATGTTCCACACACAGTTCAGACCAAAAGTTAGGACACACCTTCTCATTCATATGAATGGGAAGGTGTGTCCAAACTTTTGATCTGCACTGTAAATGGGCTGGGAGACGGTGGTATAGTGGTTAGTACATTCACCTCACAGTCAGAAGGTCCTGGTTCAAATCCTGGTGTGGACTTTCTGGTTGAGTGGAGTTTGCATGTTCTCGTGCATGTGTCTTTTCTCTGGCTTCCTCCCACAGTCCAAAATGCCACTTCATCAATTAATAGGTGATTTAAAAAATGTGTCTTTGTCTCTGTTTGGCCCCTCGATGGACCAGCAAAAAGTCCAGGGTGCATCCTGCCTTTGCCTGCATGGGCTCCAGCATCCTGTGACCCTAAAGAGGAAAAACTGGGTTTAGAAAATGGATGGATGTACTAAAAATTTTGACATTCTAAATAAGCTAGAAAATTAAACAAGCCTATGAATTATTTTTATTTGTAAGTGAGTCCTTGAAGATCTGTGGAAACCACTTTAAAACTTTAAAACTTGGGTTAATCTAAAAAAAAATTAGTCTGTAAACAAGTACTTGAAGAGCTTTAAACAGGATATGGACAATCACTGCCTGTTTTCTCTATTGAAGCAGAGACCAACTTTCAGCTTCCTTTTCTATTGCAGCTTTAAAATACTCCTAAAGGGATGCCACGAGTATTCCATTTCTGCTTGCTTTAAATTAAAATACAAATCAAATTGATGAAACTTCAACATGCATTTTTTTCAAACAAAAATACACTTTTCATTTGAAAAGGATGCAGATAGTTACATTGAGAACATTTTCTCTCATAGGAAATAAATGTTCAATACATTTCTGGAAAACATTGAATCAACTCAGTTTCTCTTCTTCTGTTCTGTACACTGTAAAAAGCATTTTTCCAAATCTTTATTTAAACATAGTAACATAATAAAAGGAACAGAAAAATAAACGGCAGGCTCCATCAAATTTTAAAGACAAAAGCCAAGGGGGCTGTAAAAAAAAAACACTAAACTAAATGTAAAAATAACATGTCAATCTATACACTGACACAGATGATACAGCTGTTTTATCGAATGAAATCATGTAAATGATGTCTGATTTGGAAAATATATTTTTTGTTTTATTGCTAAAATATTATATTATATTATATTATATTATATTATATTATATTATATTATATTATATTATATTATATTATATTATATTATATTATATTATATTATATTATATAAAAATATATCATCTGACGTCCAAAAGATGCTGATTTATTTTGTGACACAAATAGATTCACTCGATTCCATGGAAAATGAGAAGCTTGGCTCAATTTCTTCCCATGACATTTTACCCTTCTCCTATCAGGGAAGACTCGCCCTGTGGGGTTTTTGTCATTAAAGTACGCCTCTGGGCATGTCTGTCTAAGAGTTTTAGAGCTTTAATGTGATGGGCTTTTTTTCTGGTAGGCCTGTTTGTTTTTGTATAAGGAGGGGGGTGTTGAACAATCAGACCAAATCACTGCCCAGAGCGGAACTTCCTTCCTCGCCTGATCGTAGTTCCAGGACTGTATAAATTGGGGCTTCAGTTAGTCCTCAGCAGCTCCATCGGGTTTGTTTCGTGGAAAAGCTGAAGAGTTTACCATCAGAAGTCCCTGTTGTGAGTTTCTGAAGCATGGAGAGTGTGAGTCGTGGAACAGCAGCGCTGCTTTTCTGTGCGCTTTTGTCTTGGCAGCAGGAAGGGACAGCCTCTCTGCGCGCGCGGTGCGTCCAGGGTCTCTGCTACTTCCAAACCCTGGAAAACTTTGAGGACGCAAAGAACGAGTGTGAAAATCAAATGGGAGAGCTGTTGGTGCCCACGTGCAAGCAAACTGCGGTGATGACGAACCTGCTAAGCGGGGTGAACGGGAGATTCTGGCTGAGAAACATCGACGGGGAAGAACCCTCTCGATGCTCCGCGGTGTCTGCGAGGAAGGGGCAGAACGCTACTTGCGTGTCGGAGCCGTGCCAGGACAGACTGGATGGGTTTCTGTGCCAGTTTGAGCCCGGTAACACCTGTGGTGTTTTCCAGACAGACGCGCAGGTGATTTACAACACATCCCGTGGATTTACCGTGGAGGACTCGGTCTTGTTTCCACATGGAACCATCGCCACAGTTAAAAGGCTTGGCGCAGAGTTCCCAGATTCCAAACATCTGTGTATCTCAAACCAATGGATTCCAGCTCCTTGGAACTGTGAGGTATTTGGTGGAGGCTGCGAGCTCGGCTGCAGCTCAGCCACAAATACCTGCACCTGTCCCGCAAATCACACCATCCACTCCAACCGCATCTCCTGCACCGCGCACCCTTGTGCAGCCTGCACGCAGGGGTGTGAGCGCCAGGGGGACAAATATGCATGTAGCTGTGCGAAAGGCTTCAGGCTGGGGATGGACCAGAAGACCTGTGTGGACATAAACGAGTGCCAGGAAGAGCCGGATCTGTGTGCAAACGAGGGAAAAGAATGTCAGAACACACTGGGGTCATTCTATTGCAGCTGCATGCCTGATTTTGTGGAGGAGGAAGGAGTGTGTGTGAACATGTCTATATGTTTCCATTGTGAGCACATGAAGTGTGAAAAGCTGAATGGGGTGTATCAGTGTGTGTGCAGCGAGGGCTTCAGGGTGTCACCCACAGACCCCACCAAGTGTGAGGAGCACTGCAATTCAAGAGACTGTAAAGCACAATGCATCCCCAACACTGAGCTGGAGGCCAAAGACATGCAGCAGTGCTACTGCCCTAAAGGCTACATCACAGACAGCAGGAACGGCATGGTCATCTGCACTGACATAAACGAATGTGAGCAACAGAAGGTGTGTGATCATCACTGTGAAAACCTGTACGGTAGCTACAGGTGTTCCTGCGATGACGGTTTTGACCTGCAAAACGACGGGAACTGTGTGCCCCTGGAACTGGAGGTTGGATCAGGTTCGGATTTTCCACATCTGGCTCCATCCAACACACCCACCAGCCTCCAACCAGCCAACCAGCCGGTGCCCTCCTACATCAAGGCTGGCAGCATCTTGGGCATCAGTGTGTTCATGGTGTTGTGTTTGGTTCTGCTGGGGTGCCTAGTCAGAAACATGATGAGACAATGCAGGACCTTCAACATTTCTTCCTTTAAACATCCAGATATTGATCTTTTTTACCTGCAGCAGGTGACAGCAGAGACATACAAGAGGCTGTCATTTGACAAACAGCCCAGAAACGACTCGCAGAGACTCGAAACCACCAACTGAACACATGTAGTGTGTATGAAAGTGGTTTATATGATTTATATGAAGTTTATCCCTAAAATGTAGAAAATCATGATAGACAAACCAATTGAAAAGCAGCCTGAGCTGATTATAAAATCAAAAAACTTTTTTTGTGACAAAGACAAAAAGGGCGAAATATTTAAAATGGTACTAATGTGTCAATTTCAGTCTGAAGTTTGAAGTTTATTTGGTTGTTTAAATGTAAATTTTTTACTATTTTAAGCAATAATCAACTTTAACGAAAAAGGGCTTGTCCACCGAAAACCCCAGGAAATATCTGTTTTACATTAGTAATTGTATGATTCAAACATAAAAATACTTTTCAAATTACAATATCCACATTTTTTTCATGTAATTGATTTTTTTAAACAGTGCATTAGATCCACAGAACCAACTTTATTTATGACGGATTACTCTTTTTGAATTTTAATATGGGATCAATGTTTTTTGTGTATATTTTCTATTATTTGCATTATTAGCAAATAGAGCACAGTTAACAGGAAGCTTTGTATTTCTAAGTGAAAGGACTCTGACCTGATCAGAATTGTAACTTTTGCTGCTGATTTCTACCCTTTTTTTGGTTTGAATTCATGTAATTTGAGACACAAAAAGAGATCCTGTTTTGGAAGACATTGCATCATTTTTAACAACATTTATAATAACTTAAGTAAGACATTTTTTTTTTACATTTTATAGCTATTTTTCTGTCTGTACACTGACTTATTGTTTCCATCTTTACTGTATAAAAAAGCTGATCCATGATCAACTCATTGAATGTAAAAACTGCTGTTGTTTACAAAATTGTAAAAAAAAGAATATGCTACTTTTATTTCCTTTCTTAAAGTAGTAAATGAATTGCAGATACTTTTCCAGCCCTTATTTTTTATTTTATTTAAAAAGAAATTTGACTTGCCTTCCTTTTTTTGTTTTAGATTTTATCTTCCATTTCAATGTTATCCAGTGTCAAACATTTAACTTAATTTGCTTCAATAAATATGATAATTTAATCTTAGGGGTTGCCAACTTCTCTCTTCATCACCAAATAATTGAAACATTTTTAGAATAAAAAAACAAAACAAAATACATTTTCTTTTAAATTTGATTTTTATTAATTGAATTATTAAGAAAAATAAACAAACAAAGCAACACATGTTAAAAATCTAACTAACTTTATGTCCAGCTTTCTAGACTTTCATGTTGGGTGGGGAGGGGCTTCTGGAGACTGGGACGTTGAGCAGAAGCCACAGAAAGAGCGCACGCCTTTCAGTGCGTCGTGCGTAAAACCCGTGCGTAATTGGAGCTGAAGTCCGCCTCGTAGATCAGTGTGCTGGGACTGCGTGTGACTTCCTTCCTCCGAGTGACCACCAATATGGAGACGGGAAGTTTAACGGGAATTTAGGTCTTCGAACAATGATGTTAGACTGCTGCATCCCGCGACCTTAACGGACAGCAGAGGCTTGGAAAATGAGTTCCATTAAAAGCTTGTTTCTGTTGGTTTTCCTGGTTGGAAGCGCCGGCGGGATGAGTCTCTGCGATGAGGTTGATTGCCTGACCTTATTTGAGGATTTGCTCAATTTTAAAGATGCACAAAATTGGTGTGTGCAAGAAGGGGGGCATCTATTGACCATGCGCTCCAACAGATTAAGTTCCCGTATGGCTTCATTGATACAGTTATGGAACTGGAACGGGGAGTTTTGGATCGGTTTACACCGCCTCGGGGATTGCCCAGATCCAGATAAGAAGCTGAGAGGTTTCCAGTGGGTGACCAACGACGAAGAAACTAACTACACCAACTGGTCACCCAGTTTTGACAGCAGCTGCTCCTCTCCAAGCTGCGTCTACGTTTCCACAAGGAACTCTTTACAGTGGGTCCAGGCGCCGTGTGATGGGAAAGCAACGGGGTTTGTCTGCGTGCGTGGCATCAATTCGTGCACAGAACTAAAAGCAGAACAGGATAAAGGTGAGACTATCCGCTACTCACAACCTAATGACAGTGTAGACAGAAACAAACACATATCATTGCGGTTGCCCCCTGGATTCACCGCCACCCTTGAAACGTCTGGGACTAAATACTTGTGCGTTTCCGAGCAGTGGGTCCCAGCGCCCTGGAACTGTGAAATACAAGAAGGTGGATGTGAGTACAAATGCATGATGAACCCCGATAAGTCTCCCATCTGTTACTGTCCGCCTGGACAGACTGTCAACCCGGTTAATAAAAGATCTTGTGGCGCAGCCACGGTGACCCGTGCCGAGCATTGGGCTGCCGGCGCCTGTTATAAGAAGGGGGACTCTTATGCCTGCGCGTGCCCCCAAGGCTTTCAGAGTGCCATGGACGGCGTTTCGTGCTTGGACATCGATGAGTGCGTGGACCCGACAGTGCCCCGTGGAAGGCACCATGTGCGTAAATACTCTCGGCGGGTTTAGTGCGCCTGCAAAGCCGGGTTTAAGAAGACTGGTGACGCATGCATGGACGTTGACGAGTGCGCCCTAGGTCCATGTGAGCATATTTGCATAAACGTTGTTGGCAGCTACGTGTGCTCGTGCTATGATGGACACAGAGTCAGTCCAAAGTCACCTGATAAATGTGACATTTACTGCGACAAAGAGGAGTGTCCCGCGAAGTGCGACCCGAACAACATGTTCCAGTGTTTCTGTCCGGATGGTTTTTTGTTGGAGGAGACGGGCACGAGCATGATCTGCGTGGATATTGACGAGTGTCAAAGTTTTCTGCCTGCGACCAGGACTGCAAAAACACATACGGCAGTTAGCAGGTGCTCTTGCCTGCCACGGATTTACTCTTGCAAACGGGGGATTGCAAAAAGGACGATGAGGAAAATGGAACTGAAGGCTCCAGTTAATAACCCCGATTTCTGACCCATAACATCACCATTTGTCCCATTTTCTGATCCAACAAGAAGCCCGTCAGGAGTGTACCGGGGAATGTGGGGATCATTAGCCAGATTTTTCTACGCTTTTTGATCTTGCACTGGTGCTTGTTGGCTCATTTGCTGCTAATAGAAAGAATGGAAACAGCGGTGCGGCTCAAAAGCTGCAGAGGGTGATGCGCACGGCCTGGAGCAGGTCACTAGTGACATGAACAAGTGTCAAACCTCCTGTTGAAAAAGGATTGGATTACTGCAGATGGAATGTTAGTACCATATAATTTCAAGTGTCTTTCGTACTGTTTTTTATTGACGCAGTAAACATCAAAAAGGAAAAAAAACTTTTCTCTTTTTACGAGTGGTTGCCAAAATTAAAACTTTTACAATAAAGAAGGTATGGGTTTGGTTAGTCTTACCTCAAACTTCTTGCACTAAAGACACAGTAACAGTACGCCACACAGTGGAAAAAAGTGAGAACTACAATTGTAATCTCTGAAAATGTTTTGCCTAATAAACGCACACGCAGGAAGCATGATTTGTGGACAGAGAATTATATGATAAATATAATGTACTTATCATCTATCTATCTATCCTATCTCTATCTATCTATCTATCTATCTATCTATCTATCTATCTATCTATCTATCTATCTATCTATCTATCTATCTATCTATCTATATCTATCTATCTATCTATCTATCTATCTATCTATCTATCTATCTATCTATCTATCTATCTATCTATCTATCTATCTATCTATCTATCTATTTTCTTCTTTTGTGCCACTTGTATTTCACTCATAACTGCTCTACCCCTTAATACACAACACTATGAGGCAATGTGTTTAACTTTTAACCCGAAGTACAATAGTATTACAGCAAAACACAATTATAAAGAGCAGAACACTGTTTGTTAGAGACAGAAGCAGCTATTTGCACAGACTCCTGGTGAGTATAACACCACTGTATTTACGTGACAGCTAAAGGTTTTGATTTATCATGAATCAAAGTTTGAAAATATATGGCTGAGGCTTTTCCCACAGGCCCCAGTCAGATCCAGCCTGAAGAGATGACATGGGATCACTCTCCGGTGGGCCTAGAACCTGCAGGAGAGCTTACAAAGGGGCTGGTGCAATGTGGTTTGGGTGGCAATCGAAGGTGGGTGTCCCTGCAGCCCAAACCCCTGTTCCATAGGAGCAGGAAAAAGTGGCAGGAAAGGGATTTCTGGGCATCTTTGCTGAGACTGCTGCCCCCACGACCCTGTCCTGGATGAGTGGAAGAAAATGGATGGATGGACAAGACAAATATTTTTTTATTAAAATAAATCACATGTATATTTAATATGCATACCTACATATTACACATTCATGTTATTTACCTAAAACAGTGAACATCAAAATTATTATTATTTTATCTAAACATTATTTCATTAATATTTCTGCATTAATGAGATTTGAGACATACATGTAAAAAGAAAAAAATAATTAACATTTGTAGCACTTGTCACAGCATGTAGTGGGTTTGTGTGCGCGCGTGCGCGCGTGTGCAGGGTGTGCGTAAAGCTTCGTGGAGGGAGAAGACTCCGAATTCTTTAAAGAAAAACGAATCAACAACGAGACGGAGTGCTTTTAATCTGAAAGAGGAAAAAGGAATGTTGTAATCTGGGAAATTACGAAACCCTTGTTGTGACAGAGCATCAGAAACGGACAACCCTACCCATTTGAGCTGCTCTGTGGTAAAGTGAAGGACTGTCGAGGAAAGTTTCCGGGATTCAGCAGGTCAGATATAGTTTGTTATTTCTCTACTTTACTCTAAAAAGCATAGATTATGATTACAAAGATACTCACCATGTCCCAATAGATTCACTTAATCTTTACACTATTGTGTCATGTTTTGTTTGGGATTAAAATACTTCCATAACTTCCAGACTGTTATATTGTGGATTAAACTTTCTAAAAGTTTACCAGTTACTTTATTTTGAAAATCCTCACAGAAAAGCTCAGACATTTTGACATCTTTTTGCTTCATTGCTGCATTGGACACAGTCATATTCACGAGTTTTACAAACTAATGGCACTAAGATTTAGTTCATACTGCAGGTAAAACCTCTAAAATGTTATCAAAATCAAAGATTCAGGTCCATTCTAAATTGTAATTTGTACTTTAAGATAACAATTTTCCATGTTTAACTTCAAAATAAACCGTTGGGGCTATTGCAACACAAACCTTTACTGTAATATCCTGAACAGGTCAGTAGGACAAACACAACCTGGCCATGTTTGCAGATGATTCATTATAAATGTTGAACATGCTCAAACAGGGATAAAACCCACAGTCCTGCAGCACTTTGTAGTTATATCAAGGTAAGGAAGCATTCAAAGGCAGCTTTATCAAAGCTGCAGCACAGAACCACGGACCCTCTGAATTCTAACCTTTTTTTTAACTCTGTTGTTGTAACAGGTGTTTGCACAACCTAACTAATGAAATAGTGTTGCATCTGTCCGCTGTTGCTAATTTGACTGTTTTTGTCTAGTGAGGACGGTATGTGGACATTGTTCATTCAACTGTTCTGCTCCAGCTGCCTGCAGGTACGGAAAGCCATTTTATTTATTACACACCCAGGAGATTAACCAGACTTTAATATAGAAGGCCTGTTAGGCCAATATATCAAACAAATTGTGCACTTTATCGTACAAGCACCAACTTTGGTAATAATGTACTGTAGAACCCCCTCTCGCAGAAAAGCATGTTGCCCACCTGAAAACTTAAATGTGGCAGGCAATTTTCAAGATGGTTGACATAATCTCACTAAAATATACTTGCTGGCCACTTTATTAGCTGTCCAACTGCTTGTTAACACAAATTTCTAATTCGCCAACCACATAACAGCAATTTAATGGATGTAGGCATGTGGACATGGTCAAGACGATCTGCTGCAGTTCAAATTGAGCATCAGAATGGAGAAAAAGGTGGTTTGAGTAGCTTTGAATGGGGTTTTTGGTGCTAAACGGGCTGGTCTGAGTATTTCAGAAACTACTGATCTACCGGGATATCCAGTGAGCAGCAGTTCTGTCTGTGAGTGGAAATACCTTGTTGATGCCAGAGGTCAGAGGAGAAAGGCCAGACTTGTTCGGGCAGATAGAAAGTAACAGTAACTCTAATAACTACTGGTTAGGGATGGGTATTGTTAAGATTTTAGCAATACTACTCCTCTTATCGATACTGCTTATCTATCCGGTATTCTCATGTGTATTCTTAGCAATATTTTTTTGTGTTAAAACCATGTGCTCCATGTGTGTACCGCTAGCAGACACACCCGTTGAAACAATAGCGGCGCTAGACGTCTCACTGGACGGTCAAACGCTGTGCACCTCTTTGCTAGAATATGGTGTATCTTGGCACGACATTTGGACTGGTTACTTGTGCTAACACCCTTAAAAGCGACATTTCTGTTACTGAGACAGTGGGCACTTTCTTCCCTTACTTTGAAAAATACAGCCACACTTTGGACCTTTTTTGCTCACGGCGGTTCTGCTATCCGCATGCTCTTGTTGTCACTTGTCAGCAGATGGATGTGTGGTTGAGAGTGCGTGAGGGTACATCGAAACAAAGTAGTGCATGCAGTTATCGGTCCGGAAAAATTGATGACGTGGCACTGGCATCCCTACCACCGATTACAACCGAGGTCTGCAGAAGAGCATCTCTGAACATGCAACACGTCCAACCTGGAGGCAGATGGACTACAGAAGCAGAAGACCACACCAGGTGCCACTCCTGTCAGCTAAGAACAGGAAACTGAGGCTACAAGTCTTATAGACTTACCAAAATTGAACAATAGAAGATTGGAAAAACGTCATCTGGTCTGATTAGTCTACATTTCTGCTGCAACATTTGGATGGTAGGGTCAGAATTTGGTGCCAACAACATGAAAGCATGGCTCCCAAGTTGTAGTTGGTGGTGTAATGATGTGGGAAATATTTTATTGGCACACTTTGGGCCCCTTAGTACCATTTGAGCATGGGTTCCAACGCTACTTTCTGCTTGAGTATTGAATGCTGACTATGTCCAGCCATTCATGACAACCATCTTCTGATGGCCACTTCCAACAGGATTAGGGGCCATGTCATAAAGCTGGAATCAACTCAATCTGGTTTCTTGAATATAACAATGAGTTCACTGGAATCTAATGGCCTCCACAGTCACCAGATCTCAACCCGATCACCTTTGGGATGTGGCGGAACGGAAGATTGGTATCATGGATGTGTAAAAATCGGCAGCAACGGCATGATGCTACTTTGTTATTATGGATCAAACTCTGAGGAATGTTCCAGTACCTTGTTGAATCTATTAAGGCAGTTCTGAACGCAAAAGGGGTCCAACTCGGTACTAGCAAGGTGTACCTAATAAATTGGCTAGTGAGTGTAAAACCTTCTCATGTCTATGATTCATGTCTACATTTGTCTATTTTTAATAAGTGAAAGAATCTGTATATAATTAGCATTTTTTTTCAAATAAGGTAAAATAAATATTAGTTTAATGTTTTTTTTTGTATAAATAGTGAAATTAGGATATTGAATTACATTCATACTACAATGCAATAGCTATAAAGTTGAGAAGCACACAACTGCAAAATACACAACCTATTTACATGTATTTCATAATGGCATCAAAAAAGTTCATAAATGGACAGCTACATACAAATTTATTTGTGTTTGCATTTTCAAGAATGGGTGAATAATTAAACCTTCTGACACACAGGTGGCAGCAGGTTACCAACCGTGCAGCTTAATGGAACTACAGGCGTACTGTGACTCTCGAAAGTACCAGTGGGTTCCATCCTTGCCGTCCAACATCACCCACCTCCACCTGCAGCTAAACAAAATCAGTGAGATCAACAGCTCATCATTTAGAGACTACAAAGAGCTGCAGTTTTTGGACCTTGGAAACCAGGTGGTAGCTCTAACTATCAGAGAAAAGTCTTTTCTTCACCAAAAGAGACTGGTAAAATTGATTCTTGGCCTTAATCGTAACCTTCAGCTGGAATCAAAGTCCTTTCAAGGTCTGTCCAATTTACAGCAGCTGTTTCTGGATTATTGCGATTTGACAGACTCGATTTTGTCAGAAAACTTTCTGGAACCTCTCCTGTCCTTAAAAGCTCTCGTCCTCTATGGTAACAAAATAGTAAAACTCCAGCCTGGTCTTTTCTTCTCAAATCTCACGTATTTCACATATCTTGACCTCAAACTGAACCGGATTGAAAAAATATGCGAAGACGACCTAGTTGGTTTTAGGGGTAAATACTTCATCTACCTGACCTTGCATTCAAACCCGTTGGGTCAGAATAGTGTGGACTGGAAGACCTGTGGAAATCCTTTCAAAGGGATATCCTTTGAAACTCTAGATTTATCTAGTACTCGATTTGGTTCAGTGTCAACAGCGCAGTTCTTTCAAGCAATTTCTGGCACTCAAATTTACCAGTTGATATACTCTGGCACCTTAGGAAAAGGCTTTTCTTATAACAACCTTCCTGATCCAACTAAAAGTACATTTCTAGGACTCCAGAATAGCTCTTTGAAGATTTTTGAAATTCCTGGGCAATGGATTTTTAATTTGCAGCCTTATGTCTTTGAAGCTTTAGAGGATGTGCAACTTATCGACATTTCCCGCAACAAAATTCATCAAATCAGCGTGAACGCCTTTAAGGGACTTGACAAACATTTGAAAAAACTCAACCTTTCATTGAATCTTTTAGGAGAAATTTATTCCCACACATTCAGCGGGTTGGCAGAGCTTACAGTTCTGGATTTGTCCTACAACCACATTGGTGTGTTAGGAGATAAGGCTTTCAGCTTTCTTCCCAAACTGCAAGATTTATATTTAACTGGAAACTCGCTTAGAAATTTAGATTTATCTGCAAATTTACCAAATCTGAACTTTCTTTTCTTGGGAGACAACCGTTTAACTATGCTGAGCAGCATCTTAAATTTAGGAAATACCGCTTTCTACATAGACGTAACTTACAACAGATTAACAAACATAGAAGATGTCTATCTAATATTAACCCATTTCAGGCGACTTCACCAATTTCACTTTGGTGGCAACAATATCAAATGGTGCACCCTTAACCAGGGAACTGCAATGCCCCATGAGAACAAATTGCAACTCCTGGATCTTTATGGGAGTTACCTTCAGATCATTTGGGAAGAAGGGAAGTGTCTGGATCTGTTCGACCATCTCAGCAATATGCTCACGTTAATTTTAAGCAACAATTTTCTCAAAGTTCTTCCACCTGGGATTTTCCGGGGGCTCACTTCGATTGTTGACATTGACCTTTCATTCAATTCCTTGACCTATCTGGAGGCGGATGTCTTTCCGGCCAGCCTGGAAGTACTCCGCCTCTCACACAACTTCCTAGCCACCCCTGATCCAAAAATTTTCGAGTCTCTTACCTTTCTCAGCTTATCGGGAAATCAGTTCCGCTGCGATTGTTCTCTGGAGGGTTTCCTAGAGTGGCTGAATGTAACCAATGTTACCTTTTTCAGTCCGGTTGAAGAGTACAGATGTCGGTTTCCTGCTGAGGTCTATAACATTCCTCTGCTAGAATATTACACCATCATTGAACCCTGCGAGGAGGATGATGAAAAGATCGTTGCAGCTCTCAGATTTACCCTTTTTGTCCTTTCTGCTACAATTGTCCTTAGCATCACACTCAGTGGTCTTATTTATGCCCGACTCAGAGGTCAGATATTCATTATCTACAAAAACATGATCAACATGGTTTATGCGGGCCCAAAACCAACACCAGCAGAAAACGACTCGGAGTTTGACGCCTTCCTCTGCTTCAGCAACAGTGACTACAAGTGGGTGGAAGAAGCTCTGCTGAAAAAGCTGGACAACCAGTTTTCAGAGAAAAACGTCTTCCGCTGTTGTTTTGAGGCCAGAGACTTTCTTCCCGGGGAGGACCACCTTTCAAACATCAGAGATGCCATCTGGGGCAGCAAAAAGACAGTTTGCATTGTCTCAAAAAAGTTTCTTGAAGGTAATATTTTCTGACTTTTAAACTTTTAGACCATAAAGATGGAAAACAAAATGTTTTTCTGCATAATAAGATGTTTATTGACTTACTGGGTACTTAGGCAACTTTCAAGTCCCAGTCCCATGATAATTTCCAATCATGCCTTTGTTTACACTCCCTCCCGCTAGCTTATAGCCCCTCACACCCCCAACCTAACATTAGCAGGGCAACAAAAATAGCGAGCAATTTCGGAGCTATCCGGCCAGTTTTGAGCCAGATTTGGAAAATTAAGACTGAGCGGAATTTCTGTTGAACTATTGCAGCTCTGCAGAACTATGTCCTCGAAAACGACAAGGTTTTTTTTTAACCCTAACCCTAATTAAAAGACCACTGGGAACGCTTTGAATAAAGCTCGAAAGATTATCGGACTGGGACTTTAAACTACAATGGAGAATTTATTTTTTCAATGGAGAATTTATTTATGTTTTTTTTTCTTTACATACATTGATACCAGTTTCTTAGAGACCAAAACCCAGTGCAAGCGACAAAGTCCAACTTTACTTTTTAGAAAAAATACCCTTTTTTAAGTTTGTGTGACCACTAATCCCTTCATTTATGAAATGTAGCTGTTTAACATTTACACTAATTGAATTATAACAGTGGTATACATTTTTCTAGGTAAAGATTTTAACTTATTTTACTTTTGACAGCAGCACGAGTTTTCAAAATAAAATACACCCTGTGTCATTTAAGATCCTCCTGCTGTTGTGCAGCAGAAGATGATAATATGGGCTTTAAGTTTATTTAATAACAGTCAATTAAACCTTTTACCATCATTTTGCTCAGTTATCTGACGTGTTAAATATCCAAACATAGATAGAAAAAAACTCAAGTAACAAACTTATTATGTTTGCAGATTTCTTTAAAGAGCTGCACGTGGCTCTGCACAGACCCCAAATTTAGAAGAATCTAACAGAATGCAAACTAAAACCAACCTTTTTTTTTTGGTAGATGGTTGGTGTTTGGAGGCTTTCTCTTTAGCCCAGGGCCGAATGCTGGAGGAACTAAAAAACATTTTGATTATGTTGGTGGTTGAGAAGGTGAGTATTATGGAGATAACTTGACAACTTAACATGACATTTACGAATTTGATATTTTTCACTTTCATCTAAGTTTTCTTGGGTTTGTTGACAAAAATGACCAACTTAGCAAAAAGATGTCACACAACTAATTTTCAGCATAACCAAAACTGAAATCTCTATATTTTACTGTATGGATTCAAAGATGGCTCACTATCAGCTGATGAAATGCAACGCAGTCCGAGCATTCGTTCGGACGAGAGAGTACCTGACGTGGCCAGAGGACCCTCAGGATTTGGACTGGTTTTATGAGAAACTTAGCTTGCAGATCCTCAAAGACACCAAGGTGAAGAAATTTGTGTTGGATGAGCATGAGGCTGGGAAGCTAGCAAGGGCCGAACCCATTCCTGATGGTTTAGAAGACATTCGTATGGATGATATTAGAGTGGCTGGTGTCTGAACTCTTGAACCTCATTTACTGTGAAGTTTTTCTCTGGTTAAAAATCCCCATTCATGCATACTGTGTGTCAGAATGTCTTTCTTTATAAGGGTCACTGTAATTTCAAAAGCATATTTTTAAATGGCATAATTGATTGTATTTTTACTTTATCTTTTTGACATTTTATGAAAATGTAGATTTTTCTTGACTACTTATGTGGCATTACATTGAATGTGAATGTATATTTAAAACATTTTTATATGTGTTATGTACATACTTCTGTATTCTCTTCTGTCACTGATAGGATGTCCCATTGTACGTTTTACTGATTTTTTTGTGTTTAATTTTCTTACAAAGAAGCTTCATTGATGTCTAATGAGATCCCATTGGCTGAATTTAAATCCATTTAAAATAAAAGATTTAGGCAGCGTTGATCAGGTTTTGCAAGCAAATTTTAATGAAAAAATTTTAGGAATTTTGGTGTGTTTGATGAAGAAATCAATTAAACTATTCTTTTACTGGTTGTCTCTTTGTCTGATTAAGGCCTAATTGGCAAAACTTTGCCTAGAAACTTTGAAAGCAAATTTCTTCTCTGCTTTCAGCCTCTTACACATTACTTTTTATGAGAAAAGTTTGACAGTTTTGAGTACTTACAGAGTGGTGTTTACATGGTGCAACGTTTTGTTGTTTCTGAAGGGTATTTATGTGCCACCTGGTGCATATTTATGTGGTCCTATTTTGGTTCATATTAACATATTACTTACTGCGTGCATATGTTTTACCCTTTGGATTTTTACACGGTACCCTCTGGGTGTTGAGTTGATGTGTCTCTTGTGGTACTTAACCAGACGTAAGGACAAGGTACATACAAACAAAGTACATTTGTTAATGTATTATCTGCTTTGTGGTATTTACCATGTGTAAGAAAACAGAAGGTAAACAGAAATTACCTTTGAAGTGCCGTAAAGAAGTGCCATGATTTTACTTTGTACTTACCTAGTTAAAATGAAACACTACTTAAGTGCCCTTTAAGTACCTAACTGTAAAAGAAAGCATTACAAAGAGATACATTTCG
Organism: Oryzias sinensis; assembly: GCA_037389245.1. NCBI lineage: Eukaryota > Metazoa > Chordata > Actinopteri > Beloniformes > Adrianichthyidae > Oryzias > Oryzias sinensis. The sequence goes on from CM074509.1 coordinate 11,475,659, forward strand.
AAAGTTTTAGATGGATTAAGGCCTTTGTTCTTCAGCCTCATTATATCATGAAAACTTGACTATTTTAGCCACTAGGTGGTGTAAGATGTCTAAATTCCTTTTCCTTCCATGTTAGTTTTAAGTTATTAATTTCATCCTATTTTTTCCTGATTAAGAATAAACGTAACCTGTTGTTCAAAACTGCAGTGTATCACTTACAGATATCATTTGATGCCGTTCCAGATGTAATTTAAGAGCTTAGTCTGTGAGGTTAAAGGGAGTCTCGTGGTGTCAGCCGCTTTCCTTCCTCTTGAGCTGTGTCAGAAAACAGGAAGCCACTGGGCAGCGGACAGCTTCCGGCCTCTTGGCCTCTGCCGCCTCCGTCCTTCCCAGATTTTATGAGCCACATGCTCTGAACATTAACAGCGTGGGTCTGCAGGCTCCCTTGACTTATACCCCATAGACAGACAGTCCATTAATGTGAACACTGTAAAACTAACATCTGTCTAACTCAATAGCTCTGCTGCAGGTAGTGCTTACAAACTATCGTTATTGTTTCATCAGGCTATACGTGGATACGCTGGTTTCCCTCTATAGTCTTGGGTAATTATTCTCCACTGAATTATGCACACAAATGTACTTTGAAAATGTTCTTCCCCAAAATATGGGGTGTCGTCTTTTAGAACTGCACCCAGTGCAGTTTTAACAAGAACTCAGCAATTTTAGGCAGTGTTTTGCTGGAGCAGAGGATGTCCTCAGAGACGGTCCTGCTAGAACAGTCTGGTGTGTGCTCGTGGGGTCACATTGGGAGGATGAAGACTGTTAGGTACTTTGCCAACAACAAATCTTGGATAAGCAACAAGGCCTTGGCTGCTCTGAATTCAACAAAAGTATTCCGAAGCAGGGGTCTTGTTGTGATGAGACGGTTACAGAGAACTGAAAAACTGTCTTAAGAAAGTCAAAGAAGATGCAGGAAGCTTAAGAGGAAATTTGTTAGAGAACAATATAGGAGGTCTAGAATAGTGTGAAAATAAACAATGAGGGTATCGAAGCCTATAACTTGATGATCTAAGTCTGGAACTTGAAGCTCCTGAGGTGCGTGACAGCAGATGGAACCTAGCTCATGCGTTAAACGAACTAAACTGTCTTTTTTTTTTTTGTAGAATTAGCAAAATGAGTGCACTGCGATCAAAGTTCCAGATAGTTTTCTGTACGGCACTGATATGGAATCTAACTGTCATTTATCCAATTTTTTTATCCAATTTTCTCTTGAAAATACACATCTTACCGAGCTTTGTTGTGAGCGAATCCCTTCTTCAAACTTCAAAGTCTTTGCTTAGCTGCACTGCAGTTGTTTGGAAAATGAACCTTAAGATTTTTGCAGAGTAAATTCATGCAGTACTTTTCGCCATCCAGCATTATCTAATTTTCCAATGTATTTAAACACTTTGCATCTTCATTTGACATCTTCTCTTTTGAAGATTTTTAATTATCAGTCTTCTTCCAGTCTTCCAATGTTCTCAACCATCACTCCCTTGCTCCTGGACCTTCTTACCTCCATCTTTGTTCCCATTGCCCCCCTTTCCACCACATTTTACCAAAAAGATTGCCCCAGTGAGTTGAATGAAATGGCGTTTGGACTTCTGATGAGAAAGTTCCTCCTGTCGGCCAATCACTATCCATAAAAAGATAAAGTGATCAGTTCTTGTGAATACTCTGGTCTGTAGCTGAATAAGAAGTTGGACTGGTTTGTGTGAACATGGACTTTGTTCATAGGACAGGACAGAGCAGGATGCACTTTCTGAGGAGGCTCCTTTGGTTTAACATCTACTCCAAGCTCCAGCACATGTTCCACCAATCCAACAGTTCCTTTACTAGATAAAACTGAGCACACTGGTAAGGAAAACAGAGCCTGGACTTGTGGAGAAGGGAGCAGTGGAGCAGAGAACCATGTCCAGATTTAGGGCAGCAGTGAACGATACCAGTCTTGCTGACTTAATGAGCTGAACTTCTGCTCTCATGTACTTTCCGATCATCTTTCTTTTTAACTGAGTAGTTTTAGATATGTGTTAATTTCTTCAGCCATCCCATGTGACGGAGTGTGGGAGCAGCGGACTCGGTTTCCTTTGGGATCATTTGTCTGGTCTATCTTGAAAACTGATCGACTTTGACCACATTACATTTTTGAAGTCAAATATTTCCCTTAAAATGTTATCTTGGAAATATTTGCTTTTTCGAATTCACAGAAATCTGCTGCCTTTATTTAGGTACAACAAACACTTCATGGACTGTTTCCTGGTCAGTGACAGAGAACATTTGAAAAGATGTTCAATTCATTGTTACTTTCATTTTCAAAAATATTTTCCTCCATGAGCCATGGAAGCTGAATTGAATCAAACTTTGCACAGAAGATTTAAGCCGAATGCCATGGTCCACTAAACGGTGGTTAAGGCTGTTGCCATTTACAACATGAGACGAGTGTTTAAAGAGTTTAGTAAAAAGAAATTGCAATTAAAACTGGCTGGTCTTACTGTATATTAATGGTTTTTCACAAGCTGCTTCCTCTTAACTGAAACACTATTCATCACTCTCAAGGAAATCTGGAGATACCCCCTGGTCACGACGCACACCAAGATTTGCTTGTACAACTCAAACATCAAGTCGGTTCTGCTGTCCAGAGCTGAAACATGGAGAACAACAAAAACCACCATCAAGAGATTATAGACGTTCATCAATTCCCACCTGAGAAGAATCCTCAAGATCCACTGGCCAGAAACTATCACAAACACAAAGCTATGGTAGAAAACAAACCAGTGGAAGAAGAGATCAAAAGGAAAAGACAGGTTGGATCGGCCAAATCCCGAGGAAACAGACATCCAGCATCCTCAGTCAGGTGCAGACCTGGAATCCCCAGGGTAGGAGACACCTAAGAAGACCAAGGAACATGTGGAGAAGGGACCCAGAGGGTGATGTCAAGCAGACTGACCACACCTGGAAAGAGCTAGAAAGGATTGCCCGATCGGAAATTGATGCAGGGAGTTGTTGATGGCCTACGCCCAACTAGAGAAACAAAGCATTACTAACTTTCTCCAAATCCAGTTTGTGGTGTGTTCTTAAAAAAAAACACCAGAAAGACTCATCTTTAGGTATTTATATTATTATATTTCAGTTTTTTGTTTCAGTTTTTAATGTCAGATAAAGCCACTTTTGTTTCCTTGCTAAAAAACAAACTGGTAAGGTGTAAAAACAAGAAAAAACACTGCCCAAAACTGGGTTTCCATTTTGCTGGACACCCTTCAGCTTGTATGGAAATTTCTAGTTAAAATGTCAAGAAAAATGTCAACTCTCATTGATAATTCTGAAACAAACTGCTGGATGAAAAGAAAGAACTAATGAGGGGGAAAAAAAACCTAAACCTGGCCGACTTCTATAAATCTGTTTCAGCACAGCAGCTCGACTGAAATCTAATTTGCAAAGTGGAAGCAAATGTTTACCCTGTAAACAAGCTCTCCAGCTCTGTGGCTTCTTCAGTTATTTCAGGCCTGTAAATTATACTTGGGAACAGACACACATGCTTCAGAGATTGGCCCTTGCAAGGAAATGTAGTAAACTCTCCCCACAGCTAATATTTGACCTCTGTTTAAACAAATACAATTAAAAGGAGCAGCCTTAATGAGGGGTCTTCAGAGAGACTCATCTTTGAGCAGGACTGAACCATGGTCTCCATAGAAATAAATAAGGTTCCTGAAGGAAACACAAACTGAGCCAAAATAAGACCTTTCCTTCGACTCATTGCCATCAAGTGAGACCAGTGTATGTGTTTACCAGCTTCCAATGGACTTTAATGTAGAAGTTTGTTTTGAAGGGTGTAACAAGGATGAGCTGTGGTCTTTTTCCTTCGTCAGAGTGTGGGAGGAGGGGTTTGCAAACTGGAATGCCACAAACCCCTCATAAACCTATTTCTGTTTAGTCCAAATCATACATCCACTCTCTTTACGCAGGTTTCCGAAAGAAAAAAAACAGATGACCTCTAGTTACAAACTGTTTGCAAAAACGAAAACTTTGGCTTCTCTTGGAATCGTCTGATCTCTAAGGACAGCGTAACAAAAGAAATGTCTTTCATGACTGCTAAAAAAGATGGATGGAAAGCGGTCGAGTGACCTGTTGGCTGATTTAAAGCCGCCATCTTTCCTCTTTCTTGGCACTTTGTCTTGATTTGACCAAACCCATTTTTTTTAAAGTGGGCAAGACAAAAGAAGTACAGTTGAGGGACCACGCCTGACGAAATCATTATAATGGAACATTAGAACAAGCCACCTGGTGGCTATTTGGTGAACCTTCAATTTTAAATGCTTTACTTACATATGCTTACCTCAAAATAATTAAAATAATACTTCTTATAGACTGAATTTTTCCACTAAAAATAAGTTGAACAGGATCTGATTCGTTTGGCTTTCCTTGGCAGCCGGTGTTTTGGGCCACTTTTCTCCTTTAAGTAAAGCTGTGTACCTAGTCTGTAAATGCTGAGTGCTTCTGTTAGTTGATATAATGATGTGATATAATAAAACCCATCAATATTTCTTCTTTTTATTCCCATTTGATGATTTTACAGTAAAACTTTTTTCGCGTGTTTGGGATTCCAAAACCTTACGGTTCACGAGCCGAAATGCTTAAAATGGATGTAAATGGACCTCAGAGAAAATGAGATCATACAAATAGTGATAAAAGTCTTTTATTCCCATGTAAATCAAGTCTATATGCATGCAGGCAGCCCAGCTCACAGCACCCTTTGTCACCAGAAGCTTAGGGGTCACTCTCTGCCTTAAAGACCCACTCTGAGGAAGATGTGTTTTTAACACGCCATTGTGGAATTTTTCTTATATATTAAGAAATTCTCAATAAAAATTACATTTTGGAGTTTTATTTTTTATTGAAATAAGTCTGAATCAAGAGCAGACGTTTAAATTGTATTTATGATGTCGAATATACCCTGGGCGGGCCACAAGCTCCCTACTCTAAGCTCTCAGCAACAGGGAGGGGAAGGGGTGGCAGAGTTAGCCCGTACAAATGGTTTCGCCCTTAAACTCAGAGGCAAATTTCGAATGGACTCCTGCTGCTCTGCAGAAACTGTCCTAGAAAACGATATATTTTAATGTGGATAAAAACTTCATAATCATAATTAAAAGATCACTGAGAACACTTTGAAGATAGAATAAAAGATGAAAGTGGGACTTATAGGAAAAAGGCACACAATAGTTTCACACCAAAAAAGTGTTTAAATAACCAGCAAGAAGAGGATGTTCATAAGACATTTTAATCAGATAGTCCAGCTTCCATTTGAGGCAACTGCAAAGTGATGAACGTCTGTATCACCCTGTGAAAAATGGCAACACGGCTGGGTTGAGGTGATCTCTGAACGTTTAAGTGCACATTTCAACACCGTAAGACTTTATTTTGGTGCAAATAGCTGCTGTTTGAATAGGCTTAACACCTAAGTGAGAAATTTCTTTATAAATGGATGCATCTTTTTCAGAAGAGCATTGATTTCTTCCACCTGATCCAGCTGTGGCAACATCATGTCATTGTAAACAGTTAAGGCTTAGTGTTGTGTGTTCAAAACAAGCAGAAAACATTGTAAATAATGGGTCTGTGCTTTAAAAAAAAATAGTACCTCTGTCGCACACAATGAATGACCACACTCTAAAATGTTAACTTATGGTCAGCATATGCTTTCAGGGGAAGGAATGGCTGCAGGTAGAGGCATGCTGGCTTCATTTTTTGGCACATGAGCTTCAGAAGCAGAACTGCACTTCACTTTTAACGTCCTGTTAAAACAAGAGAGTTTCTTTGGAGAGTTGGGTGACTCTCCTCTTGGGATCTTCTTGCACCTTTTCCCACACTGCTCCTGTGTGGTGGGAATGCATTCTTGGTTCTCCTGGTTTCCAGGGGTTTTACCATCAATGTGCGTCTGTGTGGAGGACAAAGGACTTTCAGCATGACGGTGGTTGTCTACTCTGTGCTTTTCCTGGCAGGTTTCTTGTGATACAAGACTCTCCTTTTGGGCTTGTCTCACACCCTTGGCGAGTATATTTTGGCAGCTGCCAGAACGGTCATTTTCTTTTGAAGTCTCTGAGCTTGACTCTTGTCCTGACCTTGGGCTTATATCTTGGCCAAGAGCTGAAGCTATACATCTCTGTTCTCTGGCTGAAGTGGCTTGCAGATTTGGGGATTGGATGCAGTACTTCCTGAGCTGGCAGGCTTGGGCAGGCCCTTGTTTAGAAGTCCGTAATCTTCCTTGGGAGCAGTTATGTAAGTGGGTGTAAGGACAGGGGACATAATGGACATGGCACTCCATGTGAGCAAGGACTGGGTCACAGTTGGATGGTAAGAGGGCGGGGTTTTGTTTGCTTGGGCCATTTAAAGTGAGGGGGAGGAGATGCGGATTGCCAGTGCAAGACAGGGGATCTTGGGGAGCACAGGAGCAGGGGGTCCACTGCTGAAGCAGGTGGGAAGGATCCGTGCAGCTACAGTTCATGTTTTGAGAGTACTTGCACCTAAACGGCTGGCCAGCTTGGCCGTTCTCTTGGCCACTTCTGCCAGTTTCAGAGCTCCTATGGTGGACGTGAGGGAAAGGCGCAGTGTGATGAGGGGGAACTCCATTGTAGAGCCGACTGCTAAGCTCTGGCTCTTCTTGGGGTTTATCTTCAGCTCTCTGAGCAGATGCCAGGGGCTCCAGCTCATACTGCTCCACCTCTTTGATTCGAGAATCTATCTGATATTTTCCCAAGCCAAAGCTCTTCTCTTGGGTTGGGGGCTCTGTAGACGTGACTTCAGAGAAAGCTGGGCACTGCAGCTTTTTGGGAAGGGGTATCTGGCCACAGGAGCCTTGTGGCCCCAGGCATCGGCACATACACTGAAAGAAGAAGGTAGCAAAGGCCCAGCTGATGCACATGATCAGCATCATAAAGGTGCCCAGCTGGGTATAAGCTAGTACAGTGGAGGGCATCATCATAGCCCCAGCAACAAACGTGGTCACAGCTGCCATGGCGATGGCGGAGCCCATTCGACTTAGAGAAAAAATGACTTTTCCCTCACGATCGGGTTCTGGAGCGAGTCTGTAGGCAACACCATAGTGGACGGAGAAGTCCACAGAGAGGCCTACAGCAACAGAGATAGTGACAGACTCCAAGACGTTCAACTCCCAGCCTAGAAGCACCAGTGAGCCAACGGTGACAAATATGGTCCCTGCAATCGACAGGATGGCATAAAGGCTGATGATGATATTCCAGGTGGTTAGCAGCATGACGCTGAAGGCCACAGCCACTGACAGTGCCATGGCAACCAGAGTCCCATCTGAAAGGCTGTCTTGAAGGTCATAGAACTCCAGGTTGCTGACGAACCAACCATCGCTAAGGCCAACCGGGGCACTGCGAAGCTCCTCTTTGATCCAGGCGTCCACCTAAAGCAGAAAGAGAAAAACAAAAACCTAAAATTATTTGAGGCAGAAGCCGCCTGAAAGCGACACTGAAGTAGTGCACGGTGACGAACACTAAAAAGTTGAATCCTATAAGCCTTACCTCTCGATAAAACTGGTACATCTTTTCGTAGGCCAGTGTAAAGAGGTAGGTACTCTGGAACTCTAAAACAATTGCCCTGATGGTGTCATTTATGTCAAATCGAGGCCCAGGAGTCATGCTGTCTAGGTGGTAGCTTGTACTCCGGTCCAGCTCCATGATGGCTCTCTTGATGCACAATTCAAAAACCTCTTGCTTGTATGGGAAAGTGGTCTGACTGCAGCACGGGTATACAGAGGCTTCGTCGCAATCCTGGTTCTCCATCCACTGTTGAAAATAACAGAATGAAGCCGATTTCATCAAGGAAACAAGGTTAGTTTTGCACACATTTAATACACTAGACTGACCTTTTTAAAAGTTTCGATGAAACAGCTAGTGAAGTCCTGCTCCTTAGACTGGAAGATAAAGCTCTGGTTCCGTAGCTTCTGGCAAAAGTTGAGGATCCACAGTTGAGAGGCTGGGCTAGCTATGTTAAAACTCTTATCAAGCACCAGCTTTCCCTTGTTTTTAGGGTTCAGGGGGTCTCCGTTGTCCACAGGACTGACTCCCCAAATGATGGTGATAGGCATGTGAAGGTCCTCGCCGTTATGAACTCTCTCAAACATGAAGAGTTTTTTGTACTCTGCATCGTAGCGCTCGAAAGGGTGAGACGAGCGGAACACTTGAAACTCTGCTAACTCCAAGGATGGAAGCTTGATCTTTGGGTTTATGCAAACAACGTATGCCCCACCGACTGTGATGGCTAGGAACCAGAGGAGCCACAGGTATCGCAATTTGATGACAATGCAAGGTAGGACCTTCTCAAAGAAGATCCTCGATGCATCGGAGACCGTAAACAGGCATTTGCTGGCCTTCTGGCAAAGGGCATTCCACAACATCCGAGAACAGCAGCTTTGTTCCTGGTGTGAAGGTTTTGAACAGGTTACCATATTTGGAAGATAGCGTTCATGTAGCACAACCACAGCAGGAAGCCACGTCACCATGAGGATATAGTTGACCAAAATGGCAGTGCCTGCGTAGACGCCAAAGCATCGAATGGCAGTAATGTTGCTCACATAATTGGCATAAAAAGCAGCAGCCGTGGTGAAGCTGGTGACAAACATAGAGAGGGCAGCATGGTGCAGAGTTATACTGACCGTCTCTGTCAGGTCAGAATGGGGCTTGCCAAATTTAGCATAGTTCCAAACGTCACAAAGCACAAAGGCGTCATCCGCACCAATGCCAACAAGGATGATGAGGGCCGTGAGGTTCATGAAGGGGAAGAACTCAAAGTTGAAGACCATTCGATACAGAAAGTAAGATACAATCAGTGAACTTATGATGGCGATTATGGTCATTAGGGTGATAAAAATTGAGCGTGTGTAAACACACATGACCAGTAATACAATCCCTATGGCTATGGCAGGGTACACCGTGTCTGTGAGGAGGTAGTCCTGAAAGAGGTCATGCTTTATGCCAAATTCGATACCTGCGATGGTGGTGATGCCATCGGAAGAGTTCCCATTCTCAAAATTGTCCAGGTAAATGTTCATCATGGACTTCCCTTTCTCTGTAGGGGAGAAGAGCATGCTGTGCTTGAGCACAAGAGGAGGATTCTCCAGGCTCTTGGGACTGAGAAAGTCTTTGTCCACCAAAAAGTGAAGAATCTGGTAGACGGCATTGTATTTCGTGCACTTTCGAGGCACGCCACCACATTTCAGTTGATCTTTGCGCGGTAGCGTCATGTCCCAGCAGTCAGGGCCTAGGGTGCCATTATGGTAGAACTTTGAACATGAGCGTAGGATCTTAAGAGTGTGAGATACGTCCCGTTCTGTGATTTTTTGACAGGACGATCTGTTGGTGAGGACAGCTATGTAATTACCAAGAGTCCAGCTTGGACAGCAGGAATCATTGTTAAGGCGCTGACAAAGATTGCAATAGTCACGGTGGGACCGTACCTTAAAAAAACGAAATAAGAATATACATTTGATTAAATAAGCATAAAAAGGCTAATAGATAAATTGCATCTACTTACTCTGGCGTTGTCTTGATTACACATTGACTTAATGGCCTGAATATTCCACAGATTTTTCCCTTGGGCAGATGTGAACACCAGCCTAGAATAACTATCGGCTGAAGATAGAAAACCAGCAGTTGATTTCTTAAACAAGCGAAACAAAGACAAAAACACCAATCATCTTAACTTAAAAGTCTTGATGGTACCTGGAACATCGCAGAAGAACTCTTTCCTAAAGTCCCACTCCGCATGCCGTTTCTCTCTGTCCAAATGATCCTCCGGCCACCTAGTTTCTTGGTGACTACAATGGAACAGGTAGAGCTCAAGTGAATGTCTAAACTTGTGTCTCTTTTGGGGTTTTACAGGGGGAAAATGTACCCCTCTGGCTCTGTATGTGCAATCCAATAAGACATTTTAATTCCAACGGAATAAAAATCTAAATATTAAATCCAAGAACAAAATGTTTCAGAATAAGTATTGTTTTATATATATTTTTTAAAATGCAATTGATTTTTTATATAGCAGGAAGATGGCGGAATCAACTGTAGAAACGGAGGACAAGAGGGGGGAAGAAAGAGATGCTTGGCTGGTGTAAAAGCTGCTGTTTGTCTCACATGTGAAACCATCCACCAGCAAAAAAGTGGTATATTTATATAGCGCTTTATTACCTTTTTAGAAGGCCCAAAGTGCTTTATATTCATAGTCCCATTCACACAATGATGGCGGCTCTACTGCCGAACATTGATGCCAAACTATGATGATCACCCATTATATCATTCTATGATCACCAGGAGCAAAGTGGGGTATAGTGTCTTGCCCAAGGACATCTATAGACATGGGCGGGCAGAGCAGGAACTGGACTTGCAATATTCCAATCACAGGTTGACCGCTCTCCCACTGCACCACCGCCAATTTAAAATTTTTCTTATTGGAATTTATTCTTTTCAGTAAAAAAAAAAAAATCTGAAGTAAGTTGATGCTGTAAAAATAAGTACAAATACCACAATGCTAATAAATGTTCCAGTGATTGAACAAATTACGGGCATTTATCAGTGAATGTGGTCCCAGATGAATATCCCCCTTGGGACAGTGAATGGAATCCCTCTGGCGGTGGACAAATCTCCGCTTTGTTCCCCTTGTCTTTCACGAAGGGATTCAGACTTCTCAGCCTGTCTGTCATCATTATCCTTTAGTCCACCCCTCAAAAAACCCCACTAGTCTTATCACTACATCAACCTTCATCACTGCCGTCTGTTGTTGATCCTGCTGAAATAAAATTGGAAAACCCACAAAAAAGCCACAAGTGGGACCAAGAGTTGAAGCCTGAACTTGTTTAGTAGTAAAAAAAAAAAAAGTAAAGTAGGAAATCAAAAAAACATTTGTGGGTAAGTTTACCTTTTGGCCTGTTCATCTGCGTATTTGAAGGGATAGTTGGCCAGTGTGGCTTTATAGCCTGTGTTCTTCACCATATTGTTCCAGGTAACCAGTCTCTGACCGATCGCAGTCCCTCGTGGCTCAAAACCCTTTCATATGGAGACAGAAACAACACTGAGTAAGCGCAATGTTTAAAAAAAGTTTAGTATTTGGGGTTTTCTTTAACACTTCACAATGTTCCCCTGATGTTTATTTCTATAACTCACCAGAAGTGGGTCGGAGAAATCGGGCAGATCAGGCACCAGGATGCCCACAAGTGCACAGACCACAATGAGCACTGTGCACACCCCCAGCACAACCACTGGCCAATCTGCTATGAGCTCAGCATAGCTGCAAAAACATTTGGAGACTTCTAGTTACTAAAAGCACTAAACACGAAACGGGATCCGTGATAATATCAGGAAAAAAAAAGACTATACAGCATTGGGGGGACAAATCCTCCATCCATCAACTTTCCCCGTGCAAAATAAAAGTCTCTGATTTTGGCTTTCAAACCTCTCTTAATAAGAAGAGATGATCCAAAAAGCTACTTACTAACTAAGAACAAAGAAGGAGACGCACATCTCCCTTCTGTAATTATCATGACTCACTGCTGAGGAATGATGGCTTACAGAGAGCAGTGATGGATGGATGACAGGAATAAAGGGAGGAGGAGAGCTGTGCAATGCAGAACATTGACAGCAGAGACGGTTTTTTGGCCGCTCTTACCTTTTGGGGAATCGAAAGGGCCTTGCAGGGCTAAAAAAAAAAAAGACAAAAAGAAGGAGATAAATCAGGTTTACATTTTGCAGCCAAAGCAACAGCCAATCAGAATCTGATCTGCAGGGACTTTCAAATTAAGCACGAGCTAAGATTTATTTCAGTTTTTTCTTTGGTTCAGGACCAGTGAAAACATTTAAAAACACCGAGTACATGTCACAACACTTTTAGGTAACGTTTTCTACATCACTTCTAAAATGCATATAGGTGGAATGGGACAGTCTTATGCACAAGAAAAAATAGTATAGTATAGTAGCTACCATGGACAGAAACAGATCCTTATAGCAGATTTGGACCCACCATGAGAAGAAAGTGTCAGTCTTAGCTGTAAAAAGCCCAGTAGCATTTATTACCTTTCGCAGGACCCAAAACTCATGAAATTTATTATTTTGCCCCTAAAACAGCAGAAATTTAACTTTTGATCGATTTAAGAGTCTTCAATAAGACTTTTTTTTTCTTTTAAAAGTATAAGGGGGTGACCTAAACACATATGTGTACACAAAGTTCTTCAGCTGCTCCGCATTTATCTGGATTTCTCGTCAGCTCCTCCTTAGAGCGGCGGGGGAGCGTCCGGTGGAAAGGAGGTTTGGGCGGGAGAGGAGGAAACAGCGGGGGGAATCGGATACGGATACCTGATCATAGCAGGGCTTTGGGAGATAAGAGATCTGGGATAAAGACGTTATGACAGCGTCCATGAGGGGAGCAATGGCACACAAGAGCAGCAGCCGACTGTCACAAGTGCACAGATCTGGAATGCTTGCTGATGCTGAAATTAAAGAGGTTTCAAAGACGACCTTATAAGGAAATAACAGTTGCAGATCCAAATATCATAAAAAATATTTTGGTTAAATAAGAAAAAAAGTTAGAGGGATTATTACAATCAGGAGTAACGGGAAGCAAAACGGAATGTTGAGTGGCGTGGGATTGAAAAGCTAGTAGAGAAATTAAACTTTTACTCTTAACCAGTCAAATAGTACAGGTTTAAAGATCCATTCAATTGAAATCAGTGTTTTTAACGTGTTCTTGCGTCATTTCTCTGATGTTCCAAAAAAATGCATTTCTGAGTATTTCTTTATTCAAATCAGTGAATCCGGAGCAGATGAAAAAAAGCAGTGTGTAAAGATCGTATTTGTTTTGTAGAAAATACGCTGGGCGGGACACAAGCTCCCTGCTGCGTTCAGTTTGAATGCATCCACTTGTAGAAGACTAGATCCATTAATGCCTTAGTTTTCCTCGTCCGAGTTCCATTTGGCTCAAAACTGTAAGGCTGGATAGCTCCAATATTGCTCGACATTTTGGTAGCCCCAGTAATGCTAGGTTGGGGGTACGAGGGGCTGTAAACTAGCAGGAGGGTGCGAACAAAGAGCTTTCAACAACGGGGTCCCGCCCACAAAAATTCTAATGAACTTCTGCCGCCCTGCAGAAACTATGTCCTAGAAAACGACACAGGTTTTTTGCTTTGCGGCTAAATACGTCATAATCATGATTAAAAGACCACTGGGAAGGCTTCATAAAGGGAAGAGGATTGGAGTGGGACTTAAAGGGGCTCAACCTAGAAATATAACACGCAGCCACCACAATCAATTGATCAATATTTATTTTATAACAGTGGAATTTGTCCCCCTTTTATTTGTAACCTGGTTCAGATAACTAGTTAACAAAAAAACATGTTCACTCGCATGACTTTGAACTGAAAGCCAAAAGAAAATTCTGCATTGCTAATGTAATTCTCTGCACCGAGCCCTGCCTCCTGGCTTTCCATGTATGGCCTTGAAGTGCAGATCTCAGGGAAAGAGATATGGCCCAAAAGTGGAGGAGTGGAGTTATTGGAAATACTTGGAACAAATTCATAAGAGAGCTGTCAGGCATATCTATTTGTCTGCTCAGAGGTCTGTTTTGAATTTTGCTCGGCAATCTGGATGTATTTTTGGCTGGCCGAAAAGACGTGCAAAGCAGCTCACCTGTAGACTTTTAAAATGACAAAGCTGAAATAAATCAAGAGCACGTCGACTCGATAACAACTATTTATCCTGCGTGATAAAACTTGGACTGGAAAAACAGCGAAGCCAAAAGAAACTCCAGATTTTGCAGAGTTCTGCTTTACTAAATAAAAGGAGGGCTGGAAAGGTGGGTCGGCCGGCGGTTAGTGTCAGAAAGCTCCTGTTGACTGATGAAGCTCTAAATTCAGACAGATGACAACCTACCGTGTCGGGTTTCCTTTACAGCTCTCTGATCTCGATGCCTCCAAAGCAAACTGAAGAATCTAATGCTGAATCCTATATCTCCATCCAAACCTCTTTCTACTCCTCCTCTCTGCTTCCTCTTATTTTCTTTTTTTTCTTTGCCCTTGTATGAACTTTTGGTCTTATTCCATGTACCAGAGGGAGAGTGTTTCTGGATCACTGGGCTAATTAAGAAGGTAAACACAGACTCCCAGCCACTCACTCAACACCACACTGACAGAGGAGGGAAGCAGAGAAGCTCCTGGAAGCTGCAAATGCCAAACAGTTTCTTCAGTTTGGAACTGTGCTTGGTAAAATAACCAATTCTGGACTTCTGGAATAGCCAATTCAGCACAGTAATTTAATACACTAAATGGGGCATCTTCTGACTAAATCAAAGCCACTGGTTGCTCTGGTTAGTGAGCGCCAGGGGTTGAGGGTTAACCGTCAACAGATGGGTGAGTAAATACTTCATGAATGAGACTCTCACGTCAAAGCAAGAGCAATTTATGTCAAGCATCAGGCTGCTGGGTATGCCTCACCCTTATTAGTGTCTAGCTGGAACCCTGCATGCAATTAAAGGTCTAGAGCTGCAAAAAAGGCTTGATGCTACTTTCATCCCACTGACGGCACAAACTGGACTTGATAACGCCGCACTGGCAGTTGATCCAGCTGATACAACCCAAAGACCCATCAAGGACTGAGAAATATGCTCATCTGTTCATTGGATTTCTTCATGATCTTTTGTGGATATTGAGGTGTTTCCAGGCCAGACAAGTGTTTTAATATTCTCCAGCATGTCTGACCCTAGCTGTTCAGTCTCAAAATCACAGTCCAACACTTTTCAATATAAATTAAAGCGTTCAACTCCTGCTTCACCATAATAGACAGGTACAAACTCCAGATTTTTGCAGGCGCTACACCAGTCTACAAATTACTGGTACCAATCTTCCCTCACATGAAGAGAACTCCTAGTCTGATCATATTTTGAGCCATTTTCAAAGTGTTCCCAGTGCTCTTTTGATTATGATTATGCGGTTTAGTCAAAAATCAATAACGTGTTTTCCAGGACATAGTTTATCCAGAGCAGCAGGAGTTCATTAGATATTTGCCTCTGAGTTGTGGATGGGATCGTTGGTGTGGTTTTAGCCCCTCCTCATTTCCCATCATCCATCTGTTTAAGCACTCTCCTGCTATCTTACAGCCCCTCAACACTCCCAAACTCACATTACCGGTGCATAAAAAATGGCGAGCAATATTGGAGATATCCAGCTATGCAGTTTTAAGGCAGATGCCTGCTCAGAAAAGGAAAAGAAAGACATGCATGGATCCATTTGTCTGACAGTGGATGCAGCAGAATGTAGCAAAGCATGGAGCTTGTAGCCTGCCAATTGTATAGTTTCAACGCCACAACTCCAAGCCTTTTCAAACAGCATTTTTTCTTATTCTCAATGATTTGAATAAAGAAATACTTACAAATGCAATTTTGAGCTTAATTTTCTTCATACGCGTCTTCCGTCATAAGAAAAATTCCACAAGAACATGTTAAAACACCAAAAGTATGATTTTTATTGGAGTGGGTTTTTAAACACTTCTACTTAAGTCACCTCTGCAATTACAGAAGCAAAGTTCTTTTGTTATTTTCAAGAACGTACTTGCGGTGACAACAGAGCCGTTTTCTTCTGAAAGCTTTTTTCTTCTGTGGAATTTTGCTACTGGAATGAATCTGCACTCACTGTAAGCATCAAATAAACACCAGTAATGAAAACAGAGCAAAATAAAATAAACCTTCGAAACGGCATCACCCAGCTACACTCGCTCAAAGTTATGGAGCAAACAAAAGTTGACTATTGGAAAAGAGGCAAGGCTGCCAAAAAATGAAAAGCAGAAGACTCTGCTATACGTCACTTTATATCAGCAATCAATGAAGGATCGTCATTCCAAGCATAATCCTGCAGTTTCTGGCAGAGTGATGATCGGATTTTCCACAGTTGAGAACAGACTTTTAGAGATACTGATGTCCTGGAACTCGAAAAGGTTCTCAATCATGGATTTAGACCCCCTAATTTGCCTTGTCCTATGAAAGAGCTTTAGCAACACCTTTTTTTGACAAACTGCATTTTTTCTTAAAAAAAACACAAAAATATCCATCATTTCTTAAAACTAAATTAATTCAAGTTTATATATGCTAAATGTTTACATCCAAACAGATAAAAAAAGGGTCCTAAACAACTGGTACCTTAAGGTTTTTTTTTGCAGCAGAAAAACAGAAAGCGACATGTGTTCTTTTCTGTTGTGTGCATGCAAACGTATTTGGGACGAGTGCATCCGCTGGTAAACATGGCCTTTTCTGTCTGCACCTGTCACCGCCTCGCATTCCTCGCTGTGAAATATGGGCGAGACAAGATTCCAGGGCCAACAGGCCATTCAAGGGCCAAACGGCAATCACTCCCGTCAATCCATGTGACGTCTTAATCCACGGCTGCAGGCTGCCACCTCCTCCTCCCTGCCGCCCTGCAGAGACTGTGTCCTTCAAAACGACACAGGTTTTATAATTTGGGCTAATAAGGCCATAATCATAATTAAAAACACAGGGAACGCATTGAAAATAGATCAAAAGATGATAGGAGTTGGTCTTTAAAAGGTTTATATTTTGAAAGAAAATGAGGAAAAAAATAACCCTGTTACTTTTTTCCTAGTAAAAATGGTATAAAAAAACAGTTCTTGAGCTTTGAAAGGACAGTATTCCTCGAATAAGCCTTTCCATCAAGTTAAGGGTATATAGAGATTATTTTTTTCAACCAAACGCTGACCCACACACCTGTTTTATCCCTGAACCAGCTGCTTTAAAGGCTCTCCTGGCTCTTTTACAGCCCAATAATTGCTGCCGGCAAGTAACCACATTTATGGTGGACAAGTGACCGGCATCTAATGTGAAGTGTGTTACTTGTGGTAATTGTCAAAATTGGACTTTTTCACTTCCTAAATTAAAGAGCGCAGTATTTCTCTTTGCGTTTAGAACTCCCACATCTCAAAATAAATGAATAAATAAATAAAATAGAAAATCTGCACTTTGGCACTAAAGCAGAACAGCTTTCAAAGCACGGCTTATGTAATCTCAAATGGCAGCTGGCTGTTCTGGATGAGCTCTCTCCAGCCTGCACTGCTGTAATCAGAGGCACTGCAATTCAGGAGGTCGTGGGCGCCCCAAGTGGCTACAGGTGTATTGATAAGTAACAGACTATTAAAAGGTTATATTTAAATTTCTAAAATTATTTTAAATATTAAAAGAATAAAAAGTAGGTTTGGACCAATACTATAACCTTTCTCAGCATATACAACTACATGCAACCAGTCAGTTAATTGTTTATTGAGAATTTTTTTTTTTACAACGGATCATCTAAATACTATTTTACAACATTCAGGACATATGGATTAGTTTATCCACTACAAAGTGCAGTGATAATCTTAAGAAGCCTGCAGCAGCTGAACCTTTGTACCCAGCTGAGGCTTGGCTGGCTGCTCAAGAGCAATTATGACAGCGTCGTGCTCACATCAGTCTTTGATCCCTCTTTATGGAAAAGTGTCCGTCTTTGATCTCTGTTCGCCATCGTTATTGGCTTTGCCTCATCCTCAGAAAGAAAAAAGATGAAAACGTATGATAATACACGAAGCAATAGTCTGCGCAAATTAAATACGCAAAATGGATCATCCACATAAAATGACTCTAAAAGCAATAGAAATCCTGCAAGTACGAGAATGAAGGAAAATGCCGAAAAAGATTCAGCAGTAAAAGTCAAATTAGAAAAGGGGGGGGGGGAATCAAAATTCTGCACTACTATTTGTAAATAGACCTGTAGTATGTCTATCAAAAAGGAATCCTTCGTCTTTTTTTTCTTCCTAAAAAAAATTCATTCCAAATTTGATAGAGGGGCAAAGCCACAAATCTTTTAGGGTTGCATGAGCCTTTCAGCCTAAGGTCTCCCTTGAAAAAGAGATCTTGTCTCACTTGAACTAAAATAAAAGGTCAAATAAAAAAGAATTAAATGACAATTGGATATTCGCAATCTGTTCCCAAAAATTTGAGTACAGTTTTTTGCGACTCGATTTTTATCAATGTTTTTTAGCTTGTAGTATGACTACAATTCAGACATAAAAAACAAATAGCAACTATTAATAATTAATAATAATAATTCTATTAATTTTAATAATTTCGATTAGTTTTAATTTCATATAAAACAGTAAGATTAAACCCAATTAAATAAATAATTAAACATTCGCCACCCAATTAACATTCCCCAGCCCTAAAGTTTATAGATAGACAAAGGAAACCGCAAACTTGTTCTTGGTGTACTTTTTCTCTAAAGCTATAAGTTCAATAGAATCTAATAATAACCTGTTTTTCCATCAATATAAACCTCTTTTCCTCAGATAATCCTCTTTTTGGGGGCCATTTCTAATAAATGTTGCATATACGAAATTATAGATGAAAATATTAGATGAGAATAGATCTGTGTATATTCAGTTACCATTGCAGCAAACTTGTTAGGGAAACAATTCAAAAGTGAGATTGTTCTTCAAATGAAAAGTGACATCAATGAACCAAAAGAGGCCAAACACTTTGGCTGAAACATTTGAGAAACAATCTATCCTAATAAATCTGCAAAACGCTGCATACTGAACACCTCTGCTCTTGGCAGCCGTTCCCATCCAGCCATTCGGTATCACAGCAACCGAAACATCAATTGCAAACAAATAAAACAACATTTGAACTTACTCAGATTTATAAAGCTGACCTTGCTGCAGACACAGCATGAGTAGGAGTGAGCAGCAAAAATGTTTGCTATCTGACAAGAATCTAAACTAAATTCATGGTTGCCATAAACAACACTGACTGTTAAGGGGGGTGGGGGGGACATTTACCTACAGTGTAAATGAGGGAGGTTAAACACTGCATGACCCTGGATGCCTGAGTGTCAGCCTGCTCCGCTGCGACTCTTCTGGGGTCATCAGTGCAGGTAGGAGCAGGTTGCCTGAACCTCAGGTGCCCCGAGGCTACAAATGATGTGTTTACACTTATTTCCTAAAGACACAGCTCCCAACTCTGCACTGCTCGCACTGTAGAACCTCAAACTAAAGAGCTGCGGTAAATCCTTTTCTTCCAAAAACTTATCCTCTTTTACCAGCAGTGAGGTGTGAAACGGCAACAATTAACAACTAATTACTCTTTATGCAAGCAGCAAATTGAGCTGTAACCATTTCTCAACTACTCTGACTTGGGGTGACTTCATACTTCTGGTTAATTGTTCTGTTGCCAGCCATTGTTCGTGTGTTTGTATCTTTGAGCCTAACGCAGACCCTGCAGCAACCCAATTTCCCAAGCTGGGATCAATAAAGTATCTTTATCCATCTCATCTTATCTTATCTTTCAGAACACTAACTGGGGCGTGTAGGTACTTCTGGTTCCAAAGTACAGCTCTTTTGGCAGCTTTGATCACTTTAGTCACTGGCCACCAGTGAACAAACCTCCTGACAGTATTGCCGTGTGCAAGGGCCGTGATGATTCTCAAAGCTATAGTTATAGTCATTTGCAGTCCTATGGGTGCTGTGAGATTTTGGGGTTGTCCAGAAGCCGTGTAGGGTTGTAGAGATGACCGACCGGCTCAAGGTGCATCTCAATGGGAGAGCAGGTGTGTCTTGCAGTTCCATGAGAATAATTGAAAATGGAATATAGAGCTGTCGTGTGGTAAGTACAAGTTTTCACAAGGGTGATGTGAAGTGGAAGCATTTATGACACACAGGTGATGCTGTCTTACAATGCCGTTACGCCACACTCTAGTTGTTAATAAGACCTTATTCACAACTGCCCTTACGGCTACATCCAGGCTGTCTGTGGGTGAAATATTGGCAAGCCTGAACGGGAAAAAGAGCTTGCAATTATCATGTGAACAGCATTTATTCATTGCACAGTCTGCAAGGTTTGGCGGGGCATTAAAAAAAAGGAAAATCTGTACAACATCCCTGTGTCTCTACACCACCCTTACTTACCTGTTGTATAACTGTTCACTATGACCTGTAGCTCGCAGCATGGCCGTGGTAAAAAAATATGTGCATTAATATTTTCGCTCATGGGCTCATCGATCAGTCTACAGCCTTGACACCTTAACATTGCGCCCTCTGCAACACACATTCCAGCGACCACTTCCAGTAAAGTCTATGTAAACGCACGTATATGCAAGTTTCAGGACTTCACGTTCAAAACTCTGGTGTTCACGTGTCGCTATGTGTTTTTATGACCGCTTTCAGGCTACAAAGCGTGCGGCCACTGAATGCACGTTCAAAGTTAAACCAGTTGAACTTTGACCAATCAGGGACAGCACGATACCGTTTGAAATATGATCGTAGAGGAAAAATGAATAACTATGGTATGTGCCTGGCTAGAATTATGTGATAGCAAGTCTTTTGTACATCGGAATAAAGCTTTGAAAGAAAAAGCCTGGAGCAAGATTGGCACCGGTTTAACATTTCAGACCAAGCGTCTTCAAACTGTAGGTAGATAAGCTAGTATCGGGTAGTGATAGTCCAGTGTGAACACTGCATGCTAAATGCGTGTTTAAAAATTTCCCCTTTTATGCGTTGCTGAAGGCGTTTCACAAGCCCGGTGTAAACGCAGCATAAGACATAATAGAAAGAGTGGCCGATTTCCCTTACTGTATCAATGTTTGGGTTAGCTTTGTTTGGGCACCGACAGTAATAGGAGTTTACGAGTGAGTAATCAAATTGACTGTTGGGACGGGACAGCCTAGCTGGAGCGCTGTGAGTAAGTAGGGGCTCGAAGGCTTTCACCTGCAGCCTTTAGAACTGCTGGCATGATACGAAGGTGACTCAGGTCTCGTAGCTGCAGACATCTCAAGAATACTCATTTTCTACTGCTCCTCAAGAAAACACAAAAAAAGCCGTAAAGACAAACTCACAATGAGAAAATACAAAAAAAACATGAAACCATGTGGAAATAAGAAGTAATCTAAATAAGGAGTGGGCAGATTATTCGTTCTTGAGCTGTGCCATTTCAAACACAAACCCAAAAGCCTTTCAATCATTCTCCAAATAGAAATAGTTGGGAAATACAATTCATCTTAAACAGATTAATGGTTTTTGAAGTCAAAAATAGTAACATCAAACCCCCCCCCCCCCCCCCTCGTTGTGAAACGCGCATTAAAAGGTCTCCCTAAAGAGCTAATAGGATTTATCCCTTTGTGTGAAAGAGACATACATAAGAGTGCGGCAATCACAGGCGTAATCCCTCAACTAATCTGGCAGATCACAGCCCTGAGGCTGATCAAGCCGATATCCGACACCATTTCCATGCCCTGAAATTATCAAGACTATTATCAGTGTATGGTTAAGTGGTTTGTGTGAGCGCGGAAAATATATTTAACTGTGACCAAAGCTTCACTGGAGAAGGGGGGGGGAGTAGAGAAAAGCCCTGCTTCTGCAGTTTGGAGCACAAACCTTGCTTCGCTCTAACAGGTATAGCATTTCCTGCGTCTAATCTCTTGATCTGACGCTGAGACACAAAACACCGCCATACAGGAAGAGTGAGAAGGCTAGAGATGTAGTTCTGGAAAAGACCCAGGCGCTATAATTCAAACCTGTCGTCGCCAAACAAGAGGAACCCCAGTTTAGTAAATTAAACTTTAAAAAAAAAAAAAGGGGGGGGGGGGGGGGTCAGCAGTGAAGACCCAACATCTGCTCTCTTTTCTGATGTGGAATGGGAGACAGAGGGGGGGGGGGGGTTGTGAGAGGGGTAAACAAAGACCGAATGAGTGTTAACAGAGTAAGAAAACTGAGAAAGGAAAAAAAAGCTAAAAGTAAAAGAGGGAGGAGGAGGAGAAACCGCAGAGGCCATTGAATGTGTTTAAATGAAGGCAACTAAATCTCATTTTCCTTCCATTTGCCCTCCCAGGGTTCAATGCGTACACCCGCTACAGCTGCACAACCGTCATTGCTCAACGCCACACGCAATGTTGATCTTTCTATTAAAACTTACAGTATATGGGGCTGACAAATCTAGATTTCAGTAAAGGAAAATGAAGCAACCGTTTATGTAGAAATTTTACATTCTACCCTTTTTATTTTGGAAGTTAAAGGATGAAAAATCTTGTATAATTTCTATGCTTTCAGTTCTCAATTCTACATATTGTTCTACGTAATTAACGTAAAAGATCCTGTATGTGATTTTTTAAATAAATGAGTTTAGCTCTTAAGCTATGTTCACACTGCCACCAACCAGCCACTTTCAATGAGAAGTCTGTAGAATTGCATGTTTCGGGATTCTGTGCACAAAACCCTCACATGTCGCTTTGCAGGTTTTGGGCTCTCCATAAAAAACACACAATCATTGAACGCATGTTTAAAGATAAACCAGGTAGAACTTTTTCCAATTAGGGACCGATTTGCTGTTGATGTATGGATGGTGTCCATTTTAAGTCACGGAAGTACCGACCGTTGATCATGGAGGGGATATTAACAACTGATATTTGTGCCCTGCTAGAATTATACGACTTATATGGGAATAGAGCTGTGAATAGGGCTACAGCAAGGTTTGCTAGATTTGCACCGCTTCCTAGCATCAGTCTATCTTTTTAAAAACCTGGGATCAAGACTGACGAGGAGAACCTACCTGATACCTGGTGCTTGTGTTTGGCTCTGGAGGTGCTCCTGCCAGCGCTGGTGGTGATGCAGAGACAGCTGTGGCGATGGGTGATGAGGATGCAAATGACAGTAGGTGCAGGCAGACAGGCAGCAGCACGAAGCGGTTCCCGGGTGGGACCCGGCACCAGGACCGTGGCTGGAGCCTGAACCCGGGCTCAGGCTTTTGAAAATTGGGCAATCCTGCTGGCCGCAGGGGCAGCACAGGGTGGAGTGGAGGTGGCAGTGTTGGCAGGAGACGGGCTGGAGAGGAGTTGAACGTGTTGGGGAGGAATAGTGATGGCCGACCCCTCTTTTGGTGTCTGGAGCAGGGAAGGAAGAGGGTGATGACGTGAGCCTCCTTGAAGTGCCATTCTGTTTGAGTATGCCGCCGTTTTGACATGGTCTGTCGGCTGTCTGGACAGTTTGTGACTTCTGCATCAATATTTGGGCTTCGGCCAAACCCGTGGCGTCTTCACCTCCTTCAACTGGAGGGTCGTCAGGACTGGAAGCAACTGTGACTGAGTCCGGACTGCTGCCGACTGCTGTGCTGGTGCCCGAGGGAGGGTTTTCTTTGACAATAAGAGCATGTTGGTTTCTGCAGCCGAGGGCCAAAGGGTCCCCACTTGCATCGCTCAAGGCCATGGTTCTCAGCCTGGCACCAACACAACCCCCTCCTCTGAGGAAAACAAGGAAAAAAAATAAAGAAACACATTTAAGAAACAATCCCTCTTGTTTCTCTAATCCACACACAACCACAGTGCACATAAGAGGCCCGAACCGCATATGTGGAGCTGTGTGCTGCATTAATTCTTGGCTGCAGGCGGTGAGTTTGTGGAGTCCCAGCAGGAACAGAGACCCAAAATATAACTGCTTCTTGGCAAGAGGAGCTCCACAAATATAAACTACACAGTCGTTATGAAATGATGGTGTTGGTGGAGTTTATTCAAATGAGTATTACCATGACTTTTAATGAGTTGTGGGAGCAAAAACTTTTTTTTTCTCCCCCAATTTCTGGACGCTATTTGATTGCTTTTTGACAAACATTATAGTGGTATTAGTATTGAGAATTACCTCCCACTGGAGAATACAATTTCCAATTGGCTGGACTTTATTAGGGAATAAACTCACCTACCAGTAAGCTTAGAAGGAAAATGTTCTAAAGAATACAAACAAGGCAGGGAAAGTCATCAGAGCAAGAGGAAAGAAAGATTTCTTATAAATCTAAGGTTTTTTTTCCTTTCCTTTTTTTTTTTTTTATCAAATTCACTTCAAAAGTTTTTTCCTATGCAAAGTTATTTGTATTTTCTTTCCTCTGAGATACAAAATGTCACAGTTTGCTTTGATAAAAGAAGAAACAAAATTATGAATGGTGTTTTAACTGCTGAAAATAAAAATAAAATAATCATAATTGTTGTTTAGGCACAGACAAAAAGAGCTGTTAATGCAAATGTCAATAATGACTTATTTGCCTATTTTAAGTTAAATAGTTATGATTGAATAAATAAGAGAAATCTACACTAAAACAACAACAACAAACATTTTATTGTCATTGTTTGCATGACAATATTTTCTGGAATCAAAGATGCTGATGTGGAAAATCTGGGTGTCAGATGCTTCAGGACTTAGCCAACTGAGGCAGATTGCATTTGATGGATTGTTATTGTCATGGTGACGATCTTTAATTATTTTTCTTTTTTGGGGGGAGGGTGTTAAGGTTAGGGACTAAGATTAACTTAATCTTATGGCATAAAAGAAGAAATGTTAATCCCATTTGAAGAAGGAGCAGCATTTTAGAAAATTAGTTTTTCTCAATCATTTAAATATTTTTTTGATTCCTCCATATGGTCAGGTGGGAAAGACAAAATCTTGCTGAGCACATGAATGCAGTTTTTAAAATCTGTTCCTTTTATTCTCCTGGGGGTGATTTGGCATTAGGATGTACTTTATACTGTAAACTGTGAGGTCTGCTGCACATGTGTGATCTGCACATCGAACTGTTTTAATGGCACCAGTTTCACTGTAACGTTTTGAAATTGCAAACTGAAAATGTTACATATACACACATTTACAGATGTAATCAATAATGTTGGGAGACACTAACATGTTTTTTGACATTGTAAACTGCTATAGAAGTGATTTAATCAAGTTAAAAAATAAATCACAGTGATCATTTCCTTTTGAAAAATATAAAGTTCTTTTTAATTGATAAAATCTTTAGAAAATAGACAACGAAGACGTTTGCAGATCCTCTCCAATGGCTAGCATGTCTTTCAAATGTTCTTTGGGCATGGAGTTGCTATTAAACTGAATCTGCAATTCAGAAGCAAAGTTCTAATGAACTACTGCCGCTCTGCAGAAACTATGTCTTAGAAATTTGTCTAAAATCGGCATCTTCTTTCTCTTTCGGCTTTTCCCATCAGGGGTTTCCACAGCGAAACAACGTCTCTTTCGAGGATGAGTTGCATGGTTAACTTGGCAATGTTTTACGCCGGATGCCCTTCCTGACGCAACCCTCTCAATTTAGCCAGGCTTGGGACCGGCACAGAAGCAGAGAAGGGAATAGGGAGCAGCCCGGATTTGAACCCTGGTGTCACGGACGGAAGGTGCCGCAAACCAGCACGAGCTAAAGTGGCTCCCCTTCTAAAATCAGCATAATGATATAAAAAGACCACTGGTACGTTTTTACAACAGGTCAAAATATGATCGGAGTGGGAATTTAAAAAACGTAAACAGTTAAAAAGGTGCTGAATTTTTCCCCACATTGTTTTAAAAATGTACATCAAAAAATTACTTTTTAAAGCAAATGACAACTTCCAATATTTTAAACTAACTTTTCAAACCAAAAGGACTCAACAAAAAGTCTATACTTTAAATGCTTGAGGTATCAGAATATGCGAGGGTCAGTGTGAAGACACTGAAAGAAGAAAATGTGTTATCTGTCATGGTATCACGCAAACTGGAAGTTGATGACATGGAAACGGACTCAGATGCTGCAGACTTTACTGCCGGTAACTTTAGTGCTCTGGTATGTGTCAATATCGAATAAAAATATGACCCGTTTGTGTTCTGTCGTAAAGCCAAGCAGCCACTTAAGATAGATTCAAGATTTAAGTCCAGCTTATACAAATTTATGTGGAGCTTAAGGGATTTTGTTTAAGTTTAATGATTCCAATAAAACACGGTCATCTAATGAAACTGTCAAAGGCAGCTGTGCACAAACATGGGGTTTTATTTTAAACTAACAGTCAAAAATGTCATTTTGTGAAACAGATGAGCCTTCAGTTAAGCTTTAAGCAATGTGTCACACTTGCTAGTTCCTTCATCCAAAGGAATCGGACTTGAGACATGCGACTTATTCAACCGATGTGACACCTGAACATGAGTGAGTGGCGAAATATGAGCCTGAGAGCCCGGTGGGGTCAGAGGTGGCAGAGAGGCCGGGGCTGGGGAAAATAAAATGCAGGGAGGAGAGGAGGAGGAGGAACTCCAGAGCCTGAAAGGTTCAGAATAGCAGAGCGCCCAGATGAAGTAATAAGTCTGGGGTTCACAAAAAGCTGTCAAAAAAAACCCTGTAATGACTCAAAAGCACTCAAAGGAAGCCGGAGCATTTGAGGAGAAGAAAACTGAAAGCAGTTCTTGTGTAAAAGAAAAGATTTTTCATGATGTTGGCGTCCACTGGAATTCAGCCTCAGATCTGTGTGCACCAATCCACACCATTGACATGGAGGTGATACTTCTGAGCGGACACAAGCAGGGCCTTGTGTCTTTTCTTCAAAATAAAAGCACAAAACTACAACAGAATGGATTAAACAAGTGATTCAGAAGCAGAGGAAGTGATAGTTGAGCCCAGATACAGTAAACCAAACACGATCTTAAATATTTTTTAACAAAGTGTAGCAAGTAAATGAGGAAATAAAAAGCAGTGTTTTAGCTCTAAAAATCAAAGTTGGACCACTTCCTACCTAATCTTATCTTTAAAACTAATAAATATGACCAAACTGTTGTTTCTACCAATTTTTAGGCAAAATTCTGTATTTTTTAAATATTACTTGTAGGAGAGGGAATTACCACGTACCAAGCCCCTACAAGAAAAGCTATTTATAAATTTACCATGTAAAAAAAACGGGGGGAAAAGACAGACCAAAATACTCATAAGTGGTTTGAAGTAACACAGGTTATGACGAAGAGCTCCTTTTGCTGTCTTTCAAGTCAACTTTCTGATTATGGGGTGTGAGAGATGAGGAGAGACCTTGGGCGACAGCGCAAGGCGAGGCATCTGCACCCCTTTAATCAGAGCTAATAGGCAGCAATTACCAGGAATCTGTCAAGAGACGCTTCATGACAACACTGCCTGGAATAATGAAATCAACAGCAGGGAGTAACCTTACAGATGTGCACATGCTCGGCATGGCTGCAGGACACATGCAGTCCTGGCTGACAAGTTTCTGGTTGTCAGGAGAGATTTTGGACATGTATGAGCACCCCCCCCCCCTCAAGGGAATTCACTCACTCACAGCTGGGTGGTTAAACATGCCAAGTAAATATGGGTGCTTCAGGCTAGTGCTTACTGACCAGTAAGGGGGGGGGGGGGGGGAATTAAGTACTTTTGAGTGGGTTTTCTTTAAATAAAAGTACTACCAAAAATAATTTAGAGAAAGCATGATAGGACGGGTAAAGCTGCTGCTTATTTTGGATTATTTTACAGTATATTATGTTCAATTCACTTTTTTAAGGATAAGTTAAAACAAAATTCTGTAACTAAAACAATAATAATATTTTGAATAAGAAAATAATTCACTCTACCTTTTAAAAAGAAAAAAACTCCTGGGAGAATATACGAGTCTTTGCCAAACGAAGTCAAGATGGACACTTTACTTTTCCAAACCTTGCTGCTGAAAATCACCAAAATTTCTGCAATAAAACCTGACAAAAGTTTTAAGAAAACGAACAGATAGCAAACAGCAAAGTGAAGGACGTCAATATCAACGTTGTCCAACCGTGTTTGTTGTGTCTCCCGGCACTCTGCGCTCGTCACGCCAGGGGGAATCGGCAGCATGCGACGCGTTGCAACATCAATGAAACAATGTAAAACAATTTTTTTTTGTATCCGAAAGCACCTTTAAAAAAACCTATCAACCCCTCGCAGCAAAGAAAATAAAAGAGGCTGCCACAAGTTTCTCTTGTGCGTCCTGGTAGAATGTCTAACCACCTCACATGCTCTCACAAACACACTGAAGGATCTGCGCGCCGCTCTCTCCAGAGAGACGCTGGTGGGCTGGGACTGCGCCGGACAGCACTGATAGGACGGTCACACTGCCTGCTTTAACCCCCTCAATGCCGCACGCAAGAATTTTACGCGCAGCCTGCGAATATCCGTGCGCATTCTGTGCGTAATTTCGCCGCCAAGCTTTTAAAGTAATAAAGAAAAAAAGCAATGAATTTTCCTTAAAGGGAAGCTATGTTTTTATTATTATTATTATTTTGACACCCCCCACTTTTCAATATTATAAAAAAAGTAAATTCATATAATTGAGTTTTTGCCCCCAACTTTCATCAACTTTTAAGTTCAAAAGCAAAAACTTCTGCTCATCTAAGAAGTAATAATGGGTACTTTGCTTTCTTTTGGATTCGACTCTTGGAAAATAATCTGCTTTTAAAAATCTCTACTCTGGAATCTTTTACAATAACTTTGCAAAAAATGCTTTAATGTGTAGTGTAGTAATGAGAAGGCTCAGAATTGCATATTTTTCAATTTTATTCCATTAAAAAGCATTCATTTTTTTAATATTCCAAACAATGCATTTTTCTCCTGATGGAGGACATATATGAAAGAATTTAGGATTAAAAATGCATTTCTGAGTATTTCCTTATTCAAATCATGATAGATCAAGAGCAGATAAAAAACCTGCCCTTTAAAAAGGTTGTGACGCAACACCTGAAATTGGTGGGCCACAAGCTCCCAGCACCGCTCAATTCTGATGCATCCACTTAAAACAAATAGACCCATGTACGTCTTCATTTTCCTTGTCTGAGCTGGCATCTGGCTCAAAACTGGCATGCCTAGATAGAGTGGTTGCCAGAGAAACATTGATTCGGATCGACTGGGACTAATTGCTGCTTACTGATGTTGTCCATTTCCATATATAGTGACATCCGTACCGCAAAAATAAAAAAAAAGGCAACTGAATTGACTTCATTTGGTCAGAGCTGGAAGTAAGTCATTTTCTATGAGCGATGTCACACTTACCTGGTCCATTTCTCTTGTACAGTCAGTGGGGCTGACGGAGCACCGAACTTTGACCAACCCAGTGTTTTTGGAACATTGTTGGGTTGCACAAAGGGGAGTCCAGTCAACGGGCCCATCCAACTTCATACTTCATTTACACTTCATTTTGACTTTCATTTGTTACTACAATCCCATCTTTTATTCAGTCAAATGAATGTTTTTGTTCATTTTTGTGAATGACTTCCTGTCATGGACACACTCAGCTGCAGTCACAGTCTTAGAGCAGAAAGCACAGCGTCCTAAACACAGGATGATGTTTCTGTTGGAACCATACTGACCAATTTGGCTCCATTATGCGGCCCATAAGTGATCCCATTTACATAGAAATTACATAAAAATAAAATTTTTAGAATCAAAAAGTGGCTTTTCTCCATGTTTAGACCAAATGGTCATTGATGGTAAATGCTGTATACGTATGTGGTGCTGTTCTAACTTCATTAAGGCCTAAAGTGCTTTACCCTCACAAGTCCCATACACACACATTTAAACACTAATGGTGCTAGTGCGAAGTCGGGGTTCAGTGTCTTGCCTTACTTCAGCACAGGCAAAGTGGAACCATCCTAAAACTTCCTAATCAGTGATCGAATGCTAACTCTACAGAACAGCAGCAACTCAGATTAATGCACAATACTGCCCTTACTAAAATATTTTTTTTACAAATGTAACATGTTTACCTTTTATTAGAGACAATTTCATTTAACTGTTTAAATCAAAAAGCGTCAATTTACAACAAAGGTTGTCTCAACAAACTACACAAAAAGACAGAAACATCACATCAAGTGAACAATATGATTCCAATTCAAATTGTAATGTAACCTATGAATATTAATACTATTGAAATATATACTTTAAAACTTAATCACACTTTTACCAATAGCTGCCCACAATTTTTGTTTAATGATGCTTATTTTTAGTTTTATGAATGAAATAGCCATTCTAGACTTTCTGTAACTTCACCGAGAGACAGTAAAGAGCCTTTAATTATCTGACATCCAACCACATAATCCCTTAAAAAGGCTGTGCCTCATCTTGATGCATCACTTTTCTTTAATTATAGATTACTATTTATTTGCTGCTTTTCTCAGTGTAGTTTAACAGCAGCTTTAGACTTTCTGAGTAGAAAAACATGTGGGTCTTTTTTTGGGGGTAAATATTCAAGGAAATGTATTCATCTTGAGCATCAAAATCTTCTTGTACAGTTCAAATTTACAAAATATCTACACAGTTTTTTGTGTTAATTTTTTGTTGTTTGAAAGAAAACAATGATCATTTGTCATTTCAACAAGTCTCTTAAATGCAAACTTGTTTTATAGTTTAGTAGTTATTACAATGAGCTTTACAAATCAGCAGAGAAAATCTTTACTGAAGCCCCGCTTTATTTCCACTCCAGCGTTTTAGCTATCATTTGTTTATGTTCAGAAGAAGCCTGTGAGGTTTCTGTGTGAACTCTTTGTGAATACTTGTGTAATCCCAGACGGCACCAGAAATACAAACATGGACTAGAAAAGACACAAAAAGACTCTAGGTGAGCTGCAGTCACACCCAATGGTCTGTTAAGGTGTGTATCTGCTTTCAAGAGTGGAGAAACCTCCCTTGTAAGACCCATTTCCAACTTTATTTCTGGCACCTTTAAACCTGCAACTAATTCTGCAGAGGATTTCTATTCCTCCTTGACCTAAAACTGGTTTGTCTTTTAAAAGCGGGCGATGAATAAAACAAAAAAAAAGTCTTTTGCTCACAAACAACTGATTCTTCACAGCAGGGGAGGAAGCTTATCTCAGGGAATGCTGGGAAGGCAGAGGGCCATACCTGGTTTTAATTTTAGCTGTCCACCAGGATTAGGACACAGTTCATGTAGAAAGGGTAATCATCTGTAGTCGTCGGGTGGTTGTTCAGTCGGCCCCGAGGCCAGTTAAAGCCATAGTAAGCTCTCTGTAGTTGTCTCCAATAATAATAACCTGGCAGTAATAAGTTGTATAGGAGTTCAATGAAATGTGGTTCACTTCTTTTTTGCCTGAAATGAAAGTTTTGGTTCTCATTATAGATGACATATTTCTTCTTGTGCTAGCTTTTGCTATTTCTTTGCGGATATGGTAGATTACATTTTTTTTATTACAAAGCTAGGAGAGTTTGACTATTATAAAATAAAAAAAATGCATAAACCATAGAGTTCGACATTCTACAATTATTCAAAATCAGTCAAAATGAGAAGTTTAAGGTCCCAGTCCGAACATCTTTTGATCTATTGTAAAAGCGTTCCAAGTGGTCTTTTTATTAACATTATGCTGATTTTAGCCAAAATCACAAAAGCTGTGTCAACATAGTTTCTCCAGAGCGGCAGTAGTTCATTAGATATCTGCCTCTGAATATTGGGTGGGATCCTTGGTGTAAAGAACCCCCTTCCCGTCAGCCATTACTTAGAGCTCTATTTACGCCCTCTTCTGCTAGCGTACAGCCCCTTACATCCCCAACCTAACATTACTGATGCAACAAAAACAGCGAGCAATATAGGAGCTATCGGATGCATCCGAATGGAGCAGAGCAGGGAGCTTGTGGCTCGCCCAGCGTACTTTTAACATCACAAATACGATCTTTTGTCGAATGGATTTTTTTTTGTGTCTTGGTCCTGATTCACAACAATTTTAATAAAGAAAAACTGCAATTCTATGTTTAATTTTCTTTACATCATCAGAAAAACAACACAAGAACATGTTAAAAACACAAAAAACACTGATTTCATTTGAGTTGGTCTTTAAAAAAATCACTTTTGAAAAGGAGAGTTCAGCTTCAGCTAAGGTCAACCTGCATGATAAATATGGGAGAAGATCAAAGGCTACCCTGTACTGAGAAGCATGTAGGGAGCTGAGAAGACAGCCCCAACTCACCAAAGTGACATGTTTAGAAAGTGGGAAAAAAACGGAAGGAGGTAGGAAAGCGAAAGAGCACAGTCTTGTATGAAAACTAATGTGCAGCAAAACTGTTATCTTTATAAACTGTCTACATTTATAAAGATAACATGTTTAGTAGAGCAGGTCAATTTTTAAGATATCAGACCAGAAAAAAACTGAAACCTAAAACAGCTGCATAAAAATAATTTAAAGGAAATAAAACTCCAAAAAATATTTCTTTAGTTCAAAGTTAACCCAACGTTTGTCATTTATAACCACAATAATCACACAAAAAAAAACCCATTACACAACAACATGACAGATTCAATTAAAAAAGCTAAATAAAAAGTAACAGACTGGATGGGAAACTATGAAGAACAATACTCATAAAGGCACTCAGACTTCCCCCACAGGCTTCATTAGTTTTTCAGAAACCGAATCCCCATCACCACCTGAGCTGTGAAGATGGACGTATCCCACTTGATTAACCTTCTGTCACACAAGAACTTTAGAGGACTGAGAAATGACAGAGGGAGAATGTTAAATGAATTATGATATAATTTATAACCCTGGTGACATTTTTTGATTTAAGTCCCATTTTTATAACTACATAAATAAAAACATGATTTATTACTATCAAAACCATAAATTATGTCTTATATATTCTGCACTTTGATGTTCTTCTGAACACAGAGATTCTACTTTCTTGGGTTGTTTTTGTAGACAATTTCTCGTGTAATGACATTTAGCATAAGGAGACTTTCCAAAGCTGTGGGTGAAAACATATCTGCAGCTTTTTTTTAAAGACCCATTCCAATCGTGATTTGATCTATTTTAAAACCATCCTCAGTAATTTCTTACTTATGATTATGCAGTTTTTAGACAAAATGTAAAAACCTGTGTCATTTTCTAGGATATAGTTTCTGCAGAGCGGCAGTAGTTCATCAGATAATTAACCACTAAGTTGTGGGCAGGACTGTTGCCCCCATTTCTCGTTAGCCTTCTGTTTACATGCTCTCCCGCTAGGTTACAGCCCATCTCCACCCCACCCCCCCCAAACATTACCGCTGCAACAATACCGGTGAGCAACACTGGAGCTATCCGGCAGTACAGATGCTGGCTCGGACGACGAAAACAGAGGCGTAAAGCAGCAGGGCAGCACATTTCCACGTCTTTTTAAAAAGCATTTTTCTTCTGCTTCTGATTGTCAACGATTTGAATAATCTTTTTTTTTTAAACTCAGAAATACAATTTTAAGCTTTATTTTTTCTAAATAAAAAACTCTATCATGAGAAAAATGCCACAAGAACATGTTAAAAACACAGTTTTCATTGGAATGATTCTTTAAGCTGCTAAGACTAATCTTCTGTACCTCTGGAGGAGACAGCAAATCACTCGGGTGTCCAGACTCCCGTCAGTCCAGCACTTGGTTCTTTATTAGCGATGCTCATCTCACAGAGGCTAAAAAAATGTCAGAATTGCAGATATTATTAAAACAGTCAAAAATATACCTAAAAACATCCACTTGTGATTCATTTACCTGATATAAATCCAGATGAGTCCACCGTGAGTCCACCTCCTTAACAGTTTCTGCAACAGACTGGACAAGACAAATAACCGGTGATGTATGGAGGCAAAAGCTTTTTTTCTATTGTATATGTTACTTTCAAAGGTTGGATTAGCAGAGGATTTGTTAGTAACTGATGAAGATGACTTCTGGTTAGTGAAGCCCTTAATATTTAGCTCATTTGTACATGAAGTTGTTTACAGATCTCGCTCTATGATCAAACACATCAGATTTAGAATCATCAGGTTTGGTCGAAGCATACAAAAGCCAATACTGGCCAGGTGCACAAATAAGCTAACATGTAGATATCAGAAACAGATGCCTGCTGTCTCACTCCTGTTGCTTTAGGGTATTAAAATATGCACACTCCCAGCTCAAAGCTCAGCTCAGCCTTTTAATTATGGCTGTTTTTCTTCGGGATTTCACACAGTGTTAGAGGATTTGGAGCAGCTTTTGTCCTGCTTTAATACAAATCACCCCCATCCTTTACTCCACTTGTCTTCACCTCTCCTACTTCCCCTTTTTTCCAAGTGCCACAGCAACTTCCTTGTCTGGGAGGAGAAACTGTTCAATCAATGCACTCCTTTTTGGAGAAGGAGATGAGTGGGGATGTTAAGCGTGGGATACAAATAAGCGAGAAGAGTAAAAAGAGGTGAGGGAACAGCAGAAGGAGAAAAGGCCGAAAAATTAGGAGTATTTTCAAACAAATCTATCTGTGTATCCGTGAAGCTTGCTGCTACTGTTTGAGTGCATCATTTTAAATAGGAAACAAATCATTTCTGAGTTGTAAAATAGGTTTAATGCAGATCGGAAAAGAGAAAACAATGACATGAAAGGGGGAAAAGGGGAGAAAACAATTTGCACCAAAGCCTGGTGCTCGAGGAATTTGGTAGACACATGGCGGTGAGCGTAAATCAGTGGAAGAGAGTCCCACTTCAGAAGGAGTGGAGTTTGTTCTCCAGGAGTGAAAGTGCCTTTGAGGTTGGAAAACGAGGCATCCCCCTCTGGGGGACAGGGCTGGGTTAACATTTGTCTGTCTGTCAGTTGGATTATACAAATACTAAGACGGACAAATTTGCAGAAACAGCAAAGCATTGGTTTGTAGGGAGCGTGTAAATATTTGTGCAGAAGCAGATCTGTTTCTTTTATGTTGTTGGATAGACAGTAATTGGAAACTGCACTTTCCAAAGCCACAACTACCTGTACCTGTTTACGATTAGTTTGATGAGATATCTGACATTTAAGCCATTACAATTAAGTTTTATACATGCTCATCTTAAATGCCAAGCTCCCAGTGCATTGTCTGTGACATGCAGCCTGCAGCCTGCAGCAGAATATATATATTTTTAAATATATTTGGAAATAATCCAGCAAGAAGGAAATAAACTCTTCAATTTTATTTTATTTTATTTAAAAAGATGTTTTTGCAAATGTTCCTTCAAGTTTTTTGCAGCAAAAAACTAAAGACAAGAAAAAACAAGAGTAAACTCACAACTTTAAAAAGGGAAATTTTCTGTAAAACTTTCAAACACTTCTATTTACGGCAGAAAATACTCATTTTTTAAAGGGAACTTATGATTTTCCATTTTATTTCCGCTAAATACAGTGCTCCCTCTATATCACAGTTCACCTTTTGCAGTCTCACTGTTTCATGATTTCTTTAAAATTCTTTTGCGTACTTTTTTATCTTTTATTTTTACCAGTGCACTGTGTTCTGGGTCTGATTGGCTGTAGAGCCATGTCAATTAATCTCCTCTGTGCCACCTCTGCTGTGCAGAATGCGTTCAGTTTGTTAAATCTACAAAATCTTTGACCTCGGTCAGATCTTTGTTTTTCATTACACAATACTGGATTTATTTTTCTACAAATGGTTGAACTTTGAGAGGTTAAACAAGAGAACATTGTTAAAGTGTATAAAGAAAAGGTATATAAAATGTCCAGTGAGGGGTTTTACAGTCTTAAAACATCTGTAATCTTACTTTGCGGATTTAACTTACCATGAGTTATTTTTTTGAAGTAACCCCTGCCATTAAAAAGGTAACAGTGCGTTGTATAGTTTCATTATGACAAAAGAACACAATCCAAAAGACCTTGTTTTCTTTTTAGCCCTTTTTCTCCATGAGAACTTGCCAATTCGCAATATTACAACATTTTAGACTGTGATACATTAAGTAGACCACAGGGGGCGCCACAGCAGCATGCAGCAAAAGTGTTTTTTCTCAGTTCTCACTTCGTGAAATTCTTACAAGCGTCTATTGTGCTGCTTGGAAGCAACAACACAACTTCTTGAATTGATTAGTCAATTTGGTGTGTATTAGGTTGAGAAAGAAGACAACAGTTTATCAATAACCACTTTACACCAGACAGCAGTGGATGCAGTTTACTCTTCTAGGACCACAACATGATTGTGGAGGTTTTGCTCATTCGTTGCTCATTTATTTATCAATTTTTTTATAAAGGACAGTTAAAATGAACAATCTTAGTATGAACCTGGATTTAGTTTAAATCACAAAGTGCAGAAGAGTACTTCAAAGGGCGACAAATCTGTGTAGGATTATATTGGTTTGGAAATTATAGAGCATACATTTTATATTAAAATTTGGCATGTGTGGAGAGAGTTAAAAATGTTTTTCATTTTACTACAGTTCCACATGACAGAGTCATATACAAACTGGGAAGCCAGCAGGTCCCACATTTGGACAGGTACCCAAATAAAAACAGGACAACCAACAAAATACTGTTGTCGATATCTTGATGACCAAGATTACAAACTGTAAAACGGCATTTTATGACCTTTTAAAACCTCTTTGTAGTAGTAACTCAGCAAAAACCTTTAGTTAAAACACTATTAAATTTTAGATTTAAATCTAAACGTTGTGAAAAAATACATTAAATCTAAATGTGTGCCCTTTTAGCAACTTTAAATGGTTACAATAAAGATACACATATATGCACAAATTATTCATGAATGAAATAGTAATATAACCTTACATGAAGTGACATAATTTAACACTGGTGAAAGCTGCCGCTAAAAACAGAAAAACTACATCCATGTGTCAAATATTTGCGGGAGCCTTTTGAGGGCATAGCCCTGGATGGCCATGTGGATGATAAAGACAAAAATAGGAAATTTTTTGTGGGGTTGAGAATCCCGGAGGTGTGAAAAAACACACTTCTGTTGTAAAAACTCACTGCAAATAGGAGATCGGAGTGATGGATGACATGAGAGGGAGTCAGGGAGCAGAAAGATGGATGGAACATATGATCAAACACAATGAAAAGAAGGAGACGAACAGGAGTTGTTTCTTTCTGAAAGTTTCTTTTGCTAAGTAAAAATAAAGGGACAGCCAATTTTTAAAAATCTATTTTTGGAAGTGCTTGAAAAATGAGATTGCATTTGCCAGATGTTCCAACACTGTTAGCCTTTCAAACAAGCAATTAGATTAGGTTGTGCAATCCCCGTGAAAAGAATATTAAAAACATTTCCGGGCGCCCTCAGACACGGAGCTGCACAGAGGACACTTTTATGGTCTTGTCCTCTGCCAGCGATGGGCAGAATGCCCTGCTGTGAGAACACCGGCCTTGGCAAATCACCATGGGACTCGACCCAGCGGCGCTGGTGCCAAGGCAAACACAGTGACGCCATCCTGTGTCGTCCCTCGAAAGGACAAGTGGGCTCTTTGAGGTCTGAAGGGTCTGAGCTGCCTGGATTCGTACTGAGGTCCACCGTGAACTTAGAAAACGCAAAATCTGAAACTCTATTCTTCTTCACGTTTAGGACGGAGAACAGAACAGTGACTTTGCAACAGTAAAAATATAAAAGGGGGCAAAGTACTAAAAAAGATCATGCAAACGTCTGTTCAAACAATCTTGTTTATTTGCTTTAAGTATGAATACCTGTATTTCCACAATGAAACATTGTGCCATTTATTTTCCCCATTCCCTAAATGCATGCACATTTCCGTGTATGTGCAGGAAAAAGAGACAGGTCATCACGATTCTGAGGGTGGTGAGCTCAGGCCATCGAGGGCCCCTGGAGAAAAGCGTGTGCCAAAGAGGTGGGAGGGGCCTCCACAGATGTTTTTGCTTCACCTCCTCTCACACAAACAGCCGCTCGCGTTTGGCATGTCCTATTCTGTGTGTTGGGCTTCTTAAGCAATAGATAGATAAAACCCAGAAGAACAGCAAAAGTAAAACTAGATTAAAAAACAGTTAATATGACATGAAACCCTTAGATTTTAAAAAGTGTGCATATTGTAGTGGCTGGATGGCTCAGTTGGTTGCATGTAGGACTGGCACATGGTTCATTTCACAGGGAGCGTGATATGATAACCTTCATTATGTGGGTCCCTGGGCAAGACCCTTTGTACTACTGTCTAACTATGTAGCCACAAGGCAGCCAAAGTCTGGTTCTCCCTGTGCCAGTCCCCAGCACAGATAAAATACAGGGTTGTGTCAGGAAGGGCATCCGGCGTAAAAATCTCTGCCAAACCACCTGTGCAAATCGGTGAAAGTGCAAATTCGCTGTGGGGACCCCTGATGGGATACGGCGAAAGGTGAACAAGAAGAAGAATTTGAACCATGTAAATCAAACAAACAACCTGGTCCAACTGGACACAACAATTGCCATATACACAATATAATAACAATCAACATATACACAATATAATAGTCTATATATGGAATAGATTGATCTAACAACAACTTTAGAGATAATACTTAGGGGCCACAACTAAAAGTACCAATTGTTAAATGAAAAAAGTTGATAACGGTAGCTTTATTTAGAAAGAAATTTTAAATTGGATTTATTCTTTTCTTGTTATGTTTCTGAATATCGGCAGTCATATTGGACATGAGAACATGACGTGTTTGCAAAAAAGGACATTTTACTCAAGCCGATGGTGCTCCTCTTCTTCAGGACAACTGAAGGTTGCTGTGCAGGCATAATGGAGATGAAATGGGTTAGGGGGAGAAGCAAATGCAAATCTAGTCTTACAGCGAAAGTCTATTGCAAGGATGGAATACAAAACAGTCTTTAAAGCATTAGAAACCCATAAGCAAAGTGCTTTGTTCTAATAACGGCAAAAATACTGGATGAAAAACAGGGAGTTCAAATATGAATGAAAGAAGGAAAAACCCAATAACTCTTTGTAATTTTCAAAATAAGATGGTTTTTAACTCATTTTTAGTTCACCATGTGTGTCTGGATCCCACGAACAGTTGTGCTGAATGATGGGTGCAAACGTGTGTTCTTTGTCTGAGCAAGTGTGTGTGGGTTCAACTGTAAGTGTCAGCTCAGGTGCTGGGCGTCCATTTGAGAACCAGCAGAGTGTAATAGAGACGCGGTGGGAAAGCAGCAGGTCTGACACCAGCGGGCTCCATGATAAATGCGCGCTTTGACAAATGGACCCTAGAAATAAGCCCATATACGCCCGACTGCCTCCTTCCTGCACAAGCTGTGTTTTATCTCAGGGCAGATGTAAGCAGTCAAAGAGGGTTAGATGGAGGGGGAAAAAAGGTAGAGAGGAGCAATGTACAACAACCTTCTGATGCTAAAAAGATAAACAAACTGAAACAATAGCGGTGATAGTTAACGTCACACATCTGACCCTTCTGCATCCACTGAGCCTCGACAGCCAAAAAACAAACCCCACATCAAAAGGAAAGCGATACAGTATCACAAAGAGCCTACAGGTGTCTGTAAATGCGTGGAGACACATTTTCAAGGCTGTGCGGGTATGCGCAGGTGTGTGCGTTTATGTGCGTGACATCCCCCAGCCCCATGCTGTCACATGCAGAGCAGACATGAGCCGTGGACGCATGAGGGCATGTTTTTCTCTGCCGGGCATGTAGATGCACACTTATTGAACGCAGACACCGTCTGCCGTTCGGCCCTCCTTCTTTTCCATGCAAGAAAACAAGCTGTTATTGTTATGAGTCAAATGGTTCGTGCAGGTTTTTGGCACCGGAAAGCAGGGAGGCAGAGAGAAACCGTAATGCCTAAAACATGAAAATGAGTGGAAAGTTGTCCCGCTCCTTTAACCTGTATGGAATTTATCAGTTACCTCTATATGTCAATAAATATACATAAACAGTGTAAAAATTGTTGAACAGGCAAACGTTGGGGAAAAAGTACATCTCCCTCTCCCTGTAAATGGCGGGGACTCAGGCCTTGGCTTGGCGTTAATCTCAGCATCATTAAAATGAGGGGGAAATTACCGGTGACAGCCTTATGTAATTACATCATGTTTTGGGTCAGTGGGCCCCAAAAGTCATAATGATGGGAATACATGAGGTACCCCGCTTCTATTGCGGCCTAAGGAACAACAGTGATCACATCTCTGTGAAGTCTCCCATTGGGTGTAAAGCTGAACTCTAAATGGGGCTTGGGAAAAACAGGTCTGGTGTTGTGGCTGCAATTTTCCACTTCAACCAGCGGTGACTGCAGTGGGTTTGTGCTCTACAGGAAATATACAGAAACATTGCCAACATTTACTTGTGATCAATAAACTATTTCCACACTAGAAACACAGAAAAAAAACATAATACGTTTTCTGGTGAAGTCTGCTGCGTCTGCTGTCTGAGTGCCAAACCTCTTCCTATTGATGTCTTTCACAGTAGCCCCACTAAAGTTTCTTTTGGGAAGCAGCAGTCATTTTACACAAAGGTAAACAGTGATAGCAGGTTTCCACTGCTTCTAAAACCTCACTTTATAGCCTTCATTTTCATGCATGTCAAACCAATCGATTTTGGACGTTTTGTTTTTTCTGTTTTGGATCGCACATTTGCAAATAAAGTTCTACATTTCAATGAATTAGCAGTTGTTTTATAATCTAGAAACATCCAGAACCAACTGCTGCTGCTGCAACCGTTGAATTGTCCAATAAACTATCGCTACCTGTGTCCTTATCTTGTGGTTCTACATATAAGTTCTGTTATTGCTGAGCTAAGTGAGGAATAAACCCGCACTTAGGTTCTGGGACCTTTTAAAATATTAACGCACTTTTTTCTTTTTAATGTTCAAAATATATAAACACAAATAAACAACAAGCAAGCAAGAACAAACTGGCTAAATAGTGATATTTGTTTTATTCTACGAATTACAAACTTTTAACTTTTAAGAAGCCTCAAATTCTTCCTTGAGCTCAAAATTTCATCCTAAACCTTTATTTTGATGTTTTGTTGTTTAATTTATGAGGAGCAGTGTCTTTCAGGTGGATGCATATAACATTCATTGTGTTTTGAAGCTTCACCGAAAGGTTTTATCACTAAGGCAAACTAATGAAAAAATTAATTCACATATCATTTTTGTCTTACTTTGAAACTCCAGCATAAGTCTTTACTCTCTAAACTCTCAAATACATGGCTTTCAAAAGTTTTTTTTTTTTTAATTAAATGTTAAAAATATGGTTTGACCTCATTAAAAAAGCTCAGAAAAAAACTTTCAAAAGCTGCAGAGCTCCATTACAAAACCAATGTTTTCTTTTCTATACATTTTCCCACGATTTGGATGATTCTGGATTTATTTTTGGTATTTTACTGATGATATTTTGATATTGGTGAGAGCACTATTTGATATCAAAGTGAGCGGGAAGTTTGCTAGTTCTATTGAAGCTCTCATGCAGCTTAAGTGCAGAGACAGCTGCTTTGGAAAAACTGCCTGTTGCTCCAGCTGATTGGAGATCTACCTAGTGGTCTGATAGAAGAGGGTAAAAACACACACACACACACACACATTCATATGTATACATACATACTCCACCAAACTTGGCAATAAAAGAATTTGTAGTCAAGTAAGTTGGTGATTATCATGACAAAACAACTTTACAGTGTTAACTAATTTGCTCAGATGAGATTTATTTAAACAAATTAAGTTGGGAGTTTTGAAAACAATAAACATTGCATTGATAAATGATTGAAAACTAATTTCAAAAAGCTTTAAAATACACCTTTAACTATAACATTACAATTGTTCTAATTGCTGAGATGAGGTGCGGTATTGCTACTGGATGACACCTTGACTTGTTTGGTGGTAGGGCTTTGCATTTTTCCAATTATTTTCCTTTTCTTTCATGCAGATGGAATGAAGAAATACGACAAGGCAGCTAAGAAGCATTCATAAGAACTTCAAAGCATGCAGCACAAAGATGTGAAAGATTCAGAGAAAACACTCAGGAGGACTGATCATTAAAAGGAAATGTACAAAGCATAGTTTTTTTCCCCTTTCAATGTGGCTTGTTGGAATTTGCTTCAAAAACACTTTTAGTTTAGGATGTCAGATTTGATTTCCTTTTTTGGGAGCCCAGTTTTGGTTCCTCCTAGGTGCAGATTGACGCCAGACAAAGTCAGCATGAACAATGTCTGAAGAGAGTTGGTGTGAAAAAGACATCCACATTTGAGCAACAATCAGCTCTTACACAGAGGTCCCATGAAGGGCAACAATAGACGTTTCAGGTAAATGTCTTGCTTTTGAAAAAGAGTAGGAACGACCACACTCTTTGTGTGCAGTGGAACAGGTAGTTTCTAATTTTTCTTGGCATCCTACAAAGTAGTAGATTCTAGTGTTCTTCGAAGTCAGCTAAACTTTAAGAAAACCCACTCCTGAAGTGCTAAAAACATGCTTGAGAAAGACCCCTTGCCAACAATACCACACCTTACTACAGGAAACATCAACCACACTACCACTAAGCTATTACCCAAAGTTCAAGTGAAAATATGGAAACATTTCAATAATCATACAACCAAAGCTCCCAAGGAGTGTTTTAAAGGCAACTAAGTGGAAATAGTGGTAGGGCAGGGCGCACAGGTTTAGCATAATCAAGGTTTCTACAATCAGTTTTACAACTTTTTAAAGTCCCACTCAGATCATCTTTTGATCTATTGTAAAAGCGTTCTCAGGGCTTTTAATTATGATCATGCCGTTTTTAATCCAAAAACCTGTGTTGTTTTCTAGGACATAGTTTCTGCAGAGCGACAGTAGCTCATCAAAAACTCACATCTGAGTTGTGGGCCGGGACTGTTGCCGCAGAAATAAACCTCTGCTAATATCCCTTTTTTCACAATTTTAGGCTTAAATTATTTTGTATACGTCCTCCACCATGAGAAAAATGCTACAAGAACATGTTCAAAAATAAAACCCAAACAAATACCATTGGAGTGGGTCTTTTAGTAAAACATCCTTTGACTAGTATTTTATGCTGCAATGTTTACTGCTGAGGGAAAATAGCCTTAAAATCCATTTACTAAAAAAATACTGCTTAATTCTGAAGCCTGACCAAACATCTAGACTTAAAATAAACTTCAGATAAAACACATTTTCTACATAATAAACAATTTTCTTCAACTCACCTGAACAGTTTATAATGTCGATTCAAGCATTGCAACAATTTGATGAATGTAATTTCCCCAAGAGGAGGAGGCCCTGCTGGGGCTCCAGTCAGAGCCTTTCTCCCCCAAGCTGGGCATTGTTATGGGGGACCGATAAATATTTACTCTTCCCAGCTTGGAAGGGAAATGAGTGGGAGGGCAGAAAGAGCCATTGTGACAGAGAGGTCAGAGACGCTGACAAGACAGCAGGGTCCTTCCTTCCCTACTGATACCCACAGCCCCAATACGCGAAAAAAGTCCAACCCAAGCTCAGTGTTGGTTTGGTCTGAGGTGTTTGCAAGTGTGGATGATCAAGAATGTGGAACACGGCAAAAACATGTGGAAAAAGCTCACTATTATCAGAGTGCCCATGAAGGAAGACGCAGCCTTGGAGCAAAAGGAAAGTGGAGAAGATCTCTCTTTAGTTGCAGTTTACATGAGAAACCACCAATGGAACTCACAAGACGATCAGCAAAGAGGATCAGACAATGCTGAGTAAGAGAAAGAAGCTCTGGTTTTATGAATACACGTCCCTCCAGGCTTGATCTTCCCCTTTGACCATTGTTTAACCAAAGAAACCTGATAGCCAGTTAACTGAAGCAGAATAAAAAGGCCTTTCATCCTCGTAGTCAAACACAATTCAGCCAAATACATCAAAATAAGCGACAATTTATTCAAATTCCATACAGAACTGGGGGGAAAAACTGGTTATGGGTAAAAGGTTTATTAGAAATCCATAAAGAAAGTTAAAATATTAACCTGGCGTCTGTCTTGCTTTTCATTTAAAGTAAATATCCCCAAAACTTAATCAGATTGAACAAATTTAACCAATTTATGGTAATGTTAAAACCTGCAACAAATTATTTGCTTAAATGTCTTACACTTATTTTTTCTGCAAGTAT
The DNA here is from genome assembly GCA_037389245.1 of Oryzias sinensis. Lineage (NCBI taxonomy): Eukaryota > Metazoa > Chordata > Actinopteri > Beloniformes > Adrianichthyidae > Oryzias > Oryzias sinensis. Next base: position 11,519,326 of record CM074509.1, read on the forward strand.
TCCAAAGAACTCACCTTAACTTGTTAAATGACCCGCTCTGGTCATCTTTTGATCTATTTTAAAAGCGTTCCCAGTAGTCTTTTAATTATAAATGAATGTATAAAAATAAATGAATGAATACATGAATATAGTTTCTGCAAAGCAACAAATTCACAATAATTGGAAAAGAAATACTGAGAAATGCAATTTTAAGCTTAATTTTGTTTAAATATGTCTTCCTTTATATGAAAAATGCTAAATGAACATGTTAAAAACATGATAGTCATCAGAATGGTTCTTTAAGGACTAAACTTACCTGTGTCTGTATTTCAAGTCTTAAACTATTTCTACCATCCAATAACCACAGCATGTAGTCATAAAAACAATGGGAAAAAATTATAAATCACATGTTGCTGCTCATGTGCAAACTGAATTTTAAATCTGGCAAAGAACAGACTAATACATAGATCTTTCTGGATGTAGATTACCGGGCTATTAGATACAGACATCCTCAAAACATTCATTAGGTTAATAAAGCTGGCTGGATCACCCGAGGCTCTGGGTAATAAAGCTACAGTCATTTACAACTCGCCATGATCAAAGTGAAAAAAAAAAAAAAATCTGTTTTGCGTGCACTAGCTGAAGAAGGGACAATGAACTCTACCAGGATTGGCCCCAATGTACAGTCATCTGAGTAATGAAGGGTTTCCATGCACAAGACGGTCAACACAGCTGCTATTCTATGACAACAAGGAACGGCTTACTCATAGATTTATTTGAACCAGCATTCGTTATGAGAAACCAAGGTAAATGTGTTTTCCCAGTGATATCTTCAATATTTTAATATATCATTTAGGAGATCATGTTCTTAGCAGTTGGAACCATCGACTTGGGAAGATATTGACTATAAATGGGAACTATACAAAACACCAGCTGTAATTTTTAATAATAACCAAATAATGGAAAACAAGACCTGAATTTGACAGCATCTATCAGGCAAATGAGACAAAGTTGTTTAGATTAGTGCAAGCCCACTAAAGCAGGTCTAAAGTTGTCAAAATGTGATGTTGATTAACCATTTAAGACCGGAGCTTCAGCCTTGCGTTGATTTGCATCACTTCACAGTAGTGTTTACACCCTCAATGTAAATCAGCAGATTCTGTTGCAGGGACAAGTCGCCTTTCTCCACATCAGGATCAGCTGATTTACACTGATCACGTTAACAATATGTCAGAGAGCGTGTTATTTAGGTGTCATCGTTGACAGCTCCTTTGTTAAAGGGTTAATTGATGCTTTTTTAGGCTTTCATTCATTAAATAAGTTCTTTCTTTATTTTTTTTTAACTCATACATCATTTTTTTTTACTTAATTTAAAAATGTTTCACTTGAGTTTGTTTCCTTTTTATTCATATATTGTATAACTCATCTGAACTCTGGTGGGAACCAAGCAAGTTAAGTGGAAACGAGAATCTCGATTGAATGCATATATGGACTTTTCAGAGGTCAAAAGCATAAATAGGAGAGTACAAAATGATTGTGTGAGAATAAACCCACAGAGCAAATCCAAATAAGTGGAAATTATGAGAAAGTTGGAAAACTTTTAGTTAGTAAAAGCAGTGTAATAAAAAGATGAAGGCCTCCCATCAATTAATAATAGTCAGAAGATTAAGCCATTTTTAATGCTTTTTTTTTCCTGGTCACATATCTTTTGAGCGATTCAGTCCCCAGCCTGCTGTAAATAAATGATCGTTCTTAGATATGTCTGTGAAAATTCTCATTCATGTAGGTGAGACTGGTTGAAGCTGAAGTCATGACATCTAGACTTAAAGTCCTATTTCTAGATGGTTTGGTTTGCTCGGCTTGCACTGAAACCAAACAAAGTTGTGATATTTTGCAGTATCCCTGTATATGTGAATTACATTCATCAATATATCTTATTTGTCCCTTTATAATGATATGCGTACAGGCACAAGATAGTAACAATTTGTGGATCTATCCACTCAATGGCAAGGTCAATTTCAATTTGGCTGGTACTGTAAAACTAAAAGCTTACTGGACCAGCTGACAGACAAACATAACCTTGTGTTATTATTGGATGGAGCAATATCACTACATTTCCCATGAACATCTCACTTTGTTGTTTCATTTATTTATTGACCTTGGACTGACATTAGTTAAGTTACGATGAGTGGGCGAGGGCTCTTTAGGAACACATTATGGCAAAATTTTTTTTAAAGAAATATTAACGATAAAAGCAGGAGTTATAAGTGAACGACAACAATGAAAAAAAAAAACCCACCAAATTTACTTTGATATTATTTTTGATAGAAAGGAACACACAAACACAACGCCATTTTAAAAAGGTAAAGTTTTTTTTATTACTGTTTTATTACAATTAAAGCTACTCATTTCCATAATTGAAAAAGGAATTTTTAGAAATATGTTGTTTATTTGTCTTTTTTTTACAAGGTTAATAAATACAATTAAAAGAAACTTGTCCAAATTAGTGAAGATGTGTGTAGTTTGACTCAAGACAAATAAGTAGTGGAAATACAGATGATACTGGTAGAAATTACTGGCCAAGAGTACATTTAGAGGACTGTCTGTGACTACACGACATAATATATATTTGCCATTATTGGGATATTAAAAAGTGCAAATAAATGGCTCTCATTAAGATCAATTCATCGATGATCTTGATTATTTATGTGCATTTTTTCAGAATGTTCTTTTCCAGCATTTATTTAGTGGTTCCAGGCACAGAAGGTTTTTTTTCCTTTCTGCGTTTATAACTCAACCCAATAGCAGGCATAACCACCAAACCTCTGCCAACAAACCACTCATAATATGTGAAGAAATTGCTGCTATCAGAGTAATTTATTGATAACACAATCAAATATTTATTTAATCACCTGCTCTATTTAGTTTGGATGTGCAAACATTTATACTCAGAGTGAAAAATAGCTCCCCCCGTATAAAAAAAGTGCCATGCAGTTCCAAACCACATTACGCCTTACATCCAAGCAATGATTGTTAATATTCATACAGTTTTTATTAGCACATGTTCCAAGTTTATTTCCTCTAGGGCTTGGATATTTTTATTTTATTTTATTGAGCAGACAAGTACATTCAGAGGGCAGTCGGAGCTGCATTCTACGCCAGCAAGATCAACAACAGCACAGCCACAGCTGCGCCTGTCTCAATGTTCACCTAATGCAACCCTGATTATACACACAATGATCACACACGGCAGTAAAAGCATCCAGGCAAGCAGAAAAAAACGGTCAGAGATTCCCATGAAACGCAGGTGTTTCACATTGGCGCACAAAAAATGTGTGTTCCTTTCTCTTAAAGTCCCAGTGGTCTTCTAATTATGAATATGCCGTTTTTTGATGAGGAAAACGAAGACGGATCAATTTGTTTTGCGAGTTGCTCCAAATTCACCACAATTTGAATAAAGAAATATTCAGAAACACAATCTTAATTTATTTTTATGTTCTCACACATACACATATATATATNACATTCAGAGGGCATTCGGAGCTGCATTCTACGCCAGCAAGATCAACAACAGCACAGCCACAGCTGCGCCTGTCTCAATGTTCACCTAATGCAACCCTGATTATACACACAATGATCACACACGGCAGTAAAAGCATCCAGGCAAGCCGAAAAAAACGGTCAGAGATTCCCATGAAACGCAGGTGTTTCACATTGGCGGAAAAAAAAATGTGTGTTCCTTTCTCTTAAAGTCCTACTCTGATCATCTTTTGATCTGTTTTAAAAGCGTTCCCAGTGGTCTTCTAATTATGAATGTGCCGTTTTTTGATGAGGAAAACGAAGACGGATCAATTTGTTTTGCGAGTTGCTCCAAATTCACCACAATTTGAATAAAGAAATATTCAGAAACACAATCTTAATTTATTTTTATGTTCTCACACATACACATATATATAT